>PTEX01000097.1:121683-248045 GCA_003342815.1 Eudromia elegans
CGCCGCGTCACGGCGTCGCGCGGGGGCGGGGCGAGCCGCGGGACACGCCCCCCGGGACACGCCCCCCCCTTCCCCCGGCGGCAGCGCCCGGAAATCGGGCTCCAACCGGCCCAAAAAACAAGAGAAAACAGGAAAAAGAGAGGGGGAATAACAAAGTTAAAGTCAACACACAGAAAATGACTCCGCTTGTGCGCATTTGGTGCCCACAATTTCCAAAAACGCGGGTTTCCCAGGTGCTCCCAAGGATTCTCCCAGAAAGGGGGTTAAGCCCCTGTTTGGTGACCCAAGCTCCTGTTCACCTTCGGCTGCTTTTTACACCCCGCTACGCAGCTTATCTGGAGCTCACAGCAGCCACGGCCGAGGAACAGATGTTCCCGGTCCTATTCACAGAGGCAAGACAGCCCGTCACTGAGCTGGGAACAGCAGCTGGACGGCTACAAAGTAAGAAAAATCCTTTTAGAGAAGGCAGACAAATGAGAAAGCCTGCAGATCTCCAGTTAATGCCCACAGCCCCCCACTAACTCGTCTTTCCACACAATTATCACTGTATGTCCCTGCCTGCTAGAAGACCTGGTTACTACTGCTGCTGTGCAGCCATGATCACCTCCCTGGCCAACACTGGTGGTCACAGGTCCCCAAGTCGCCAGGTCTGCCAGACCTGTGCGTGGTCCCATCCCTGTCCAAGAGCACACTTGAGCACACGCTGGACTCTCACTGGTCTCAAAGGGATAAACAGAGGTGCTTACTTTGCTGAACAGGGAATGGATTATACACGTTTAATCACAGGGCAGATTACAAGCCACAACAACTCGACCTCCAAGAAGCTGCTCACAGTATCTGTCAGCAGAAAGACCAGAGGAGAGGGACATCCAAGGAGGATAAGCAATTTCTGAAATACCAGAGGTTGCAAAATGTGTTTTAAATCCCATAAGTGACTTACATTTAAGCAAAGACTTGACCAGGCTTGAAAGGCCAAGAGCATCTCTGAGGGACAGAGTGGTCAACCCATAAAAGGGCTATTACTGTTATGGCTGGGTTATCAAGTCTTGTATCAGAGTGTTCTGGATTCACGAATTCTCATGGAAACATCCAACAAACTGAGTCCATTTTCATCTACTGATGGTTGGCTCTTGTCCCTGCTACTATAGAAACAGATTAAAAAAAATTAAATACTGAGTTCAAGGGGCTGCTGTAGCCGGCACCCCTCGTGTCATCCCTCCAGGGCCAGCAATCAGAGGATTAAAAACAACCACTCAGGATGAAAGCAACTCAAAAAACATTTGCCCTTTGCTGCTTTCACAAGGGATCCTTTTTTAAAAGGAACACAAACACTGACTGCAGCCAGAGCTCTAATGATCCTTGAAAGCACATCGACATTAATGATCCTTGATGAGGTCCAACTCATTTGCTCCTCGCCTTTATCATGGGCACCACTTGCATGCACCCTGCAGCATGCCCCAGGTCCATTATAAGAAGCCAACATAGGACAGATAACTTCATATCATGTATCCTTGAATCAAAAACAACCTGACCATCTCACTGTAAAAACAGCTCCATTGATACCAATATTGGCCAAGAAGTGTTTTGCACACATAAATTGTTGCAAACCTTTCTTATTATGCCACACGGTTTGGAATAAGGATAAGGAAACATATATCTTCTCAGATTTCTCAGCAAATAGTAGTTCCTTTACACACAGAGACTGGTTTCAAGGGAGATCCAATTTAGAACTTCTGAGTCAGTGCTCCATCAGCTTCAGACATAAGCAGCAGGAGACACCAGGACTATGAAAAGATGACGCTACCCTGAACAACTCACAGGGTTCCCACTGAGCAGGCATTCAGAAAGGGCTCCCGTTGATACTCAAGAGCATTCACCGAGATCACCAACATCAAGTCTCTCAAGTTCTAACTCCACCCCTGTGGATTAAGACTCTCCACAGGCTCCAAGATTTCGAACAAGAGCTCCAAAAGGAGTCTGGCTACACCAACATCTTGAGAGCTCCTGGCACAACTCCAAAGAACTGAAAACCACGCACTACAGACAGTGTTTACTGCATTCAGAGCAAGGTCATGTTTTCTGCACTCTGTATAACTTGACTAAAATAAACTATTTGAGTAGACAAGCTTGGTTAGCAGTTTACCAGATATGAGGCCATATCTCTGCTCTCTACCTCATGCAGAAAGAAAGCTGTCCTACACTTAGTAACCTCCCCATCCTCACCTGAACTCACTCTTAATTTCTCAGCTGGATAACCAACACTTTGGAAATTTGAACCTGGATAATAGTGGAGACCTGAAGGAAAAAAAAAACCCATCAGGTGACTTATTTTTTCCTTTTGTAATCATTAGCATGGTGGGGGATAGAAGAAGAAAAATAGCTTTTGAGATTAAGAGACTTTAGAGTCTTCATAAAAACAGCAGACAAGGAAAAAAAAACCACTCAACTTAAAGCCACTAGGAGAACACGTGACTGAAAGACTCCGAATTTGACTCAACTTTTGAATTTAAAAGTAAAGAGGAAAAACAGGACTTACCGTTTACTGACTGTACTTCAGATTACGATTTTAATACTTAAAAGTCAGTAATATTAGTACACGTTTTAGGAAAAAAAAGTTTTGATACTTTCCAGAAAGGTCTGAAGGGCCCTAGAAGCAGAGACCTAGATTGACACGTACCTATTCTAAGACTTTTACAGCATTTTGCTAGTAGAGCATGAGTCAGGATCTGTCATTACCCTGGAAAGATGCCCACAAAATCCAAGCAGCACTGAAAAAACAAAACTATTACAATAGCAACCAAGTCTTTGAAGGATGGATGTTTCCCTGAAACAAAGGGTATAAAAGAATAAAAGAATAAAAAGACTCACAAATCTGTTAAGCCAGACCACTGCAACTTGTGGTTGTTATAACAAGCAGCAATTCCCTATGTGTATTGCAGTTTAACCGTACACCAGGGTTACCAGTTTATGTTCCATAACATCTCAAATTCAAGCTGCTCCTATTCCACTAGTGGGAATAAGTGAGATTGAAACACACTCAGGATATGCTGCAAAACGCACTCAGACTGGAAACAGAAGTGATATGAAAAATGGGCAAGGGAACACCAAGAACTAGGAAACACAGGAATGAATTCGACAGATAAGAAGCCCACTCCATCTCAAGGCAGCATACACAACATCTACACAGTTTGCTATGAGAACCCGGTACATGCAGTGCTACACATTCCAAAATTCAAGTTTTCCAGCCTCTCCAAAGTCTTTTTTCCAGTGCAAGTTGGAACCACTATCATGCTATTCTAATCACACTGTTAGTTTCTCAGTTTTCTCAGTGTGCCAATTAAAATGGCACACGCTGGAGCATAAACATTAACTAGGCAACAGTTTATCCAATGGCTTTGCCCAAGTATATCGCATGTGGCAAAGTACAGAATCATCTACGCTTATTTAACTCTGGAGATATCAGATAATGAATTATTCACTTGCCTGTTTCAAGTTCAAGAAACAAGAGGAAAAGCTTTATATACTTCCAAATAGTTGCTACCGGCTTTGCTCTAAGGAAAAAAAGTTTATTTCCTACTTAGCATGATCTACATCATGCTAAGTGTCAGCTTTCAGTGGTGTCACTACTAAAAAAACCAAAAAAAGCAGTCTTACATCATGATTGTCGGACCTTAGAGTTGTTACTTTTGCCCATATCACCCCACAATTGGTACCAATGGGATTTTTAAACAAGGTTTTCTGCAAGAGGATCTTATGTAAGTTTCGAAACCTTGCACAGACACTTCGTAACTTTGTAACATAGAACTTCATAAATTGAATCAAGTCTTCCAGGTAGCCTTACAGAGGGATTTTTTCCTGCTGAGAGCGACTTAACTGAGAATCAGATAGTAATAACTCTATTAGGCAAGCGTTTGTTCAAGAAATAAATTTCTGAATGCATTTTAAAATGCAAGTAGATCATCAAATTCACAAAAGCCATTACACTTAGCCAAGGCCTAAGACACCACTACTAAACTAAGCCTTGCTTCAAGAGCTCAAAGCATTATGTTCTTGTAATTAAAATTCTAGACTGAAGCTATTAAGGATCCTCAGATGTGCTCAACTCTCTACTGGTCGTAAGACGTTCTAGCACTTAATCAAGCAGTTTACTGTATTCTATTTTCAGCCTGTGGTTGTGGCTATAAAGTCACAACAAGTTTCCTGAACAAAACGAGAAAAGCCTCCCACAAGCATCCCACAAACTAATCCTACAGCTGGTTTTCAGTTCCAGCTGCCCAATTCCTGTTGACACATAAGGATATGTTTGCAAACTATAAGCAGTAGTGACTTATCTGATCAATTCCTGCTCTGGGAATAAGTCTGCACAGGTTTGCTTGCCCTCATTAGCTGCTCAGGAGCCCAAGCTGAGCCACCGAACGCTGATGGGTACAATACCAAGGTCACTGTGTTTTATCAACACACAGAGAACCCTGGTTTGTACTAGGAAAGTGGATATGGCACCTTTCAGTCATTGCCCTAAATCCAGAAATGCCAACATACTCATTAAAATTATGCCAAGGCATAGTCTGCTCTTACTGATTTCACATCTTGTTTCCACCAATTGGCATTTTAAGATTTTTTTGCCCTGTTAGAGTAGAATTCAGTATGGAAAGTGTAACTTACCATGACTGCTGCTACGTTAACATTTGTATTGGACAAGACTATGAAAGCTGAAGCACATCCCCCAGCACAACACCACGCAGGCACTTTTCCAGTTGTGGGAGTGAAGTCATGCACAGAAATTACACTGCAGGAAGGAGTTACACAACAAGCTGTGCTAACGGGTCCACAGAAGAGACTGCAACTCCTTTTTAAGTTAATTGCCAAGCAGTCCATGTTAGGTGCCTTGGACAAGCATCCCCTTTTCTGCCCAGCACCCTTAGCTGTCACAGTAAGAAAGTTAGTGCTATAAGAGGTAATGCATTACTACTGACCAATTCCCACACCCAAGATATTAAGACTAGAACCACACAGCAGATACTGCAGTTTTACATTTATAGTTGGACTTTTATAATATTCATGATTAGCACAAGATTCATAACCATAAATTATACATTGTTGTCTAAGTACATAAAATGTTAATGATACATGTATTTGAAGAGTGGCACAAAGTAATAATACATCCCTGTTGGCATTCTCAAAAGAAGAGGTGGGTGGTGGACACGCTATTGATACTACTGCAGCGTAGCGAGGCTGAGTCACTGCACCCTGCTAAGTCAGATGGTGCTGACTCTGCCCACCAGAAAGGGTCAGCACATGGTGTGGCAGGAAGCCATTGCCAGAATCAGTTAAAGGTGCAAATAAAAAGTCAGGATTATGGCCCTTCCTACTGCCTCAGTATTTTAGCAGAAAGTCCCCCTCCCCATCCCTGACACTGTGCTCTTGCATCTCTAGCATTTGGCAGCCCATGCACACTCCAGTGTTCTCTTGCCACACAGCTGAGATATCCTTTAGTACCATTTAATGTCAACAAGTAACATGCTCTCCTCTTGTTAAACAAAAAGGATATGGGAAATGTTTGCTCTCTGGTATGAGAAGATTTATTTAAGTCTCAGATCTACTCCAGAAAATATAGAACAGACTCCACCTGAACCCCAACAGCGTTGTCCAGAAACTTTCCCAATACTCCTCTAAACATTCAGAGCACAAATATTAGAAAGCCCATTTTCTTCTGTGCATAAGACTGCAAACAAAATGGGGTAGTCAGATGTACACAAGCTTTCAACAATTCATCGTTAAGGAGATGCTTCACTGAATTGTTGATTTCCCTGCTACTTCTGTATCTTCAGCTAAAGCTTTAACAACTTGGTGCCAGGCATTTTTTTTCCCAGCTACCTTCAATGGGTTTCACAAAGAAGAAATAAAAAAAAAAAAAAAAAAAAAGGAAAAAAAAAAAAAAGAAAAAGAAAAAAGCTCTCTTCCCCCTGGCCTCAAGCAGTTATTGCTGTATGAGTTAGTGAAATAGTGCCTTAACTTCAGACAAGAGTCTCACAATGTCATTAACAAAAGCTGCCTTTCAGAGGTTGAAATGTAACTGGACAATAATCAATAAATAACAGTAACAGGCATCCGTTGAAGTCTCCTCACTGAGCAGGGCAGCAAGTGTTCAGCCAACAGAGGATCATCTGTGCCTTAGAACCATTGTACACTTCTTGGAGAAGTTAAAAAGGGACGGGAAGGAAGAGAACAGAGACAGCAAAGGTCTGTCAGAGAGCTAGTTACATATTGAAACCATAAACAGGTGGTTGGGTGAATCCTGGTGCTGTGTATCCATATGTGAAGTTTGCTTGGGGAGGTACTGCACTGGGGCCTGCTGTCAACATCAACTGCTGGCCTAGAAAAGTATGGGAAAGAGAAAATTAGTTTAAGAACTCAGGCTTTCTTAACACCAGCAGTACTATGGGATAGGACTATGAGGCTTTAGCTAAAACCAGCTACTGTGCAAGCACAGAGATAGCACATTACACTAGAACCTGACATGAACCACATGAAGTGGGCACCAAAGCCATCTGCTCTTGCCACCTGCAAGCTAAGAAACAAGGCAGACTTCAGATGAGTAACCAACTCATCCTGAGGGCATGATTAACGTGGCTTGTTTTGAAGAGACCATATTGAAAGCCAAACAAACTGATACTGTTTATATCATGCACAGTCAGAACTGACAATTAAAGCAATTCAAGCTATTAGTTAAGTAAACACGAAAGGCTTGAACATAACTCTTGAAAGATTGGTCTTCATTGCTAGGAGCATACATGCCTCATGCATATGTTAAATTCAGGTTAACATTTACATTAGACAGTGAACCAGTCACATCCTTCCCTTACCAGCCACTTTTAGGTGCTTGTTAGCAGAATGTCTCTTCAGAAGGGCTTCTAAAATAGCAGTACACTTGAGGACAGCCATGTTTTTGGCTGCACATGTCTTAAAATGGATGAGCTAGAAAGCCAGTCTGCTTTTCTACTTGGAAGAGCAGAAAGTAGACACATCCCTCTTAGAAAAAAATACCAGGAGGAATTAGGATACTCTAAGTTATTTCTGAGGTTGTGCACACTGAGATGCCCCCTCTCCTGTTACCATACTGAAAGACTATTCCTAAACTAGAATTCTGAGCAAGAGGGGCACTACTTCAAAGAGTATAAGTAGTGAGATGTCACTTCAGTAACGTGTACATCTACAGATACAACCATCTCAGTAGCTAGCACAGTAACTAGCTGGTACAACCCAGCTTGCCTTGATTGGAGGCAGTCATTTAAGTGAGCTCCATGAAGAGAGACCAAGGTAACAATAGCTAATCAATTAAAACCAAGTCTTTCACCTACCAAATACTATTGGAGTGGGTTCAGCTACTTGTTCCTCTTCTTTTCTTAGGCTTTCAGAAGCATCAAGTTTATCCACCTACATTGAAGTGAACAGGAAATGTATGAAGGCTGTGCCTTGAAACTGCACCATCACTTGAAAGCTTTTCATGCCAGGTACCTGAGCTCTTGGGTGTTCCCTTTGGTCAGGGCAGGTTGGGCACCATCAAAGTCTGCATTCTGCTATGCTGTAAACTGCTCTCCCAATTGCTTTAGAGCAGGAATAATCAGCAGCCATCAAACACAGCTGACAGAGATCACGAATTTCAAGCACAGTACTTCTTGGGACTGCCACTCAAGCTACTGGTTCACTTACAGCTGTTAACCTAACAGCCTTCCTGGAATAACATTAGATTAGACTTCCCTCTTTACCGCCCCTAGAGTATTAAAGAGAAACAGGGAACAGAAGAGCTACTCCTCCCTCTGCCGGAGCAGCGGCGAGCGCAGAGCGAGCCCATGCCCCTGCAGAAGGGCAGCAGCAGCTACCTAGTAATGGGCACATCTGACTTGCTGCCTAACTCTAGCACGAAGGATTGCCAAGTGGGTGCCAGGGCACTTTGAGCTTAGGCCCTTCTGGGACATGGGCTATTCTGTGTTTAACCACCTGCGGTTTGTGCATAAGAGAAAGATGAGTAAGTTCCAAAAGAAGCACACACTGTTGATGTAGTCTATTCCTTTGTGCCTTTGAAGTTAGTTACACAAACAAGTTTTAGACATACTACATTTATAAAAACTCATTCACTAATTTCATGTTTTGTAGTTAATTTCATAAACTAAATTAGTTTTAATGTAAATCACTTCCACCGTGCAGATTCTTCTTCTGGCAAGTTATCTGATGTTTAGTATATGTGATTACCTGTAAATCCAACCAGCAATTTCAAAAATTTGGTCTTAGACAAAGGTCTTATCTTCCTCTTATTCCATTGAGGAGGAATAAATTTAAGATCCACGCAAGTACTTTCATCATACTAAAAAGCACATCTTTTACAGAAGCTTTGCTGCTTTTCCAACAGATTCACTATGTCTGCAAGACTGCTTCAATAATTTGCAGCATACTAGTGAATTTGCACTCAGAAAATTTAGTGTTGTGGTAACCACTTTTGTTTACTTATGAACTGCATCGTCCTCACCTCCAGGGATCAGGAGCCCCAATGTTCAAATCCTTTGCAGTCACTAGCTTCTGTTTATTATTAAGGATAGCGGAGTCTGGTTGGATTTTCAAGTTGTTTGTGAATAGTTAACCCTTTTAGCATTAGAGTGTGAACAGGAAATGAGTTAGAGCTAAGTTATATTGCTCTTCTGGCAGAAGCTACAGCTAGATTCCTGTAACAGAATCCTAGGATACTGAGGGACACAAATGAACACAGAGTTTGAAATCAGAGTGTCACCTTATAGAACAGCCCATCAACCTGCAAGAAAATTCAGAGGGGAATATTTAACATGACTGATTACAGGCAAGCTGAAGCAGTCACTTCTAGATCACTGACTAAAGAAAGGTCTTAAAGCAATATCCTATGAACATCTAAAGCCTTTCAAGGAAAGATCTGAAGTTTTAGATATTAAGGTGTTTGAGACAAGCATTTCAAAAATACACATAATCAGAACCTCTCCCAGCATTTAGACTAGCTACAAGTATTGTACAGCCAGACTATGTATCTAAAGTAGTTGTCCACAGAATCCTCATTTCCAACAAACAATTCCTAAGGTTGATGTAGAAACAGTGCATAATAATTAACAGTTATATTCTCTATAGCAAAACAGTAGAGAGTACTTTTGATATTGAAACAGCAATAAAGACAGTCATTAAGTATTCAGCTTCAACTATGGAGTGGCCCTAAAAAGCACAGTTGCCTATACCCACCAATAAAAGCTAAGGTGAAACTGTTCTTCTTGTATGTCCCAAGGCATCTAGTTGAAATTTAATTAGCTTATTTCAAGTGATTAAAAGTGATTAAAATCACACAACTCCACAGAAGCATTTGGAGGGAAAAACTAAAAAAGAAAATGTACTCAAAATAAATGAGAAGAACTTGACCTGGTTTGCATGATGCTAATAATGAAAGTCTTATCTTCTCAGCCTGTGCAATACTCACTTTGGTAAGGTATTCTCTCATCACTTGGATGAAATAAGGCATTGCGAAGTCCATGATGTTATGTCTCCATGCCAACTCGAGGACTACATCTGGGTGCAGCAAATCATAACATGTGAAGAGGCAGGCTGCAAAGCACTCCTGCTTGCCTTCTTCCAGAAACCACTGAAGAAGCTTCTCGGCTAGTTCTGCATCTTTGGACTCTGCTGCATACTGCATAGCATCCTAGAGAAGGGGACAACAGTTAAGTCTGAGCCTTGCCTGTCAACTCCTTGCTCTATCACGTGCACTTATTTGCACTAAATTTCACTTCACTGATGATCCAGTACTTGACTGGATTTTGTCCATTCCTTTATCCAGATTTAAGGAAAAATATGCTTTGTAGCTCAGACACTGCTGGGAAGCTCCCCTATCTCTCTATTTTTTTTTTCTTTTTTAAAAAGGAGAAAGTATTGACTCACCTTATACAGACGATCTTTTTTGCACAGCTCCACACTTTGCTTCCAGCGGTTATTACCCTTATACAAATATGCTGCAATACGTCTAAATTCAATTAGTTCATGTTTTTCCAGGCGCTGCGCCAATGTTATGTTATCAAAGTTGTCATAGGCATCAATGGAAGCTCTCAAACCCTATTTTAAAAAGGATTGTTAAATATGCATCAAGATGATAGTAGGTGAGAGCTACAGCAGAGAAGCATCCAAGCAGAGTAAACAAGAGTGTTATATATATATAACTGGATGTTATAGCTATATGTTGTTTGATTTGCAATCCAAAAGACTTCTGACACAACAAAATGCTACTTGGATACACTAACTTCACTTGTCACAATAGAAAAGCTGATCTGTTACAAGCTGAAAAAGGCAGCTTCCAAACAGAAGTCAAAGACATAATACAGAATAATACAGAAGCATGTTTGTTTATACAAAAAGTGTTGCCTACTATGGAATATCTGCCTGATATTTACCTTTACATGAAGCTTTTTGTTCTGAGATAACAACTGTGACATCTGCTTGTTTGCGATTATCACACTAGGACACAAGTCCTCCATGTCCCTAAAAGTCCTTTGATTACACTCTGTAGCACAGAAATTCCCTTCCACTGAATGGTCTTGCACACTATGTCAGCTTTGGGCAGTGCTCACCTGATAGTCCTCCTCCTCTGTTAGGAGGTTGTTTAGAGCTTCATTAACTCCTTTGTTGTTGTGGTTCTGGACTGAACGCAGATAAGGCTTTACTAGAAGTAGCTGATTAACCTGTAATTAAGATGTTTTCAGTGTGAGAATAAGTTTGATTTAGCAATTCAAACACTCAGGACTCCTGAAGCATTTAACTCTTGTTACAAGTAATGGTAAATGCTTGCTGTTAGTACCCTTCAGATCAGCTATTCTACATGTTCAAAAACACAATAGCATAACCAGCCTAGGATACTGTCAACTCTTTCAACATCTCCAACATCAAAAGCCATCTGACAGAGGTCAGTCCCCTTCTCCAGCCACCTCTCCAGAGTGAGAGGTCTTAACCTGCATGACAGTATTTCTCGTCCATTGACATTGCCTGCCCCAAACCTACCTTGGAGAAAAAATTGACTGTCCTGGTGTGATCCAGTCGTGGAGATAATACAAGCAGAAGATCGTTTATCAGCAAAGGTTTGTAGTCCAAGTAGAACTGCAAGGCTTTGTAGTACAGCTCCACATTGGCCACCTGTGTGGTTAAATATATAGTTAGTACTTTAAATATATAGTTAGTACTTACATTAGATCACTACTCACACCACAGTTTAATCTGATTCCTAAATAAAAGTTGAAACTTTCCTATACAGGACAGTGTAGCACATACATTTCTCACACGGAATTATTTTTCAGCATTAAAACTGCTACTGGGAATAGTCCAAACCCATTTAAGCTCATCCAGTCAGGGGACTCTGGAACAGGAAGCCCACTTGAGTTAGAGGCAACGTGACCATTTATTGAACTCCTAAAGCTAGCAGAACTTGTAGCCTTACCACCAGCACTTTGAGTTGTCGTCATCTTGTAGCCCATAATATCAGCAAGATTACACACCCTGAACACATTCCTAACTAAACTATTCATTAAGTCACCATTCTCTACTGTGTAGATGTGACAGATCAGGCTAATTCTTCCATTGAAATAATCAGAAGCATTTCCAAAGATCATTCAATAGCTGTTATAGCCTGGGAGTAAGACAGCAACGAGTTCAAAAGGCATGAAGGATGTTATGCCTCTTGCTTGTGACCTATAATCAGTCCCTGAAAAAAAATTGTACCAACTGCTGCCACTCTGTTGAGTTTAATCACACAACAGCAAACAAATGGTCCAAGCTTAGATCTTAGTTCTGTGTTAAGCCAATTGACAAGTTCCATTTTAAGTTTAGCAGAAAAATTGGCAGTGGTTTAAGGACACTTATTTTCTAAAAAACAGGTCTCTTGGGCATTTTTGTCCTTAAAAGAAGGAAACTAAGACACAACATACACCACAGCTTTCTGCAGCTGGTTCAGATCAGTTTAACCACTTACCTTAGCAATTATGTCTTTAAACTGCCCTTCTTTCCAAGCATCAGTGGGATGATTCATCATTGTAATTATTGCATTGTCATACTCCTCATATTTATCATACAGAAATACAAGTTCTGCCCATAAATGAGCCTGTTCTGCAGCTCTGAGCACCTGATAAGACAAAGGATCAGTTAGTTTTATTCATTAACAGTTTCTTCACTACAATTGCAGTGTAATTGTCTTGCTGCATACCTTTGGAATATTAACTCTAGACCAGAAGAGTTCCAGATGTTCCCTCATTTTCTGAGGCTTGAATTTGGAGTACAAGATGGCCAGTTCAGTAAACATTCCCATGTGAGCACGCTCTAGACCCAAAGCAGCTTCCAAGAGGGCAATCAGTTCTTCAAAGTAGCCACGATCCTGGATGTTAGAAAGAGGAAGATTAATCTCAAATCACAACGAACTTACACTCTTTAGAATACTTTAAGTGATTTATTTGTATAGAAAATCTTGTTGAACACAAGACCTTAATTCTGTAAGGCTCCGAATTCCAATAAAGCAATAGAATGGTAAAACAAGAGGCAGTAAACACTATCACACTTCCCTTTACCATGAAAAACAAAAAAACCCCCACAATTGTATACAAGATTGAATAATGAATCCAATTCATTTCAGTAGTCCTCTAGGATCAGCCTTACAGGGCATCTCGTTTAGCTATGACCAAGTTAGTTTTATTAGTGAATACAAGCAATGCTGTCTAAAGTTTTCTAGGACATTGACAATAATTTTACCTGATAATAGCTAATCAGCTCTTCAAGTTCATCCGCATGGATTACTATGTGTAAACCACAGATCTGTGCCAAGCGGAACTCCTTTCCGTCCACACAAGCAAAACAGACCTACAATGAGAGTTGGCAAATAAATCAGTTCACAGGAGAATGCTGCAATACTTAGCCTGTCTCCTTATACTAAAGGAAAGGAAGTTCATTAGTAAGCGTTCACCAAATTCAGGGATTGCATATAGTTCTAACGGGGCATTATTATAAAGTTTCTTCTAGAAAGAAAATCTCTGCTATTTGTTTTACACAGTTCTGAAATAAAGCTTTATAAGAAGACAGTTTATAGAACAAACATGTTCTACAGCCGGAAACAGCTAGCAAGCTACTATCAGAGGCCAGTGTGGACAGTTAAACAACCGGTCTTAGTTCCTACATTACTTAGACAGCAAAGGAGTTTCATGCTCAAAAACAGTGTCCTTGAAAGCAACACCAGAGCACATTCTGCAGAAAATTAAATACGAGCTTAGATTACCTCCTTCCATGTCCTTGTGCTATTGGCTTTGCGGCCACTGTCTACTGCTGCCTGGTATTCTCCAAGGTGCACCAATGTAGATGCCAGGCGAGCAAAGTTAGATACGTTGTTATAGAGCAGCTTTGCTGCTTCATACATTCCTTCTTCATAACAGCGATCACCAACCTGGATTAGGAATCCAGCGTAAACAAGAAAGAGCAAGAATCAAGAATCAGTCAGCTTTGGGAAGCTGATCACACACTAATAATGTGATGAAGACATACCTGCTGTATGTGGGCATTATTAGGGCCACTAATAAACTCTTCCAGTTCTGAGAGGCGATTGGTTTTCGCCAAAGCAAAAATAAGTTCAGTCTCTACGTAAGACTCTCTAGCCTTCTTCCTGGCCATCTGTAAGAATTTGACTAGGTCCTCCCAGTTATCTAGAAGACAGAAGAAATATCTAAGATATTAAGACAAGCCATTCTACACTGGCTTAGAAAAAGCCTTAGAAAAAGCTCTAGATAGTTCACTCAAAGATTCTCCTTCATGCTACTAAACCATGCTCATTTGAGCCAAGAAACTCTATTTAAGAACAGCCACCTTCATGCGAAGTTTAGGTTCATTTGTGCTTGTGCTCAAGGTAGATTCAATAACGCAGTTCACGTCCAAGCAATTTAAGCTCGAGTATGTTTTGTCTTACCATTTTTATTAGCTGCTTGAACAACTTCCATGTAGGAAGATGGGTCATCTGCCTTTATATAGGAGTCAATGGCTTCTTTCACTAAGTCTTTCTGAAGCTGTGCTCTTGCTAACTGGCTCCACACTGCCGGTTCATTGCATCTCTCCGCAAATTCATAGGCTCGGTCCAAATTGCCAATGTGTTCAATCAGCACCTGTTTTAAATGGAAGTTGCAAGTTAATAACAACAGTTACGATACTGTCTTCTAACTGAACTCTACTTTTAAGAGCACTGGGTGTTACTATACAAGAAAGCCCTTTCATCCCAGGGGACTCTGTTGTTTCTCCCAACTTGATCCCACACAGGAACTGCTCTCTTAAATCTCTCTCAAGTATCAGTTACTCCTGAAGAATCAGTACAACAGCACACCTGCTCCTTACTAGCACTAGAACTACATTCTCCTTACTAGCAGCATTCTACACCCTTAAGCAGAACTACACCTCACCTGGATGGCAGAAGTATTAACATCAAATTTTCTGAAAATAGCAAAGGCTTCTTCATATAGCTCATTGCTGATGGCAATATTTGCAATATCTGGGGCATCATAGTTATCGAGTCGATTGATGTATTCCATGACACGAGTGCGGTCAGCCTTAATGGCAGTCAGGATCAGCAAGTTCTGGAGATTCCTTCAGTGAACAACACACATGTTATAAGAGGGTATTGCTATGCACTACTTAAAAAGACATATATTGTACACACATCAAGAGCTGCATGCACCTGCTTGTTACGGCTAACAGAGCTCTCAAACTCAAGTGAATGAGTGCTACTATTTGCCATCAATAAGGAAATGGCTCGTCAGTATCAGTATTCCTTCCTTTCAACACGTCCTTGTAAAGTGAATAGCACGAACCACTTCTGCTCTCAGAAGCACAGAGGTTCAGTTCTGCCTTTTCATCTGACTGCACACAGCTACTTTTCATAGTGCTCAGGTCACAACCAATAGGCACAAGAATATCATGGGCCACAAGATGATCTGAACAGATGAATAGACTGAGGTTGTGTGCACACCTTTGTTCTTACCTGTGTTCACTGAATACAGAATTATCCAAGACAATCTTTTCCAACAACTCTATCAATTCATTAGGCAGGTCAGCAGTCATGAAAGCCTTCACAGTGACTGAAACCTCTTCTGGGTCCTGTGTCTCTGATAAAGCTGTTTGGACAACCTAAAATTCAGACAGAATTAAGTGTTTGGCCCAAATAAGTCAATTGCTGACCGATTCTGGCAAGTTCTCAATTTAGGCTTCAAAATTTCAAAACCTAAGTTCTTTCAATAAATTTTTATAATGCAAAGCATACATAGTCAGAGCAGAAGAACTATTTGTGTGCTGACTATAGTTATTAGACTCATGTCATAATCTACCTGTGGAGAACACTCACTAGATACAGGTTAATTCAGAGATAGAGCTAGAATACCCTACTGATAACTACGGTCATAAAGGTCAGAGTCAATTGTCATCCAAGCTCTCAGTTTCTATATAGCTATATTCCTCATACTGGATTGAGTCAGGTCTTTAGCCTTTGTACTGTACCTGGTCAATAAGCTGTCGTCTGAATGGATTATTTTCCTCCAGAACATTTGCCCAGAGCTCAGGATCCTTCCTGCGCACCAGATAGCGAGCTTCACTCTTAAACAGCGAGTTCTCATTGCAAACCTGAAGGAGGAGAGCGTTATGAACACCAGAATTAAACACTAAGGGTTAGAACCACAAGACAGGTTTAACTAACTATGAATCAGTCTAAGAGACTGACTAAAACTAGTTGCGGACCATTGCTAAACGCCACAGACAAGTTCTTACCCAACCTCTGATCTGGAAGGCTCATGGAGAAGGTCTCCAGCAGAGTTTCTATAGCTTCTCTTGATTTTGCCCGAGAGAAATACTGTGACAGTAGCTTCACAGTAACTATTTGCTTCTGTTTGAAGTGAAGACCTGCAGAAGCCTGAAGAACTTAAGTTTTAAACCTAGAAAGGGAGCCACTTGCTTGGGAAGTGTTAAGTAGTAACTTTAAGGAATGGTGCTGGAGTTTAAAGCTAGAAACAAGTTACATATCTGATGCCATTAGCTTTGTACTGAGGCGTTCAGAGAAGCAGGTGGCTGCACTTCCCCTGTTAAAATATTAAGAAGATTAAGTGGGGGAACTCCTATTGGAAGATAATAAGGAAAAGTTATGAGTTATGATCCTATTAGTGGTACTGTCTTCAAATCACTAAACAAAAAAGTAGAATTTCAAAGGTCTATTCTGTTTTCCAGTAGCAGGTCATGTTCTGTTAGTATCAGAATCAGCTGTTGAATCTCAAGGACTTGGCCATAAACAGATTATCAGGAGTAGCTCGGTAGTCTTTACAACTCTACTTCATCTTACTACTTCATCTGTTAGTTATCTAGTTGTAGTCTTATGCCCTTTTCTAGATGGAAACAGTGTCTTAAAGATAGTTCTTATACAAGGAACAACTTCATAAACAGAAACATTTCTTCGTGGCATCAGATCAAGGAAGAAACTGGTACTGTTGGGTTTTAAATGGTTAACCAGAATGCTAAAACCTGTCCTAACAAAGTCTCCTAGTGAAATCGCATTTCAGTGCCACCTTTGCAACCTGAAATAAGAAACAGGCAATCTACAGGAGTTACCGCTTCACAAACAGTTTCAGTCTGGAAAGTCACCCACTTTTAGTGATGAGTCTAGATTATGCCACACTATAATACCCACAAGGAGGCATTGACAGGGAATGGCATTTACTGCACAGCTGACATTCTTCACATATACCAGTAAGGAAGTACAGGAAGGAGGCAGTGTTTTCTTTCAGAGTAGCCACAGGYGCTGCAGTCCGGCACTGAACTCTGGTGTCCAGTTTGAGACTAGGGTATGTTTGAAGAACCCTGCAAAACTTCTGAGGGAAGTTCTAGGAATCAACAAACTTAAGATGGGAGAAGGATGCTATCTGAACAAGCATGCAGTTTAATTGTCAACATATTTATTTACTCCACTTCTAATCAAGTATTAGAGCAACTCTAAGGGCAAGTAAAATGCAGGAACACTTCATCTCTCAGCTAGAAGCTTCAGGGAACCTTCTTTTTCTATTGCAGTGTCAGAGTAGATTATGATCTGTCCCTTCTATTCTGATTAATGTTCAGTGTTTGTCAAAAAAAAAAATCAAGCTAATTAACAAGTTAGCATATTAATCAGTTTGGTCTAGTGCACTTGATCTAACTGTGCAGAAATGCCAAGTTAAAAAAGATGAATAGTACCTTAAAGCTGTAAAGCTATATAATTTTAGTTCTGACATAGCAGTCCTCTGGTTAGCATATAAGTTACTGTCTCCAGGGAAGCCAATCCTGCCTACCTCAATCCCCAAATGAGACTACAAAACAGGACTTCGCAGGCATTAGACAAACAGCCTGTTAGGCTTCCCCTTTAAGCAGTAAGAACTTTATCATGCTTATGAGTGTAGTTTTGCTAACCTTTATGAGTTCCAGATCACACTGCCCTCTCTCATACGCAACGCAGGCCAGATGAGGGTCTCTCTTTTCACAGTATTTGCCTACTACACGGCTGTCATAGTAAGGATTCTCACGAAGGAATCGCTCTGGATTATTATTACTGTCAATGTAAATCTTGGCCAAGGCATTATGGGTGGCAGGTTCCTCACAGCCTTCGTGAATTCTTGATTCAAGCCAAGGCAACAGCAATTTAAGCCTTTGAAGAAGAAAATGTTAGGTTTACAAGTCAGAAAAAAAAAAAAAAAAAAACAACAACAACAAAAAAAAAAAAAACAGTTTTAATTTTTAAGCACACTTGACAGCTACCCATTAGTTCTTCTCAGTCCTCCCTTCAGGAAGGTCCAATGGTCTCAAAAGTGGATGGAGCACCAGCCACTGATTTAACAGGTCTTAAATAAGTGGAAGTCAAGTCTGCATTTTAAAGTCAAGCAAGGTAGCAGATAACATTAAGATTTTGTCATCTTGTCTTTCAAATTCCACAATATTAGGCAGCTATTCATGTTATTTGCTCACTCAGTTAACAGCAAACCAATTATATAAGCTGTCGCACTGCTGCACATCTACAATAAAATTGCAGAGACAGTTTTATCCAAATTTAAGATAACATCCCATCAGTGAGCTATACAAGAACTCAAGAGTTCAAAAGCCACATTATTCATTATGTCAGGTTGTCATGGTTCAAGTTATATAGCTCAAATAATCAGAAGACTTGCTAGAAAGTCTAAGCTGTGTAAAGGGGTTACACACTGCTGTTCTATAGGAAAGTACAGATCAATCAGCATTGTATCATTCAACAGAACTGCAGTCCATTCAATTTGGGTATATATCATGTTCAAGAACTTAACATCGATTTTTCCTCTTACCGGTTTCTTTTCTCCACTTCAGCGACCAGTTCATCTGTTGAAAATTGCCCTCTAACCACCATGATCAAGTTCTTAATGACATCTTCAGAACAATCCACATCCAGAAGTCCTCCAACCACAGCTGGTATACGGCTAGGATTCACCTAGAATGAAGCACCAAAATTCGTTACCGTCATTATTAACCTAACCCCAGTTCTCCGTGTTGGGGAAAGTTAGGTTTTTCAGTTAGCTATTTACACATCTACTAGGCTATGCTTTAACCCAAAGCAYTTTTCCAAGGCACTAATCCATTTGTGTACAAATTCCAGGAAGGACTACACCCTGTAGGTTTGTTTGTCACAGACAAAAAGCTCAGTGAAGAGCTGCTATTCTAGAAGAATCAACACGAACCTACAACTGAAATGATGCAGATTTGCTTTAGTCARCTTCATTTCTGAAGCAGGAAAGGCCAAAAGTTTTAAACTGGATTCTCCTTACCTTCTGTACATAGATCTCTATATACTTCTGCAGGTTATTACGATATAAGTAGAGCACCAGGTCATGAACAAAATCAAATCGATCACAGACAATGATCAGAGGAAGCTGGTCCGTGAGCTTTGCCTCCTGTATTGTGTGCAACAAAATCGAGTAAGCAACCATTGCTTGTCATAAAGCATGTTGACAGAAGACAAAATGTCTAACTAACTTCTCTCATACTAGAAGTCACACCATATTCCAACTTAAGACTGTCAAGTGGAAAACTGACTTCAAAAAGCAAGTCATCAGCTATACACACCATGTGGTCAGGTTTAGTTTGGAGTTTTATAGTTAGTCTCTTCAGCTAATGTCACCTTAGCCCCTACATCATGAGCTTCAATGTTATTGACTATTTGCATATTAATTCAGAAGGCAGTTGCTGGGTCAGAACTGTTAACAATGCAATGTGAAGGGGCATTAGAATCTCATTTCACCAGYCAGAAAGCACAGAAACCCTTCAGAACATAGCAGAGATTGAAAGCTTTAAGAAGCTTTCTCTAGGTATTATTGCTACACATCCTACAGAACACTTCAGCACAGTATTTCTTTCTGCCMACCTGGATTCAGCTTCTCTTAGCTGACAAGGTATTAATGGAGTATGGTGCAAGTTACATCATACAGGTAAGTTTCAAAGGAAACATGGGTCTAGGTCTGTTTTTCCAGAGACAGCCCAAAAGGATCTGATACATGCCTAAAATAGGATCAGGCTTCTGTTCTAATTACATAGAAGACTAATCAGAGCAATGCCAGCTAAACCTCAGCACGGCATCTCCTTCAATATGAAGGCTGGAGCTCAGTAAAGGGAGCTCAGGTCATTAAGCAGAATATTTACCTTCAGAAAATTCTTCACTCGTTCTGGGTTATAGCAGTTACTCTCACGGCATATCCTTTCTACTTCCTTTATCTGACCAGTCTTGCAAGCTGCCTGGATATACTTGAAGTGGACATCTGGATCCTGACTGAAGTTTACAATGGAACCCAGGAAATAGAACAGTCCTAAAAGAAATGTTTTCATATAATCACAAGTGCAAGTGATACAAGTGCTGCCTGCTTTGAGCTTTAGYTGGTAGTCCAGTTTACATGTAGCTTGTAGCTGCTAGCAGAATGGTTTTCATTTCTCTGTAGCCTGAAGAGAAAGCTRAGATGGGATCTGATTAGTATATATAAATACCTCAAGGGAGGGAGTGAGGATGTTGGGGCCAGCCTCTCTTCAGTGGTGGCCGCTGACAGGACTAGAGGAAACAGCTACAAACTGAAGCATCAAAAGAATTTCCTAACAGTGAGAGTGACAGAGCACTGGAACAGGTTGCCAAGAAAACCCACTTAGACACACACCCGTGCCACATGCTCTGGGTGACCCTGTGTGTGCGMCAAGAGGGGGTTAGACTAGATGATCTCTACAAGTCCTTTCCAATCTTAACGGTTCTACGATTCAACTGCACAAAACTGCAATCTTTTCCTCTTCTTTTAGATTTTGTCTTGCCCATCCTCACCAAAGAGTCAAACCTAATACAACAAAGTAACTTTTTGATGCGCTCAGGACTTTAAATACTGAAGATCTAGTTACATGACAAGTATCTTGCCAATTAGTTTTAGTTGTTCAGTACTTCCAAGAAAGCTGCTTGCCTCTGCTACTATACCTTCATAGCTTTTGAAAGACTCAAAAAGCTCCACAAGAGCCTGGGTGCCAAGTTGTTCATGGTATTTAGAAGCTACTTGCACACAGAGCTGTAGGTTTTGCCTGATATTGGCTGACAGCATGGCACGCAAGCACTCCACAGAGTCTTCAACGGACAGAGAACCAAAGAAGTTCACAAGCCACTGAAAAGAAAAAGAAGTTTTGCTCAGTAACTTATACAGGATACAGCTGACTTCTAAAATACATGACAGCTAGCCAGAGTATCTATTTTCAACAGGTACTAAGAATGGAGTCTCAAAAAGTAATGTACTCATCTCTACAACAGCTAAAACACAATTTAAAAATAAGATTTGATTTGCCCACTTGAGACTTAAACCATCAATAGTGCAGATTAAGATTTATTGATTACCTCAACAAGCACTTTTTAATCACAGCCAAATCAATTTCTTCAGTATCTCCAAACCATCTTACAGCTGCTTAAGAGAAGTTAACAGCTACAAAGGCATTAAAGAATGGCCACTTGGCCCCTGAACTTGGTGTTATTGCACTCACTCACCCTGTACAATGGACCTACCTCAGGATTCAAAAGGTGAGTGTGAACAACAGCACGCTTAATATCATATAGATCAGTGTAATGTTCCAAAGCTCGCTGGAGCAAGCCTGCCTTTTCACACAGCTGGGCAATATGAGCACGATCATAGTGTGTAAACATTTGGTTTCCAAGGATGGCATCTGCAACCTACGGAGATCATATTTTATATTCAGACTATTAGAGAATCACAGCAGCTTGGCCTAAAAATTAAGTCACAACAGTTACTTGTAGTAGCATTTGATGTTTCTAAACTAGAGGTATTAGCATCAGATATCACTCTAGCCTAACTTTCTGGATCTGAAGTTTACAAGCCTACTGCTGTAGGCTTCCTGCACTTCACTTTTTGGAGGAAGTATGTTGATAGTCTTACTTGTGGAGCATGAATCAAATTCATCTCCAGCAGACGTGTCTGAAGGTGGCCTTCTGCAGGACGGTTATTCTTCAGAGCATCCAACAGAAAGGAAGTGCATTGCTGGATAAGACTGTTCTCCATGAATACATCCACAATCTGTTGAGATTGGTTAAATCAGAGAAGGGTGGTCTATACATACATCCATATTTTTTACTTGCATATAGTAGCAGCGTGGCATAGAACACCAGAAAGGCAGCCCATTACAGCACTTTATAGTGTGCTGTGTTCCCTTTGTTTCCAAAGGATTAATACCTTGATAATGTAGAGAGATAGGTTTTACACTTTGCTTTCTGTAGAGTCTCTAGAATGCAAGGAAAGCATTACTTTGAGCCATTATGTCAGTTTTTTGCCACTCTCTGTTTAAACATTGCTTGCAAATCCCATCCCTCCTCCATTCAAATAGAGGGAAGACTAGCTTTTCTTACAGAACCTGAATAGCTTTAGTTATTTAATAACCTAAACTGTTGCCTTATTTCTCTGCCCATTCACCTGAAGCAGTCTCTGGGAGCTAGCACTCAGTTTAGGTTTGTTTGTCCATCTTCCTGGAAGTTCTCTGAACAAGAGAAGTTAATGTATACTCAGTTAGGGCCAGCAACACAAGCTTTAAGTGAGCTGCCTAGACCAAGACAATGACAGACTCACTATCAGGATTGCTGTAATAATTCAGAGAGCTTCTGCAGGAACTTGCAAACACATCTGCCTCTAATAGCTAAATAGTAATCAAACTGATTTAACCACAACAACTAGAGTTCTGAATTGGCCTTACCAGTCAGCAAAATGGTACTATGCCATTACCTCTGTCTAGAAAGAGACCAGTACTCTTGCTGTAGGCATCACCTGGTTAATGTTCGCCAGTGGCTCCTCATCCTGTACCAGCATCTGAGAGAATTGCAGGCCTTGATCCGGACTAACTCTCATCACACTTCTCAACAAGAAGATCCAGTCTGGAGTATAGCCAACCTAGAGTTTGCAGCAGAGACGTCAGTCGTGCATGTCTAGGAGCTTTAAGCCTCTTTTAAGCATAGGGGTTCTTTAGCATTGATTATCATCTGGTCTAAGGCTTGCCATGCCCAAACCCTCATCTTCCCATTTATCTGAGCCAAAAAGACAGCTTGCCTGTTGGCACCCAAATAAAAAGTAGGAATAAGCATCTCAGTCTCAAGGTACTACCAAGCAAGACCCTAAGCTTAAACATTTGCTTTGTAACCAGTTAGGGGAAAAAAAAAAAAAAAAAAAAAAAAAAAAAGCCTGTCTATTGCATTTAGAAACAGCCTTATCTTTTGTCCTCTAGAATTAGCCTGAGCCACTGCAAATTACATACTTGCAAATTACATTTCTATAATTCTGGATGTTTGAAGTTAACTTCTGCAGACTCTGCAGAGCTTAGTCACTTGCTGCCATTTGCACTACAGGAATGAAGAAAACATCTGTTTCTCAATCTCAGCTACTTATCTTTGAGTGATGGACACTAAGCTTATCTTAGGGAGATAGCTTGAGAATGTACAGGTTAAGCATAGATGAGTCTACTATAAGTGATAAACTCCACCTTTTTAGCATACAGAACTATTTTCTGGAATTGACCAGTTTCAGCAAAGCACTGAATAACTTTGTTTGGAACATTAGCACGAAGATAGACACTGAGTGCAAGGGTTGGGTCAGCTGTCTTCACCAAGTCTCCCAGCTCCTCTGAGCACTCCAACTGAAAATAAATTTAAAAAAAAAAAAAAAGGACAGAATTAGTATGTTGTCAGGCAGAGTAGATGAAAAATTCTTTGACACATTACTAAGAAAAGTTATTGTTCACATTCAGCTGTCACAAGGCAGAACTAACCTAGCATCATAGAATCATAATGGTTGGAAGGGATCTTCCAACGAGGGATTAGACATATGGATTAGATGATCTGGCCTACCTTGTCTTCCTTCAGCCACTTCTCCAGAAGCTGCTTGCGGCCCTGCTGTAGTACAGGGCGACAGAGTTCCAGAGACTCAAACTTGTTCAGCTGTCCCTGATCAAGCAATATTCCAAAGTACTGGAGCAGAGGAGATGCCTGCCCAGGCTGAGCTGGCACACTCTGAAACTTCCTGATAGTATCACCAGTACGCAAAATTCCCTGAAGAGAGATGAGATATTAATTAAACACTGTGGATGTTTAATGAAAATGAATAGCGTAAGCCACGAACAGGGAAGGGGGGGGAAAAAAAAAGTCTGTTACACTGAGCTACACACTAAGGCATCTATTTTAAACCCTGAAGGGGACAGATCTGGATTAAACCCAAGCTGTAGTGATGTTATAGCAAGAAATCAGTGACCACAATAAGTTAAAGTCGGTCCACGTTTGGAAAGAAAGTCAGATGCTGCTTGATGGGGTACAAAAGAATACAGTATGCAGGACAAACAACTCAACTGCAGACATGTAAGTCTAATATTATACCCCTTCGTTTGTTCTTAAAGCGCCAAAGTGCAAGTGAATGTTAGCCAGTGGCTCCTTATCCTACACCAGCACCTGGGATAACTGCAGGTCTTGCTCTGGACTGATTCTCAGTCACACTTCTCAGTAAGAAGATCCAGTCTGGAGTACAACCAACCTAGAGTTTTCAGTGAAGTATTTTCAGCAAAGTATAAAACTAAAACAGTCCTCAATTTCAAGGCCTTAACTTTGGAATTGCCTACCTTTGGAGCAGATGCTGCTACTTTAGCTGCTTCTGCATAGTTTCCTTGAGCAAACAGTGTGTTGAACTTTCTGGCAAATAATTCCTCCGCCCCAGCCAGATTACTACGGATAGCCATACGCAGACCCAGGTCAGGATTCTGGAGAACGTTAGTAGCATAGTTCACGATGTTGTCTTCCTCAACGCATACAGAAAGCACCTGGAAAAGACAAAAGCAAATCCGAGAAGTATCATCCTTTATACATCTACTGTTAAATACAGCAAAGCTGCAACCATGTGGCTTATCAGGGACACAGTACGTTATTCAGAAGAAAAAGCAGATTTCTTCCTCTTCAGTTCTGCACAAGTAGAGGTTGCACAACAGGATCACTCGCTAGCTGTTTTCTGCCATTAACTTTATTACAGTCCATTCAACATTAAAATGCTCAAAAACAGTACACATCTGAATTTGTTACCTGTCCTTTTTTGTTCACACCAATAATGCCTGAGGTAGGTTCATGAGGAGCTGTGACAAAGATAGTATCAGCACTAATACGGTTCATGTAGATGCACACTCCAGACTCCAAGTCATACATATGAATATATCCATACTTTGTTATCAGGTAGATTACACCATGCTTAACTCCAATCTGTCAAAAGATAAGTATTGCATTCTTAGTCTTGACTACATTGAAGAAGAGGAAAAAAATAAAATAGAGAAAGAAAAGAAATTCCAGATAGTTGCCTTTAGC
The DNA here is from genome assembly GCA_003342815.1 of Eudromia elegans. Lineage (NCBI taxonomy): Eukaryota > Metazoa > Chordata > Aves > Tinamiformes > Tinamidae > Eudromia > Eudromia elegans. The sequence continues at coordinate 146,639 of PTEX01000097.1, forward strand.
CTCATGAAAGGACTATACTGCAGTGAAATGCCTTTGCACTGACATTGATAACAAATATAGCTTCAGGCTTCTTCCTTGCCAGCTCAGAAGCTATGAACAGCCTTACTGGACATTTAGAGCTGTAACTCAACTAAGTAGAAAGGCACTCCAGTTTAGCTGTCGAATCACTTAAGCTAAGGAGACATTCAAACCAAGCATTTACCTGCATTGCCACAGGAAAATCTGTCTGCGCCTCAGGTGGAAAAAACACATCAACGGCTTTCTTAACAAACGGCTGATTGCCCGTAGCTGGCTGACCAACTTCAATTATGTGTAGCTAGGAAGAAAAGAAGGCATGTCACAAAATGGTCTGCAAATATCTCTACACAGGAAAGAAGTTCCTCTTTCCAGATGTGATAYACAAAGTAACTTGCCACTTGCCTGATTGCCACTACTGCCAAACCTGAAGCAGGGCATTCTGAATAGCTGTGGTCCAAATCAGTTGGGATAAAGTTTTTCAGAATTTACTAGAGCAAAGTCCAGGAAAAGCCAAGGAAAAGCACGCTTTGCTCTGACACTAGACTGTATATTCCTACTCCCTGACATGTAAACAACTTGTTCAAGATGTTTGAAGTAAGACTTGCTGTCAATTACCAGCAATTTGTGCATGATAAGACTTGAAAGCACAAAAGCATTTCAGCGTTACCTCAACTCCTTACAAACTGCCAGAAATTATAGCATACTGAACTGTTACTGAATTTCATTAAGTCTCACGCAAAGAATGTATAGTACTCAGGTTTATCTAGTTTCTTCTGCAACGGATCCAAAACTGTAAAGAGGTTGATTAACGGCAAATAATTTTTTATGTACAAAAGGTCATGTGAGTGATGAATTAATGCTTCGATACCTTTAGTATAGCTCTTTTTTTTTTTTTTTTTTTTTTTTGTCCTTAGGTCTAAATGCCACCCAAGCAATACGGATTTTTTGCAGCTTTTAACCCCACTGAAAGACAACATTTCTAAAACAACTATATACAGCTGCATATACTGAAATATGCAGCCACTGAAGTTACAGTTGTACTGAATTCTTCTACATCAAAAAGAATTGAACAGTAGCAGCATCTACCTTGCCCCCTGCAGGACTCCTCACAGCAAAACAGAATAGCGTGGAAGGTTTGGCATTTCCCTCTATTTTGAATTCTGCAAAAGCTGCTGCATGGCCTTCAATAGGTTGGGACACTTTTCTGTCAACTGAGTACAGCTGCATTGCACCAACCACACGATTTTGCTAGAAAAAAAGAGGAAAGAATAGCTTTCAGAGATAAGATTTCAATGTTTATAGTAAGACTTATGGGTAGTGAACTAAACAGTGTCCCTTATATCCCCTCAGAGTTTCAACCACATTAAAAGGTTATTTCTATTCAATATTATTGAAATGTTGATGTACAGGAAACTGTAAAAAAATGGAAAACAAAGAATTATAACAGCTGTTAAAGGAAGGAAAGTGGGATCTGGGCTTCCATGATCACTTCCATAGTATATTATTTCCCAAGGAACTTACCTGTGCTGAAATTCCTATCAATAATAGCCATTTTTGATGTTCATCTGTCCTGTAATTGATGATTTGGCAGCCTGCAAGACTTGCATGCCTGTCAAACATCTTTTGAGGTTGCGATTCTCCCTCCATGCTCCAGTGGTAGACTGCGGTCTCCGTCACCAAGGCAACTGTATTCACAGATATCCATTTCCAGAAGATCACTTCCTCTGCCATAGTGTGGGCTTTCATTTTACTTTTCATCTCAATGTTAAAGATCTGAAGCGTCTTCCCAGCTGGTACAACAAAACCCAAGAAATGTCATAGATCCAGTTATTACAATGGCCATCATCTTCATTGCCAGGCACTGTTTAACATACTACTCCGGTACTGCTATGGACTGACTTAGCGCCTTCTCATACCCGACTAAAGCTCCTTGACTTGCAGAGAGAATTTCTCCCCCACCCTTATCAGCCCAGAAGGAAAAGAAGTCTTCTTAGGAACACTGTAGCCAACAATTGACAAGTATAGATATTTCGTCTAACTACAACATTTAGAGAAGAGAATTTGTCTAAGCCACAGAACCAGTGCAACTTCCTCAGTTGCAGAACTGGTATAGTAAGCTATATCTGTCTATTAAATGATATTCAGTATTATTAATAGAAAAAGTGGTTCCCATTTGTGTCAATTTAGTAGCTTCTTTAGATCACTTAGACTGAGCCCAACAGCATGAAACTTACAACAGCTCTTGAAATATCTGAAGACTAGTTTCCATACTACTTTTGTTGGAGTTGAAGAGACTCCACACAACTAGGAGATAGACAGATTTTGTATAACAGCAATATGACAAATTCCTATTGAAAAGGATAGAGTAAGAAGATCAGAGAGTATACAGAAAGATTTGGTGCCTGTTATTTAGATGATCATTTCATGATATGGGTAACTAAGCAGCAGATATAAGCTTAATTTCTGTACTTCTTTTGACCACCAGAGAAGCTAGAAAAGGTAGACCAATAAACATAATTTATTTGAGACAACCCAGTGAGCTGAGTACTCAGAAGATAAAAGAGTCAATTGTTTCAGGAAATCAGAGTGATGTTTTACAGGACTGGAGACAAAATTCAGCTCTCAGAATATCATTTTCTGTTCACAAAACATGTGACACTGCTTGAGTAGTGGCTAGTAAAGCCATTAATCCCATCTGCATTTCAGCAGTGTTTTCTGTGTTAGTAATATTGCAGAAGTTCTACAGCTAAGTGGTAGATGTCCCTTCCACTGGGAAGTCTTGACAGGTGAAGGATGCTGTCCACTGGAGAGTTAGCATTTGTTGGCTATAACTCCCCATTAATACAAACTGCACTGCTATACAAGGCCTTAGTATAATTTACATAATGAAGTGATTATATAGGCTAATTAAGCATCAAAAGGCACAAGTCAAAATTTCAGAGCTCCTATATGCAGTATGTACGCTGGCTCCCAAGAACAATCACATAAACTAACCTGATCAACTGGTTCCTAGAACAGCTTGCTAGCTTTCCTGAAGTTATCCTGAAACCAGAACTATTTCTGAAGGCCTTGCCAGCTGCTTTATACAAAGTTACTGTACTGTACATACGTGGAAAGTTCAAGCCTAAAACCAGCTGAACAGTGATCACAGTCCAGTGCGGTCCATACGCTGCTCCCAACATTTTGCCCAGCAGTAGACTAGTGCTATCAAGGGATCGATACTGGAGCTTGCATAGCACAGTCCCTCATCCAGAAGGCATGCAAGGGGTTCTTCTGGAAGAGCTCCAGTCACCATCATCCCAAACAGGATGCCAGTGTATGCATACAGAAGCTGCTTTGGAATTCAGTCTTCTTAAAAAGGAAGCAAGACATCCCTAACTTGAAAAGTATGAGACTGATAGGAATGAGCTCATGATACTCCAGAAATTGAAAACAGCTTTAGAATCTTAGTCAGCCAGGTAGTACTGCATAACAGGGGCCATAATAGTATTATTCTTTGGGCAAGATAAAACAAATGAAAAGTTGAGCGCTCTAAACTCTAATTAAACTAGCTACAATAATTCAGTAATTTAGATGAGAACAAGCTGAGCCTGCTAGAAAGCCAGAACTGTTAAGAGCAGGCACTCAGTTCAAGTCTTCAGTATACCAGAGTGCTTTCTTAGGCCAAGGTGAGATAAAAAGCCAAAATTTACACTTTCCTCATCTCGGACTATTCTATACAGATGGAGTCAAGGAAGCAGATTCATTTTTGAACACTGGCACAAAAATTTACATTTCAGTTCACTGGAGCATGAAGTTTCTCCATTCTCTAAAGAATGGAAGCACCCTCAAGTGCTGCATTCTCCACTTGCTCACACAGGTTAGGGAGTACTCTCAATACAGAGCAAAACAAGAGAATCACGGACAAAGCATAAAGTTCGATACAACAGGAGAATGCCACATGCAATCCAGAAATGAAACGTGCATACTGTATATCAGCTTACCTCAATAGCCATTTCATTTCTTGCTTGAGAGTGGGATTGTACGTTTCTTGCTCAATAATCCCCAGATTATGAGCAACTCCCAATCATGACACACACACAGTATGCTATAGTTTGAACTACTGAAGTCTTTCAGTCAATCAGCAGGGAAAGTCTGGAGTGACAGACTAACTTAAACCATGTCTTCAGTGCAGTTTAGTTCTAATCATCTCAGATAACACACTGATTTACTGCTCCTCTTTTCCCTGGCACTGTTTAGTCATTAGGCTGTGTACAGTAAAAGATGATTTTATAATACCTGACAAATTTGGTCAGCAATGTGACATCATACACTTAACCACATTTGTTCCCTCCGCATCAAACAATGCTCCTTGCGAGCAAGTCTGACACCGGCAAGAACAAAGCTAGATTGTTAAAAGCTCATGATGATCTGTTCAGTTACTAGTTTAGGGTGTTTTTTTTTTTTTAAGAAAAAAAAAGTTGCTGATAACTTAAGAGCTGGATAAAGTTCTGCTAGTACAAAGGATGCACTTTCCTTGCTAATAAGGTAGATTTAAAGGGGTCCAAGATCTTGAACAGTGAATTCTAACAGATCTGGAATTGATCTTTTAATTAATACCCCCATCCATCTCCCAGATGGGGCAGTTCTTAGCAAGACATAAGCATCTGGCTGAAACACAGTCTCAGCTAAAGTCAGACTTGACTAGATTACTTTCTCCCTAATGTCAATAAAAGCCTGAGATGGAAAACAGCTGTAACATGTTTAGTGGCAGTTCCAAAAACGGTTATTTCTTGGACCCCTAGGTAATTTCACCACAACTTTACACACCAATTACCACACTTATGCAGAAATTAATAGCACATAGGGCATGCTAGCAGAGGTCTCTCATAAAAGTATTGCAACCAGGTTTTGTCCAGCAACTGTACTACCATTACATACACATTACATACCATTACATCACACTCATTGCTGTACTTTACTTGGTACAGTTGATAGTCAAAGCAAGCAAATAGTTAGCAACAAGCCAACATGGAATATTTTCACTATAATGCCAGCTGAAGACTAAGATCCCCATCTGGCTATGAAGTGAACTGACAAATGGCTACTCAAAGTTCAGTACTTTTTATGAGATTAGACCATTCAGTATTACTGAACATAAAATGTCAGGACAAAGTTCACTCACCATCTGTTTAGACAAGATGCAGGAAGAAAAGTACACAGTCAGTAACATATCAATTATTGAGATTAAACACCAGAAGTCTTTCTTAAAGCTCAGGAAGCTCAAGGTCAATGTCAACACCAGAGGTAACTGAGGAGCACAGGTCTCCCATCTCCAGCATCTCATGACTGCCAAACCCAAGGTGCTTTCAAGTAGAGTAGCTAGAGTAGCAAATGGCTGTCCTTATGCCATTTTGTTCGTATCTAGTAGGCTCTTCAGAGATACAAAAAAGGGTCAAAGAACAGCAGAGCTTAAGAGTAGCTCTGCACTTCCATTTATCTCTATACGGAGTATGTTCACAATACTTGTTTCAAAATAGAGTACACTATGCTTTGGCCTGGTCCTCACTGAGGATGGGCTTGGCATGGTGGCCTCCTACATGTTTCACACCTACTATGAGGACACAAGCCATTCAAAGAATACCGAAATACCCACTACCAGAAACACAGCATGCGAGTTTAGGCAAGAATTCCAATCCAATGTACGTTCCTCAAAAGTTTGCACAAGCTTTAAGCCTAAGGGCCAACTTAAGCAGGAATATAAATAACCAGTTGGGTTCACACTACAGGTACAACAGGCTAACTCACCTTTGAGTGCAATTACTTTAGAAGCTGGATTCATGATGGCGCTTTCAGCAGAAATTGGACGTCTTATGGGTGTTGTTGGATCACTCATATCGATTATAACTACTTGCGCCTGCTCTCCCACTTTCTCCCTGATGCAGATGAACTTGTCAGATTCCATTGTTAGGGTGCTGAATCCGATGTTTGCAGGGTTAATGCCCAAGTTTTGGAGCTAGAAAGAGAGAAACAGTGACTTATCACCCTTATGTTGAAGGACTGTTATTATGTATAAACTTCTAGAGTGTAATGCAAGACTGGCGTATTCCCCTGGCAAAGATATATATTCTGAAACAGTAATTTAAAGCAATTTACATAAGTAGTTCTTTACTTAAGTCTTTACTTATGGTTCTTTACGTATGTACAGACACAAGCCAAATATATAATAAGTTGTGTTATTCACATTAACAGGTACAAAAAGAGCCAATATTTTGCTCAATTCGGTACTTTTAACTAGCATTAAGGTTTGCAGAAGACTCCAGAGCCTTACAAAAAACTGCCATTTTTCTCTACCACTAATTCAGTTCAGCACAGCTTTCAACGTCTTGTTTTTAAAGGTGGATCTGCATTCATCTTGCTTCCTCTGAGGGTCTAATTCTTATCAGCAGAAGCTGAGACACATTAGAAGTGTTATATCTCCCCTTCTCTAAGATGGTATGCCAGTTAATTTCCGAGCTGTTGAAGCTTCTATATATTTTCTCTCAACCCCCTCCAACTTTGTATCTTATTTTTTATAAAAATACATATTTTGTATCAAAGTTATTCTTAATGTAAATAAGTTTTCTGTGACATTGAGTGGACTGACCTAAGAGATAATTACTCCTCACTTTCATCGTTCTGGGTTAACTTTGTTTCCATCCCTCTCCAATACCAGGTTAGTAGAAATGTGGCCACCCTAAGCAAGTACCACTTTGTTTCCATTGCTGTACAGTAAGTAATAGCTACCTATGCATCATGCATCAGTTGGGCATGGATGCAGGATACATTTTACATAACAGTAATTGTGATAATCCTGGGTACCTGCTTTATGCCCTAGAGCAGTATTTTTCCAAGTAAATGACCTGTATCAGGTTCACCAAGGCTTGAGGTTTAAGAGACTGACCTGTACAGTGCAATGGCAGAGAGGAGAGGGAAAAAAAAAAAAAAAAAAAAAAAAAAAAAAAAAAAAAAAAAAAAAAAAAAAGAGCCTGGTCCCAAGCGGGCAAGTAGCTACCAGCAGTATCATTCCTTACACTCCTTCCTTTCTTACTAAACACCACAGCTTTTGTACAATAGACTAAACCCTAACGGTGACAAGTCACATCATGGTGTCACAAATAGTATTCACTGCGTTTTGATGCAGCCAATCATGACTTGTTACAGCTTACATAGAGCCACTTACTAATCCATAACTTGGGTATGTAGCAGATACCAAGAAGTTTCGTGTCAGAGCTGAGCCTCAGCAATTGTTTGTCTGCAGTTTAGCTCGTCACTACTGAAGAACCATTCAGCTCAGTAACTGCCAATCTTGCCATACTAAAGTTCCAGTAACGCAATATAAGACAAACACACACATATGTAAAGAGAGGTTTATTCCCTCTCAGAAACCTCTCACAGTAATTGAGACTCATGGGCTGACTCCTCACTTTAGAAGTACTTACCTAGGTTCTACTCAAGTATGAGGTGCACTCATGCCAAAAGATAATCAATCTCGAGTCCATCTAGTCTCTCATAAATTAGTTCACATCACAAGAGCAGTCAAGAGATTTAACTGAAACATAGCCAAGCTCCTAAATTTAATTAATCCAAACTCAGATAATGCTTTCTGAGTGCTGAAACAGAAACAAAAACTCATCAAGGCCTTTTCCAGTTGTTACGCTTTTCTTTTTTTTTGGACATGCTCCTCAAGAGACAGCCACTTGGAGGCTCCTTCTTCATAGTGAGCATCTTAAGGCACCTGCCTACTTTGAGCTCAGCTTTAAGCCCAAGGTTATTCCCTTCAACACCTGGTCCACACTAAAATACCACATTTCAGTGGCTAGATTCACTAGGAGAAATAAGGCCTTGCCTCAAGTTTCAGTACAACTTCACTTCCAGTTTTAACAGTCGTAACAGCCAGGAAAGCTTTTGGAAACTTTAACACTAAATGATACATGAGTAAAGCTGTCATCCTTGCTATTTTTGGGGGAGGGGAGTCAGTCATATCTTCTAAAGGCAAAATGCCAGTACTTCCTAAAGGATTTTGATGCAAATACAGCAAGCCTTATAGTGAAGGAGGACAAAGTTTTGCACTTGAGTAGCCTGAAAACACCAGCCTTCTTTCTACCAGGGGAGCAGTAAGCATCCTCCTCAGAACACATGTGATCCTGCAATATGGAAGCAGTAAAGAGGTACATTTCTCATGACTATAGAGCATGGCCAGAATCCCTTCTCTATCAGGCAAAGGTGGAAACATTAGACATTATTCCTTCTGTCCTGGATAGGCATCTGTACTGCCCCAAGAAGGGAGGATGATATCAGTCACTACTGAAGTCTTATATACACTAACCAGAGATCTTGCAGTTTATTTTTGTAGTAAACATCGGACCTCCCTAGCAATCAAATTCTCATTTTTAACTGTGCTTCTTAGGCTGAGAAAACTGCTTGCATAAATTTGATTTCTTCTAGAAAGACTCTTTAACACTGAACTCTGCTTTTCAGAGGCATTTACTGTGAGATCCTCCTTTCATGGTTTTAGCCCACAGCGCACCTTTGGCTAATTCAACACAAGAATCACCAAGCAAGCCCACACAGGTTACTTCAGAGCTCAGAGCATAGGGAAGGGCAACAGGCTCTAGTGCCTCCCTAATGCCTGTCCTGTGCACTAAGAGTGAAGAATTACCTGTGCCATGAGGACAAACAGATCAGCTAACAAAGATTTTTTTTTGTTTCCCTGATGCCTACTACTACTGCAGGTTGGATTAGACCACTGCCTGCCAAATTTAAGCATCTTGTAGATACTGAGATCTTATTGATAAGGTGAACATTAACTTGAAATATATTCCTTACTTTCTAAATTGACAACAGGCAAGTCCTACCATTTAGGATAAACTACAAGGTTAATCTAAAATTTAGTAGTAACTTCTTTACCATTCCATTTTACTAGTATAGTGGAGTTTGTCAAGCAGTGCAGTGGAGATGTTTTTACACCAGAGTTCTGCTCAATATCAGGTTTCCCAGTGCGGTTCCCTTCCTGTGGAACGTGTGGTCAAGACTGAGCCAGCACAAACTAACTCAGATACTGACACCAACAGTCTTCAAACTAAGCTCATTTCTCCTATAGAAAGTATTTAAGCCCAGCTTACATCTGGTTTAACACTAACACCCAAATACTTGGGACTTACTGTCATCTAAGTGCTGGAGTCAGAGTAATAGAGAGAATTCAAGATCCCTCCACAGTTCAGTAAGAGATCCTATTGCAGTTTAGTGTGATTCTGGAGCTAGCCGAAGTGTTTTCCGGGGTAGCCTATTTGGCTTTTTAAAAGCCTATTAGAAAAGAGCTTAGACAGAGACCATATGTACCCAGATTTTAAGCCACGTCTGTTAGAAGCACTGTGAGCACATGTTTTATATTGCACTTTATATGATACAAGAACATAATAAAATTTAGCTCTGAACATTATTTTGCTTGTTTGCCTATATAAAGTTAAGTTATAAGTTCAGCAAGGAAGCCCATATAGTTGTCAGACATCCCCTCCTGATTCTCCTCCATATCTGTCTCCCACTGCAGCTCTTCCTGTCTTGGTAGGTACAAGAGAGCCATGTACAAGAGATGAAGTCCGATGGCTCATGGCTTTTAGTTGTAGTTTCAATCACAAATTCATCCTGAAGGGATGCACTGCAATCTGCTCCTCTGTTAAGTGATGAGGATTAAATCACTGATTCAATGAGCCTCCCTATCACATGTAGGGTCCTCTTCAATCCAGTAAGCAAATATGGTCTCTTCAACAGTAAAACCTGAATTAAGGCATAATATTTAGCCCTGTCATTTTAGTATAAATCCTAAGAGTTATTTCCAAATTGAAAATATCCAAGTGCTTTTAAGTCCATGTGTCTTGCCAAAACAAACCCATGAAAGCCATTACAGGTCAGATCAGGATTACTGCACAACAAACAGTAATTCTTGACAAGAACTCTCAAGCAGAGAGTATTCAAGTAAGATGAAAGTTGGTTTTGTCCAGAACAGACATAAATTTACATCCCTTTATGTTTAAAACCAGGATACTTAAAAGTTTCTCAGTGCTGCACTACCATGCATAGATTTACACATCAAAAGTTTAAGCCATGCTCACAACTTCTGCAGATTGTGTGTGCTCAGAGGCCCATGATCTTATTTAACAGAGTTCAGAACATGTTTTACAGATTGGTGCATCATTCCTCTAAGGTCTGAAGCACCTAATCTAGGAACCTGAGACTTTAGATAGCCAAATTCTTTCTCTGCAGGTTAGCAGAGATATTTGCTAGTGAAAAAGTAGACGAAAGACAAGACAACAAAAACAAACATCTCCAAAAGTGTGCGAGGACAAGCTTTTAAGAGCAAAGCTATGACTAAGGGAAAAAAAAAATCAATTTTAATCAAGAGTGCCATTAAATTCCAGCTACATAGCTTTCATTTTATGCACTAGCATATAAATTTTTTTATGACATGTCAACTACAAACCCACTGGAAGAGTTCAGTCTGGTGAATGTGAGTTATTATCCACTGTTCCCACAGCGGTACTGAATTAAGCACTGTAGTTTGGTCAGGTTTCTAAGCAGCAGCAGTTCTTCACTACAGCAGGGTCAGCCTAGATTGCCCCTGCTACAGCTGGTCAGTCAGCAGACACAGAGACACAGGCTTAAAAAGCTAGAGTCACTCAGAAGGACGAGCAACACACAAAGCGAGCTTCATAAGAAGCATGGTGTCTACGCAGCTCTATCCTCCTCCAGTCTCACATGGACCAAGATTGCTGTTTCACTTCACACTTGTTTATCCACTTTACAGCTAAAAACAGCAGGAGAGAAGAGTTGAGTATTTAGTGTTACAACTGCTGTTTAGCTTCTTTGGAGAACACTTTCGGCAACACTTCAACTCCCCTCCTACTAAAATATGTACAACCGCCTCTTGGAAGAGTTTGAACTTAAGTGAAGTAATGTTCTGCCAGCAGCAAGCTGAATTTGGAACTGAGTGATCACAGAGCTAACAGCTATTCCAATTATTTAAGGCCATATTAAAATGGCTACAGGTATAAATAGTACAGTTTGCCTTAAACTGCAGAGATTTAACACAGGATTACTCATCTATAGCACAATTGCAGTAAGTTGCATCTTTTTTAACATCCTAAAGCAGTGTAGTGTATCTGTCATACTACTCATTTTAAGTATGATAGTTTAACTGCAGCCAAGCCAACTTCTTGGAAGGAAACTGGCAAAGGAGATCAAACTCATAAAGCTACACTCAGGAGACAGGGAAGTGTTTATGAACAGGAATCAAGGCTTCACCTTCTCACAATCAAACTCCCTACTAGCCAAGAATAAGCAGGACATATCATTTATTCATGAATCTAGATGTTTACAACACATACTATTAAGTTAGAGCTGATAAGCGTACCACAGATATCCAGCCAGAGCAAACAGTACCAGTTCCCACATTCCTTACGACTTCCCTCCCCATTCCTCCTGCCATGGGGAGACAAAAGCAGAAGCAACACTGAGGAGGCCGACCACATTCCTCTTCCACACTGCTAATCTCAGTTTCTCATTAGCAGAGCACTATTTTTGAGCTACTACACTCAACTGGGGAGGGGCAAGAAAGAGTAAACCCTGAAGAACAGTTTGGCCCCACACATTAGTGGCCGGGGTCCCAAAATATCTCGATTCCCTATAACACAGCCACGACACTGGGAGACAAATCCCTTGAGTACAGGTTTGCTCCTTCCAAAAAGATCAAGTTCTTCTAAGAGCAAAAGCAGGTGGTAGCAAAAATAGAGCCTGACTTCAATAAACCTCCCTTGAAACGCTGCAAGCCCCCCCACCCAAAACAGCAGGGGCCACCAGTAAGTACCATTACACCAGCGCTGGCTGCACCATGAGTCGGACGTTACTAAATGCACGGTCACCTAATGCGCCAAGCTGCAGGCTGTACCCAAGACATCCTGGGCTGGATGTTCTCACCCTTCTTGTGTAGGCCCTGCAGTCATCAGCGCTGGCAGCTCGACAGAGCTATCTACTTACTGCAACATGGTCTACGGCAGGTAACAACAAATATGTCCTGACCTCACATTTCTGAGAGACAGCTATGCTGTAACCCTTACAGATTCATTTTCACCATAAATAAATAAATGAAAAACCACGCTACTACGCTGGACAGCGAGGAATGCAGCAGTTTCACTGCATCAAATTCTCCTTGCTCATGGTAGGCCCGAGGAGGCAGGTGTGTGTGCTCCGCCAGGGCAGAGACGAGGTGCTGGGGAGCCCCTTGTCCCACCCTGTGTCCCGGGGCACCTCGCAGGGATTCGCGCGGGGCAGGAGCTGCCCCCGGCCCCGGCGCTCTCCGAAATGGATGCCCGGTTTGACAGGAGGGGGGCGGCGCGGCGGCGGGGGGATGACTTGCCAACTCCACTTCCTGCTCTCCCATTCATTTGGCGAATTCCTCCCATTCCTGCCTCGCACCGCGCGCTCCGCCGCGGCTCCTCGCGCCCGCGGTGCCGCCGCCGCCCCGGGTGAGCGGCGCGGGAGCCGTGGGGCCCTCGCAGGGCAGGCGCGAGGCTCCCTCGCGGAGCACCGGGAACAAAACCGCGCCGCCCGCAGCGGGGTTCACACACACGTACACGGGTGCTGGCAGGCTCGGACGGCGGCTCTGCAGCCCCTCGAGACCGCGCGGCTGCGGCCCCCGCCGCCAGGGTCGGAGAAGCCCCCGCTCGGCCCCCCCGCCGCGAGCGTCCCGCAGACGGCGAGTGACTCTGCACAAACGGCGCCGCCGGTGCCGAGCGGGGACGGCCGCGGCACGGGGCTGCCCCCCTCGCCCCCCCAACCCTCGCAAAACCCCGCAGCCCCCGCCCGCGCGGAGGGCCGGCGGGGCTGAGCAAGGCGCCCGGTGCCCGCGCTCACCTGGAAATGCTCCTGGAAGCGGATGGGCAGGATCTGGGCCATGGCTGCGGCCGTGGGGAGCGCGGCGGAGCGGCAGCGGGGCCAGTGCAGCGCCGCGCACCCCACACGGCGCCGGGCGGGGAGCGGGAGGCGGCGCACGCGCGGTGCCCTCGCTGGGGGATGGCGCTGCACGGCTCGCCGCCGGATCACTCCGCACCTCACCGGCCTGACAGGGTCTCCTCAAATAGTCCCTCCCCGCCGCCGCCCGGTTCCCCGCCCCGCCGCCCGCCCCGCCGCCCTTCGCGGCTCCCGCTGCGCGCGGCGCTGGTGCAGTGCGGGAGGCAGCTCCCGGCCGCGAGGCTCCCGGGGGTGGGGGGCGACCCCCCCGCCTTCGCAGGTCCCGAGCAAGCAGCGAGGCGCGGGGTGCGCAGAGGGGCTGAGGCCCAGGTATCCCTCCGCACGGGTCACGTGAGCCCAGCGGGGGGCTCCGTCCCGGCGCTGAGTGGGGGCCCGGCCCTGGCGCCCCCCTCCATGCGCGGCCTCGAGGCTCCCGCTCCGCGTCAGGGCGGCCCCGGAGCTGCGTGCGGGGCCGGGCACGGTGCCGCAGCGCCGCCGGCTCCGGCAGCCTCCCGGGAGCATCCGGCATCCCATCCTGCCCGAGGGGCTGCTCCGGGAATCCCGCAATTACAGCAGGAACCCCCGTTTATCTATTTTTTACTATTTCTTAAAATGAGCTTCTCACGCCTGCAGGTTGCCAAGAGAAGCCGAGCTAGGCCCCCCCCCCCCCGAAGATACGAAGCCAGAGGGTGGATCAGAACCATTCCAAAAATAGCTTGGCTGAAACCTCACTGTTTTCACTGAACTTACCCCATGCGTTCAGCGCCCGCGGTGCTGGGAGCTGCCGCACCGGGTCCCGTGTCGCTGCGGAAAGCCCGGTCAGCCCAGCCAAGCCGGGTCTCCCCTCCTCAGCCGGGCCTCGGTCACCGTGAGGGTCATCCGCACCCCGGCTTGGTGCACAGCCCTTCTGTGCTCTGGTCAGGTAGTGTTCTGGTGCGATACACCAAAACGCTGCGTTTTTGCCCCATCCAGCTTCACGTCCCTCTCAGTCATGTCACTGTAGCCAGTATTGAAATCTCTAATCGCTATTTTTTCTCTCATACTAAGAACTAAGTAACTAAGGAAACGAACACCACGTCTCTCTTTGGGGTACACACTCTTACTACGAAGGATACCAGGGCACAGACATCACCGTCCCGTGCGCAGTCATTCTCCATCGTTCAGCACTAAGTCCAGGCTTCAGGACTTCATCAGTCCAGGCTCTTTCCCAGTACGGTGAGAATTTAAGGTCTCTCCTATTTCTTCCATCCAGTTGTAATATAGTAATGCTCCGTGCCCACGTCCAGCTGGCCAAATCCTGCTGGTTGCAACATCACATCCTTTCCGTAGTTAAAAAGCTGTTTGTGCAAATGTGCTTGGCCCCATTTTTTAAATTTTATTTTTTTTTTCTTTTCTGCTTGAGTCTTTCTCCTCACTTGTGTTTTCTAGGGGCAGTTTTATGTCTAAGCATCTGCTCTTTGTAGCACCTTGCCTGGTTGCTAACGAGGGTTAGATCTTCACAAGCCCCATCAGCTTTGAAGGGCTGGGTGATGGGGTYTGTGATTTTGACACTGAAAATAGAAGAGGGAAAATATACTGCCATTTTCCCTCTGCTTTGCATCCCACTGAGCTTCCACAGCTATATACATTGACCTTGGTACTACATGTTCACCAACTCTATAGATGTTCCAACGGAGCCTTATGTTCTATATTTAGTTGAGAGTGTCTAAAGGAAAGGCACTGCCGGCCTTATTTAAGGCGTTTCTYCTATAAATGCCTTAAATGCTCCTAGGGAATTCAGAGCTCCTCTTCGCAGAGCCAGGGCCTGGCCACCCGTTGGTGGCGCGAATGGGGACGCTCCTGAAACACGGCTCTGCTTTGTCGGAGGTTGTTCTCTCCCAGATGGTCCCTGCTCTCCGGCTCCTCCTGTGCATGGCAGCCTGCTGCTCTGGCCCAGGCTGTGAGAACTGCCCTCAGAAGGGCTGCGGTTTGGCCTTAGAAGGGCTTTTTCTAAGTGGAAAAATGTTACCCATCTTATGCATCCATCCTGGTTGTCCTCTTATTGAGGGAGCCAAGGAGACCTCCCTGGAGAGCAGCAGGCACTTCTCACGTACTCCCCTTGGAGCCTTGTTTGACAACATGAGGTCAAATCAGGGCTTGACTAGAAAAATYCTCAGTTTGCAGATGTCAGGCCATTTTTTTCCTGATGTGGTGTAAAACAATATATATAAAATGGCACGCCACAGCACAAAGACGTGGTGGTGCAGCAAAGACTCCAAATCCATCTCCAAATCCATTTCCAAAAGTCTTGATTTGGGCTCTTGCTGAGAAAAAAAATTACACTTTGTGCATCCTGAGGCCTCCACTGACTGCTGTGTTGGCTTCTGGATCCAGCTCAAAATTGTCCTCCTYGTTTTCAGCACAGATTTTTGCTCCCTGGTCTTCTGTCCAGCTCTTCTCATGGAGGCCTCCCCTTGCTCCATCTGTCTYGGCTCTYGCCTTCAAGAGGCTCCTCACTGCTGAGTGAGGGGCTGCTCCTCACGCCTCTCCCATGCAGAGCTGACATGCAGGGCGTGCGCCCTCCAACCAGGCTCCATTTTACTGCAAAATTCCAGGACAGATCGTGCTCTTTCCCCCTGCCCTCCACTTCTCCCCTCCCCATCTGTTCTTCTTATTACTCACACAACTCTGGGTCCTGCAAAGCGCTGCGAGGCTTGGGGTGGGTTTCTGCTGTGGTTTTTGTCAGTCATTGTGCAAGTTCCTGACAGCAGACTGGTAAAACTTGTAAATGCAACATTTCGCAGAAATGATCTGAAATGTAAAAATTCTGTTATAGAATTGTTTGATCTCTAACTGTTTAATTTTTAAATTCCCTCTATTTTGTTCTCTGGCATGACAATGTGGATATACGTGCTTACTCTTTAAGTCTTCTGGTTTGGTGGATTTAACTCCTGACTTGTTCTTGATAAAGGTCATTGTATGAATTTACAGCCGTGTATGCAAAGCCCCAGTCGATGCATGGAAAACTCTGCTGGAGATGATAAAATCAGAGGGCATTTAATGCCAAAAGGAACAGAAGTGTCTAGAGGCAGTGGGAGCACAGGCTGGAGGTCTGCGGATTCCCCACTGAGCTAATGCCATGATRATACATAATTTACTTGTAACTTGCAAACAATCTGTCTTTCCTCCCAGAAGCGTTTCCATTTAAAGCAGCCGTGTCGGCCTGTCCCTGCTGAGCACTCCGGTATTCCTGCCCGTGGCATATCCATATAATCGTCGGGCTCTTCTCCGGACACTCGCGTTCCCCGGCGCTTGCAGCAGGGATGTGGAGCTACTTGCACGGCAGCGTATGGGGCAGCTGCCACTGCAATTGCTCCAGCCAGGCCTTGTGAAAAGAGAGGCCCGYGGAGCAGTGACGCAAAGCGGAGGAAAGCCCATGGGAGTCGATGTCTGTCTTCCCAATCCTGACGGATGGGCCAGGGCTGCTTGCTGCATCAACCCTTTTATAAGCAGGATTCCACCAGGGTGCTTGCTTGGGCAGCTCATCCACTAAAAGGATGGAGGGCGAGCACCTTCTTTGAAAATATAAGTAATTAGAAAAAATGAGGTAGCTAATATAAACCAAGTGTGTATCCATTGCTAATTCTGCTGGTTCTGTAATGACAGAAACATAGCTGCAGTTACAAATTGACAAAGTCCTAGTCTAGCTGGGCTGAGTGGTTAAATACCATTCAGGAAAATAACTAGTGAATGGGCATAAATAGGACATGAGAATGAAAGGCTGAAAAGGACCTCAAGGGGTCTTCTGGTAAATACTCCTGCTCTGCAGCAAAATTGAATTAGCCAATGTTTTCTAATCATGGATTAATTGCATGATTTGGAAAATGATGAATATATTGACTGTTAGGGCCTTTTAGCTCTTTCCTTTGAAACAGGCCCTTGACAAGGAAACCTCAGTGTTCATTTTCTTAATATTATTCTATTACCCAGGAAAGAGGATAAAGCCAAGAAAAGCAGAAGCCCAATTATGTTCCAGAGCACAGCAATAAAATAYGCAGATAGTAAACAGACTTCTAATTTTCTGTAGGGCCTTTGCACTATCTTTCCTCTTCTATTAATCCTGGAAAAAAAAGCACACTCCAAATTCATAAACTAGGAACCCCCCCACCAAAGGAAGCAAGTCCTTTTTGGCAGTGCTTTCCCTTTGCTTGCCTGTTTCCTTTTCTCCATCCAAACAAGTTTTGAGACCACTGTCCAAATTCAACCACATATGGCAGAGGGGAAGGGGCTTAAAGATATTAGATTTCTGCAAGTTGTATGAAAACAAGCAGCCAGAAGGTGGAAGGAGGCTTCTGTTTAGGCTGAAGTGGGAGTTGTCACAATCTAAGCAGCAGCAAACCCAAAGCATGCAAAAAACTTTGACCAAGGTCTGCACCTTCTCACATTACTTGTATTGTTTGCAAAATGTATTGTCTCCTTTCTTTATGCCCAGCTTCCTGTTTTTATATGCATCTCTRTGTTTGTCTACATTAACATTAAAGGCATTTGCATAAATTTCCTCCTGAAAAAAACATTATTTTCTGAACTGTGTTCTCCCCTTCAAAAGTAGACTTCTATTAGACCATCTAATGCCATTTTACATAACACTAAGGTCCTGATTTTTTTAATTAACTTGTAGGATTTCAGAAAGCAAAAGATAAAAGTCACCTCAGTATTCTCATTCTGTTTTCTCCATTTTGAATTGTTTGTGAAACAGGTTTCAGTAGCAATTTTCCCCTTCCATGATTCTTAAATGACATACATAGCCAGAGTATAACACAGACTGGCTTTTCTGGAACTTCAGTCTCAACTAGGACTTGCAAGAAACAAATATGTTCCTCAAAGACATTCAGCAGCTAAACACGCTTGCTACTTTTTTAGATTTGTGAAGAAATCACAAAGCCAACTGCCAAGCTAGAAAAAAATGTATGGTGAACAGTCCTGCATGCTGAATATTCTCATAAAGATCCAAATTAGCTTAAAAAAAAAATCCCATCAGTGCTAGTAAAGAAAAATGTGCAGGCACTTTTGCTACTGTGTCACTAGAACAAATTTAGATGACACAGTGATTAAGGCATCTCTGCTCTCTTTATGCCAGCGCTTTCAGTGTAACTGATATTACTTGTATCAGTGATGTTAAATAAAGGGGAAAAAATGCTGCGTGGAGGCAGCCTCAGCAAGCACCAGAGGGGATTTACAGTCCTGTCTTTTTAGAGTATAGTTCATCTGAGAAGTACCAATATTTTTAGAAAACATTCCTCTAGCTAAAAAGACTGCTTGGTATTTCTTGGAAAAGGTGCCCTACAACATGAAAACRACATCAATCTTTTGGCAAACTGGGGTGCTCCAAATACGTAGGGTTATTAACAAGAGCATTAACAAATGCAGAAATGAAAAGGCGGGGGGGGGGGCTGTGTGCATAACAAGCACTAGTTAAACCACTTCGTAGTCATACATCTTTGCAGATTTTTGTCCTTCCATATGGAAAAATGCAATCTGATAAAGTATGAACTTCAAAAAGAGTTTGGGACATCCAGTTAAGCTGTAGCTTTTACCTTTCTCCCTCTTTCTGCACTTCACAACACAGTGGCCAAGCCAGGCRTCTTCTGTCCCAGGGCTGAGCCTTCTCCTCCGTCCTGGCCATCCACACGGTCTCTGCTCTCGCTCGACAAGAAGCAGCTGCCTTTGAAACACTGGCTCAGCTGAGGCTCCGCAGCCAGAGCGCATCAGCAATGAGTCGTCCTGCCTGTGAGGTTCTATCTATTTTCATYCCATGAAAGCTGAAATGTAACTGTTAAAAATAATAAACACCTCATCCTTTATTCCTTTGGTTATGGTGGGAAAAGAGGACTAAAGAATGAAAAACAAACAAGCTTAATATTAGGAAATATTCCTGCTTTCATGGTCCCTCCCAGAGATCCTGAAATATCTGCATTTTTTTCTTCTCACTCAGAACACGACTGAGACACCACATGATGCCTTGCCTGATGCAAGAACTATGCTCAGCTAATGCCGATTGCCAAGTTTGTGTCGGCAAACAGGAGCTTAGTGTGCAATGTCTGGCCCGCGGCTGATCATACTCATTCACAAAGGAGGAGAACAAATAGATACCTAAATGTCTGGTAAAAGGCAGGAAACGGTGCTGAGCTTCGAGATCAACTGCCCCAAACCAGGTGTGCTCACATGCACGCCCTGCATTCAAGCGCATCCTCATTTGTAATGCAAAGCTGAACATTTTGGAACAGCCTTTCCCAGGCCTCATAGTGRGAAACAAAGCCGCTGCACTTGCTGGAGGTGCTGAGCATGGGGCGAGCTTGGGCCCTCTTTAATTAATGGGGTTTCTGGGTTCATTTGATTGGCATGCTATCTCCTTAGCTGTTGGGTTATGAAGCAACAAGCTAGCGCTTATCAAACCACTTATCTCAGATATCACTTCCTTTCTATTCATCTCCATTCAGTTACATCTGACAGGCAGTATTACTTTCAGTTATTTTTGGCTTGCAGTTGATCCAACTATCCAGCTCCTTTCTGCATCATGTAAATACAACAGCAGTGAAAGGAAGTCTTCTGTGCCCCTGTGCTCGGAGGCGATGGAGAACATCACCATGGATGTGTTCCTGCAGATTAAACTGTTTTCTGCTCCTGCTTGCACGTTTCACAACCCGTCTGTTTTCTGCACAATGCAGTTAAAGCAGTTCACTTCAGAGACGCTGTACAGTAGCTGCAGTTTATGTTGATACTTCTGGTAAGGCTCAATATTGTCTATTTTCCATTCTKTCTTAGCACTGCCTTTAACTGCCTCTTTCCACCAGATTTACATATTATCCCTCCCGGCTGTTCACTGACTCTCCTTTACTTGGCACCCTTCCAGCCACCCAGTACCACTGACAGAGCTACTAAAATGGCAGAGCAGTTGTTGAGAGTCAAAATAACACAAAATTATCTTATCCTACATGGCCTACAGTTAACTGAACAATTAAATAACTGAGCATTTGAGACTGTCACCAGAAGTTCTCCTCCTTTTCTTTGCTAAGAGAGTTCATTTCAGGCACTTCCAGGCACGAATACAAGGCACCTGTGGAGGCTTAACCTCTCTCTCTCTCTGTCCAAGTGTTTTCTAAATCCATTATTTATCACTACTCCAAGGACGGGCAAGTTAGAATTAATAGTTCTCTTCCAAATACCAAACACAAGTTATTCTTACAGGACTTGGCCTCATACCCAACACTTGAGCCCCAGGGAAGCAGATTCCCTGGAGTTTCCTGCACATAATTAACATACCTAGGCTGACTCAGCGAGTTTATCCACATATGCCTAAATGCAAGGATGTGAGGAGACTTAATGATTTTAATCCGTCTCTCAGTATGCTTAAGACACAGGCACATATTTAAGTACCTTATTGAATTAAGGCCATAGCTCCCTGCATTTTTTTTGACTACCCACAGAGTGATACAGGCCAAGACCCACTGCACCTGGACCCTATGGCTCTGACATATGGACACATGGAAAACCAGGATGGCTGCTGGGAGCCAAGGGAATGGCTGCTTTGGCTGCTCTGCCCTGCCCCTTCCCACCCCAGGAACCCGGGGGAAGTCCTGGGGCTTTTGGCAGCTGCCACCGCAAACCCTGTGCGATGTGGGTTAGTCTGAGGAGGGAACGAGGCTCAAGCAATGCATCTTAGATGCTGGTCAGTAAAGCAGGCACTTGAAAGAAGTGTTTACTTAGCTTATGGAGATTGTGCAAAGGAAAACAGCCCCAGGGATTTGGAGGTAGAAATGCCAGAACAGGCAGGTGCATCGGATTGCACGGAGCAATCTTCCTTCCCACTACCTGCAGCTGCAGCGAGCACAATCCGAACCCACTGCCCTTACCAGGCACAGATCTGGACAAGCAGCTGAAATGCAGCTCAACAAAGAGCCCTTCAAAAGGCTCAAGACCAGCGACACAGCCAATAACAAATAAACACCTGGAGATGGAAAATTCATCTCCTTTTTTTCCTGCCACATGTTTTGGAAACAGCGTGCCAGGAAACCTATTAAATCACACACATTTCAGTCACCAATATGTGGCTTGGCTAGCACACGATATTGCTGAGGGATGTGGCTAAGGAAAACTGTAGTGCTTAAACATCTTCTCAGGGTCAGTAGTGAGGAGAGATGTAGGAGAGCCAGCCTGCAACTCAGGGATTTCTGAAAACAGCACCAGCGTGGGAGGACACCTCTCGATACCCATGCAGGCGGGCACGGAGACAAGCACGTACGCTAAAAGCAGAGCAATCGCAGCTGAGTATTTTCTACTGTGATTCAGCACAAACGTTGTGCCGCACTGGAAAGGCACTGCCGCCTCATCAGGAGAGCGCCGTCCTGCATGCTCTGCATCTATAAATCCATTTTATGCCTCTTGAGACTTTGGCTTCTTTACCCATGTCACTACAGACAGTTCAGAGCATGCTTGAGTCAGCCTGGGGATTAAGAAGGTTGGTGTGTTCRTAAGAGGTCCCGGCCCACTAGGACTTTTCCACCTGGACTTCTCTTACTGTTGTGGTTTAGCTTTAGTTCACTAACCCTTGCTAAACACAGGCCAAAGAAAATTAACAGATCACTGGAAATACTGAAACCCTGTCCTTTGTGAAAGAGAAATACCAAAATCCTTCTCTCTGCATCATGACGCAGTGATTTCTGACCCTTACCTTCTCCCCATGCCTGTGGAGCGCCTGGATGCTGGGCCACAGGAGGTGTTGAGTGTATGCGATGAGGGGGGGATAATCCCAAAGGAGGGGGCTAGGGATCAGCACCTCCCGAAGCTGCTAGCTCCTGCCTATGCATATGGCCACATGCAGCACTGAGAATAAAAATAACTGTTAGACATGTCAGCAGTTTTTAAAGCAACGTAAAATGAATCAAGTAAAATGATGCTCACGCATCTCCTCCATGGCAGCATTAGCAGCTCGGGTATTTTCAGGGCAGAAGACTGCAGGCCTCTGGATCCAGCATTGCCTCAACAGGGTCACCTAACAAGTAAAAACTCCTTGGGTGTTCCATACTGCTTATCTCTCTACTGCAGGAGGCAAAATACAATACAATAMAAGGAGGCAATACTGATGCTGTGGCTGCCTCAAAAAGTTCATCACACACACACACAGATCCCATCATATTTTAACCTTGGCTTTCTAACCGGGTGGTTTTGTAACCTTAGTGTTCCTGTGTCACTGCTGGAGTCYGCTGGCCGACCCTCTGCCTCGGCAGCACTCAGAGAAGGAAGGGACATCCTACCATCGCCATCCACGAGGACCACAGGGCAGAGCAGTAAACACACGGGTCACTCCTGACACAAGGCAATGCAGAAAAKAGGCCAGTCAAGTAAGGTGATCAAGACTTGACTTTATGAATATTATTAGTATGAAGTATTGGAATTACTGTGATGCTTTCTGGAAGAATACACTGCTAACAGCCTTGACAGTCGCAAGGGAACTGCAATATTTTTCTCTGGATGCACCCAGGGATACCATCCCAATAACACCACAGCAGACGACCATCAGATGAAAACACACCCTGCAATTACATAGAATTCCAAGAGAAGATGAGGACTCAAACCCTAGTAAAACTGGGTCTGATTCTGGCACCTAAATAGCTCAATGCAGTGTTAGGACTACTAGAAYTAATATGCAGATGAGAGTCTACTGCAGAGAAGTTTCTTTAGTTACCTATTTCTTTCTGCAGGATGGAGAGTGCTTGAATGGTGAGGATGACAGTGCAGGAAAGAATTTGGGAAAGGCGTAGGAAAGGTTCAGCTAGAGAAATCAAAATGTGAGATRAATAACTTCATTGAATACAGAGAGCAACTAAAAGCTATAAAGTATAAATATCCCTGCTTAACCTGGCTGACCTTGGAAGACTAAAACAACACAATAAAACCTAGCAGAGATTTCTTATTAATTGTATCCATCAACAMGAAAGAACAGCTTTACTATTAACTCAGAGGGAAAAAGAATTCTCAGGAATTAAGATGCCAAGGAAGTCAGTTGTTTACTCCAAAATATCCACAGATGAGATAAGAGCACTTGCTAGAAGGTTCTGCCTCACCAACAGCAAAGTCACCACCCATCTGGACTTTTTATAGCTGAGGCATTGCTCCAACACCGCTGTATTTAGACAGACCCGCCTGGCAGGCAGGGATCTTCCAGACCTGGCAGTTGGTTTGCTCTGGGATACGTCCCTGCTTCCTCTGCAGCGAGCCTCCAGTCCTGGCAGTTGTGCGCTCTATTTTCCTGTTCTGGGAGTCCATAAAATACTTCTCTGGAAGCAAACAAACCAGCCTTCTACCAAAAGGAAATGAAAATTGTAGAACTTCTTCCTTGCAAAAGCAAACCAACCAAACATCTTCTCAGGGGCAAAGAGAGAAGGGAGGAGAGATAGGCAGGTGGTTTGGGATCCTGGTCTCCCTCAGCTGTGGCTCTGCTCTTGTTGAGCACTTGCACAAGCATCCTTCATTTGAGCACTTGCACAAGCATCCTTCATTTGGGCTCCTTCTCCCACTTCCCAGAAAGGCAGGGTCTGTGTTGTAATCAAGCAAGGCCTTGAGAAAGCACAGAAGGGCTGACAGCCTCTCCAGCCATTAATAAAAAATATAAGATAATTAAACTTCATCACACATCCTTAACCCCCAAAATTCAGAYTGCATTTTTCTCTGGTCATATACAGGTAACAGTACAACTACAGGTTASGGCATTCTGCAGACCTTTGATGCTCCCAAACTTAAGACCACACAGGACCATTGCTTTTAAGCCTTCAAGACAGAACTGGCCTTATTTCTAGTCTGCACTCCTTTCCACTTTTTTTCCACATATATTTTGAATTAATGGTATTCCTCATAGGCACAAGTACCATGAAAAGATATTTTTCAAACAATGTCTTAGATTATTTTATTATCCTAAAGTTCAGGAGAATCTACTCAAAAGTCAAATAGAAAATTCAAGTAGAAATTTAAAACCTTCTTCTATTCACAAGAAAAAAAAAAAATCACCATCTGCAAACTAATTCTGATCCAGCTAGTACAAAAAATAAATAAAATGGTAGACAGAGTCTATTATAACAGATCTTATTATGTAAAAAGAGTAATAATTTTAAGAATGAGAAATAAAAGCAAAAACTCTCCACAACCAAAAAGCACCTTTATTGACCATGTTACCATTCAGTACTCATTGCACTCAATATTCTAAATTGTTGAACTACAGTCCAGTTTAACATTTAAATAAGAGAAAAAGATATTGCAATCTGACTTGTATAAAAAGTGTTGTTTCTGTGTAGCATATAATTAAAGAACTATTAAAAAAAGCCATATGCACAAATAATTATTACTTGCAATTTTGACCATAAGCTCCACAAGTTTAAAAGCCAAACAACACATCTCTTCCACATGACATTCCTGTGTAAGCGCCTACAAAAGTCCATCTGTTTTGAAGGCAATGTGGTTGGAAAGTATGCTCTATTTCACCATTTCACAAATAACAATCACATCACAAAAACTACTAGGCAGCAAAAAATTTCAGAAAAATTTCACATAATAAAGATGCTAAAAAAAAAAAAAAAGTTTTCAGGGAAAGGCCGGATTCAAAACAACAGCTTTTTGTATATAACCTGAGTAAAGACAGTAGTTTCTCCTAGAAATTCTGGATGGCACGCATGCTACGCCTTCATACTACACTATACAGCATCCCAATGATTTCATTAGGCCAATACAGTTCAACGCAGGAGCCAGTCTTTGCAATACAGATTAAAATTCAGCCACACAGTATCATTTGTTACCATATTTAATTCAATGCTCAAGAAATTTATAATTAACTACACATAGGGAACTAGTAACCAGTAACTGCTCTTCCATTCTCTTCCCTCTTCCTGCTAGTTTATTATATATTGTAAGAAAGGTGTTATCTATAATAAGATGGGTATGGTTGGGAAGGGTATGTCCTTTCTCTGTATTTTATACCTCTTCCAAATTTATTAGCATGTGCTTAAAAGAAAATTTTATTCTACAAAGACGATACGCTTTATTTTGCTGCTATGTTATTCTTAATATTAAAACTTCCACGCAAGCAGACAAGAATAATATTAACCAGAGCTATTCAGCTATAAGAACATTGATTCCTATACCAACATGACTATTTAGGCAGAACTGTTGGTTTAACTTAAGAATTTACCACTTCTGTGAAAATTCAGTTTCTTCCAAAAGTCCTGTCTCTAACATGGGATAAATTCAATGGTATCCAACAAGAAATAAAAACTGTACTCTGTCTCAGGAATTAAAGGAAAGTTTAAAAAAAAAAGTCCTCAGTAACATATGCAAGTTGGGACTTCCTGGAAAGGCAAAAAAAATTTTTTTTCTCTCCTTCCTTATAAATTCCCCTTTCTGAAAGAAGCAAAGTCATTCTAGCCAAAAAAAAAAAAAAAAACCCAAAAACAAAAACAAAACAATATTGTGTCTTCATATCAGATAGACTTAAATTCTTTAGTAGCAGAAAGTTTGCATCAGATAATTATTTATGCTCATGTAAAATCTTTGTTCCCACAAAAGAAAGCCGATGTGGGAAGTAATCTTTTAAAACAAGGCTACTAAACAAAAGTAGTAAATAGAGCAGGAAAGGCCAAGTAGTGAGAAAATAAAGGCATATGTTACCCACTGAAACAGTGAATGAGATTATTTGAAATTAGAGCTTTGGATAAACTTCCACATGGCTAAATTCTTGGTTTTCTAGTCTGCTTTGATCATGAGGCACTCAAAGCAGAAAGATTTTTAATTCCTCTTCTCTGTCTGCTTTTTAAAAGCAAAGACATCTAACCAGGATGCAAGAAACTTCTAGTAAAGTTGATGTAACTAAACTGTTGATCAAGAAAACAGTTGATTTCGTGGGGGGGAAAAAAAAAAAAAAAAAAGACTTAAAAAAATGTAAGAGCTTGTATCAAAAAGGTGATATATTTTACTCTTAAATCAACTGTGATACTAGCTTGGATTCAAGCGGTACATTTCTCTTCATTACATATAACAGAGCTATATTTTCCAGCTACATTTCTCATTCCATTAACTATAACTTACTTGAGAAAATGTCAACTTACATCCCAGACACCACAGTATGACTTTGGAAAGGGAGTGTCATTAATTATGTTTTTTTAAAAAATTCTGTTATAGACAGAATTTACAAGTCCTCTTCTTAAAAATAAATGTGCCTGTTAATCAGCACTAGACTAAAAAAAAAAGTGACAAAAAAAATCTTTTCACCTTTTTAATTAAGAAGGAGACAGTCAAATAAGAAATCAAAACAAGTACAATCAAAAATTTAACCTTATTTCAATAAGGTATTTATGTTTCTGAAAGCTAATGATCCATTCTATCTACTAAGAAAACACATCAGCCTTCTTGAGGTATCAAATCATTTGTGAATATCCTGGTAGAGTAAAAGAGAACTAATTATACACCCACCAGAGTTGACGATATATTCATGTTAACAGACTTTCACAGTTTCTGAAGTGGATATATATGACAGCGAAGATTGAAAAGCTATGAAAGACACTTAAGAGTTCATATACTTATGTCATTGCAAATCACAGCCTTTTTTAGAGGTTGAATCAATGATATCAGTAAGGCAAGGCAAAACATATATTTGCCTTAAACCTACTTCATAACATTACTTTGCTATTAATTCCAGGAACCATTATTTTTCCATAATGATATCCAAGCAAAGCTATTTTTAGTGAATTTTTTTTTTCTACACTGAACTTCCATGAAACCTAGTACAACAAGAATGGCTCAGATTTTTTAGATCTTGTTTTATAGGCATTTGTTGATAGTGAGTGTTCTAATACTGAGCAAGGTCTCTACTGTGATACAGTGCTATTTATGAAAGAAAAAAACAAATTGGGAGGTCCAACTYGTGTCTGGAAGACTCAAAAACATTTTTGAATTTTTCATCAGCTSCAGGAACTTCTTGTACCTGCTAAAGTCCATCCTAAAATATGTGATTCATAGTAGAGTTTCCTAAAAACACTGGCATTAAGGACTATAGCATCTGCTTACTCCCTAATAGTCTTTGTTTGAAATAAACATTAMATTTAGGAACTATCTCCTACAAACTGTTCATACCGAATCAATACAGATCTCCATTTTTTTAAAAAATGGAAACTAGTTTCCAAACAACCACCTAACTGAAAAGGCTGAGGAGGTGGAAACTGAAAAAGCAGGAGCCGCCAATGCGTGAAAGGAGCTTTTAGTCTGAAAAATAGGGACTTYGACATATCTGTTTTAAACTGTTGGGGTCACTGTCATCAACACTTCTTGTATCACCCTTTATGGGAAAGGCTGTAAAGAAGAAAACTCTGACACCATAGTTTATGGATCTACCATTTTGGAAAAGTCATTCTAGGAAATGGAATCAGTACAGGACATTATCATTGCCGCCTGACGCCCCTGATATTTTACAACTTCCACAGAACAGTTTGTTCCTTAATCCCCAGAAAAGCCAGAAAGCAGTCACTTAGGAATATTTTTACAGCTGGAAGCCACTTTTTTTTTTTCCAGAATTTAGAACAGCTGTAGGTAAACAAAATTAGCAACATTTGTTCTGAACCAAGAAACACATTCTGTTCCCCTTCACCCCCTCCCCAAAAGAGAGGCAAACTGTAGCTACTTTTCTCATCACAGTTCTCTGGCCACAGACACGAAAGCACCATGGAGTGCAATTCTGTGCACATGAAACACACTAACAGCATCACACTGGGTATCCAGCACAAAGGCATTTACCAAGTGCTTGAAGATTTTACTCAACGTGCACTTTTTCCGTGTACATTAGGAAAAAAATTAAGRTATTATACTGCATATAAGATTATGTAATTTTAATGACAACAAAATCAATGACATACCAGGAAAAAACATTAGATGCTGCCCAAGACTTTTTTTGAGAGAGACCTGATGAGATATGACAGCCAAGAAGCCAACTGATGCTGAAGTAGAAATTTCTATGAACCCTTTAGAGTTGTCGGACTCTTTTATCGGTGTTTGCAATGTTGATATCCAATGTCTCTACTTTTTTAGTTAGCCGATCAAGCATATCATCCTGCTCCTGTATTTCTGTCTGCAGACCCAGAGCTAAGTTTTTCAGGCGACTCAACCCAGAAGACATCTCGTCTGCCAATACACAAAGAAAGTGTAAGGACTCAAAGTTGTAGGAAATGCACTGTTTAAATGGACACTACCAACATTCACTCTTCTCCAAAAGCTTTAGTTAGGAAACATTAATGACAACTGCTCACATTTGAGTATGCTTCTGCAGTAGTGAAAGCACCAATATTTTATGACTGCTAGCAAATTAGTATTAGAAAGTGATTCTTTCCTCTTCTTTCCATTACCAGCAAAGTACAAATGCATGAAGTCAAACTAGATTCCTCACAAGGTTCTAAGTAATGTRGTTTTAATTTTCTTAATTTTCTTTTAATTTTCTTAAATAAATGTTAAAGTAGGTCACGACTTTTCTCGCCTCAGTTTACACAATGTGCTCACTACCTTAATTTTTTTTTTTATCTTTATTGCAGAGTATAATTAATACACTAAGGATTTAAGCAGTTAACTGTTTAATATAGATCAAAAATCCCATCCCCAAATTCCAGATTTGGTAATTTAAACTATAGGGAAACAAGTTTATTGCATGACTGACTGGTACAAATGTTTCTGAAACTAGTAAATTGTGTGTGTGGCCTGGGAATAGAACAAATACRTTTCCTCTAACCCTTATGCTCAACTATTTCTCTTTGATCTAGTTCTTTCTGATTTCTTTCCAATCTCATCTCTCTAGGTCAGATAAACAGTGACACATGTAAGCAGAGAGGCATTTTGTCTATATACTACAGAACAAAGGAATAAAAATCCAGCTGCATGTTTTTGGAAGTAACATAAGAAATGCATTATGATCCACAAATGAAATATTRAATGCCTTTTGATACATTTTTTATGCAAAAGATATATTTATTTCAAAAGCTATGCACAATTGTAGTTTTTTGGGGGGATCTAAACTGACGTATAATTTAGTAAATGAGTTTTAACTCCGTCAGCCAGGTAAACCAAATACATCTTTCAAATTAATGTTAATCTCTCAACGTAAAAAGAAGCTAGGCACCCATACAGTTCTTATCTGGATGTTAAACTCAAGTTCCTTCTTCATAATACTAATATCTGATAATATTTCCAGATTTCCAGAACAGGAAGATAAGGCTGGTTGGCCCAGTGATATTCCAGTCAACTTACAGGTTAATTCAAAGAAACCTYTTCCTAAAATGCATATATTATGGGATACATCAGCACTATTACTTTGTTCAAATGACATTTTTGCTAGCATATTTGCATTTAGCAAGAGTGTTTATCATGGCCAATACATGGCTTAAGACAATTAATGTGTTTCATACTTCTTTTAATTTTTTTCTCCTGGTGTCCTTTTCAGTGAAAGCTGAAAAATTGAAGGTTTTTATAGCACAAGAATACAACAGAAGAATTAAAGTATTGATGTAAACTACATATCAGTTCCATAGTAAGTTTGTATTATTCYGGCATCCTAGCCACATTTTTATTAGCTGATATCATGTGAAATGCAGACTACAAGCTAATGATTTTTCATTATCAAAATTTGGAAATWAATTAAATACAATGTGTTTACTGGGAATATACTAGTTAACTTTTCTCTGTCTAGAAAAGTGAGAACTACGAATTAGGATAATGTTAAACAGCTTCAATTTTCTCACTCACCTAAGTTGCTATCAATTTTCTGGTGATAAGCTCGCAGATGTTGATTCTTTGGATAAGCATCAGGTTGCACTGAAGAAATTGAATCTATTCTGCTGAAATCACTGTCTGTTGACAATATAAAACAGTTATATAACAAAAAGCTTTAAAGAAGAGTTAAGTTTTAGATGAATATTAACTATTAATCTGACTAAAGATGCTATTTAATTATATAAGCTGCTAGAAGACTATCAAAAGCAGTATCACATCACTGTCTAGAGAGTAACCCCCAAGATGCACAGTTATTAACATATGCAATTGGCTGCATATCAAGGCTGTCTCTTCCATCTGCTTTCTGTAGTTCTGCTGGGTAGTTGGGCCAAAACSAAAACCCCCCAAACGAGCAATTTATATCAGCATTAAGAGTCCTCCTAGGGTCAAACCACCTGAGAGTTGTTTCTGCCCTCTGCTGGACAGTCTTAATATTAATGACTGTAGCTTAATGCATTTGAAAAGAGGCCAAATAGATTCAAGAAACGATTTTCAGACACCTGAGAAGCTTCTAGCTTTTCTGCAAATACATTCATTGCCAATTTCAGATAGCAATTCTGTGAAAATCTTCCTGTGGTTCTAGTTTAAAACACCAGAAGCTTCCTGCACATAATACAAAAGCTGAAAAAATACCTATTCAGATTAGCATGCTTTTTACTCAGATTTATCCATAGTACTTATCTAGCATTGTATTTCTAGAGGCTAACTGACACCAACGAAGTATTTATTTACTGAGAGATCTATAGTTCCAAAAATATGCCAGTCTTCTTACTCTTATCAAATAAATAATAGAAAAAWTACTTTTAAAAAGTAGTTTACTTTGCACACAAGGGTAATTTACATGAGATAATTCATTTCAAGAAAGGTGAACAAAACCAAAACTTGTGTGTTTTCTCGTGGGAATAAAATACCAAGTTCAGTATGGCAGGTTAGCCTGTGCTTA
Organism: Eudromia elegans; assembly: GCA_003342815.1. NCBI lineage: Eukaryota > Metazoa > Chordata > Aves > Tinamiformes > Tinamidae > Eudromia > Eudromia elegans. The sequence continues at coordinate 177,450 of PTEX01000097.1, forward strand.
CAATAATAATGAAAAAAAAAAAAAGAAAATTATGGCCAACCACAGTTAAGGACAGTCTCCGAGCTTATGTGTTCAGTTTGACAAACATGGGATAAAGCTGCCTGTACATTATGCAGACTCTTGGCCACAGTCTCCTCTGTGCAAATACAAGCACTGGATTCTCTGCAGTCTTTAGTGGATACAGCATTAATCCCTTGCAAGAAGGGCTGAAAAAACCTCTACATACCAGGAAGATTTTTGTGTTTTAGGTAGGTATGAGGAGTTCTGGAGGCAAGCAACTTCCTATCACTAATGGTCATGAAAGGTCACATGCAAATAGGAGTTAGGCAGCAATGCAAGTCAAGAGCTGGGCAGGCTGAAGAGTCTGTGACTTTACCACTGTGCAAGTCTCCTACTTGGAAGGGGGATAAGTAGTATAAATTAAGTTTACAAACCTGAATTATCTAGCCGTCTTAAGTTTGGATGACTTTCCTGGTATTTTGACTCTTGCTCTTTACTAGTCATCATCGCTTCTTTCAATCTGGTAATGCAGAGAAAAAGAAAAGATTCTTATGGATCAATAGTTTGATTCACAATCTGTTAAACAAAACCAGGTATTTTACACAAGAAAAGTGAGTTGGTTAGGTCTAACTCAACATGTCCCTTTACAATGGACTGTCAGCATTTGCCTTCAGTGAGGCACTTATTTAATCTTACTAAAGACACAAAACTGAACCTCACAAAAATTTTCTAATATCAGGCAGGTCTCCTGCATGGTCCCAGGAACCCAGGAACATGTTATCATACCCAAATAAAATGTTTATTTTACTTACCTATTATTAGCATTATACTCAGGGGTTCCATTCTGCTCTGGCTTGCTCTCTGGAGTTTTGGGTTTGAAGTAGTTTACCAGGCCCCCGAAAACACTCTTAATGTTATTTATGTGTCTTTGACTAGTCTTCAAGTCCTGGTCCATCTTATCTACCATTTGTTCCGTGCGTTTCAGTGCCTCTCCTTGTCGCACAAGCTCCTAAAAACACCGGCAGATATTTTTAGATATTATTGACATATGTTATCGACAGGAAAGGACAAACTTAGTCAGTAAGGACAAACTGCAGCATCAAAAATTAACATAGTCTAAAGAAAAATACTAGAGCTCCCTCATTGACCCATAGATTTTTCAAAGGATTCCAGCCTTTTCACTTACTCATTTTCCTCCAGGGCATTTCAATCCAGAGTGGCTAGTCAAGCATAATGATACGCTGCAGCAGCTATTAAATTCTCACAACAAAGCCCAGTTTCCTGCCACCTACTACACATGGGATCTAGGAGTGCCAGTACTGGCCCTCTATCATGTTGCAATTTCTATCTGCTCCTGTGGAACAAATATTGTGCCAGATGGGTGATGCGGGGAAATATTTTATGAAATATTGTTTATGGAATGGAAGCGACCAAACAAATATTAATAGGCAAAGAAAACATTTTAACTGATAAGGAAATACTATTTTCACACCATGATTGTGTGCTAGATAACTCGGAAAAAGAATAACTAAAGGAAACATATATATGTATGTTGCTTCAGCATGGGTTGTTTTGTTTTACTAATACTTACAGTACAGGATTTAGAAATCCTGAAACRAACAGTTAGGTTATTTACTAATGCAGTGGTGCAAACACCATCCTAAAGTAATCCAAAGATTAATTTTGGCAGTAAGGCTGCCTGTACCTGACCCTAATGAGAAAATAAATAAATAAATAAAGGCCTAGAATCCATATTCTGTCTGAGCTTGGGGAAACTCCAGCTGAACGATTTTCTCCTTCGTGCATCCCGGCGCACAGAGCCCGGGCTCTACCACGGGGCCTCGGCTCCTCGCGGGCGCGTCTCCTCAACRCACGCGTAAAGAGCCCCCCGGGGTGAGAGGGGCGGCTCCCGCGCGGCCTTCCGTGGCCGCTCCGGCGGTGACACCGCGGGTCCTTCACGAGAGGTGACGCAGCCGCCGGGCCTCCTGTCTGAGGCRGCTCCGCGGAAGGAAGGGAACCATTAGCCGGCTGGCAGCGGGCGCAGCACAACCAGCCTCGCCGCTGAAGCGGGGCGAGGGGCTCACGGGGCCCACGGAGCAGCTGCCGCTTCAGCAGATAAAACAGCCATTAACGGCTCCGCGTTCGCGCGCGCGGCGGCTCCCCCTGCCTCCCCGCAGGCCCCGGGCGGGACGCACCTCGGAGGCGGCCACGCCGACGCGCTCCGACTCGTAGAGCAGCGCGAGGGAGCGGGCGGTGCTGTCGGCCGTGGCGGCCGAGCGCCGGAGCACCTCCTGCTGCAGCGAGCGCTGCCGCTCCCCGCCCGCCGCTTCCTCCTCAGCCTCCTCATCCTCCGCGAAGGGGTTGTAGCTCCGCGCCGGCGCCGCCATGGTGCTGCCCGCCGCGCCCCGTAAGGAAAGAACTGCTGTGACCGCGGAAGACTCCTCACAACCGCTCACCCCCGCGCCACCGACTCCTGCCCGCAGGCCACCGCGAAGAACGAAACGGAACAGGGCGGGGCGGGCGCGGCGCTGGGGGCGGGCCGTGGCCGGGACGGACRGCGGCGTCCCCGGGGCGGAGCGAAGCTACTGCCGCGTTTGGGCCAGGGCGGGGCAGACAGAAAGCGACCGGAAGGGGCAGTCATGATGTTCTGCCGGTGAAGCCATGCTGGACGCCGCCATATTTGTGGCGCCCGTGTGGGCGCGCTCCCGTGGGGAGGCGGTGCTCTCGCGAGAGGCGCGGCGCAGGCTGCCCCTGCCCACAACATGGCGGCCGCGGCGGTGGCAGCGGCAGCAGCGGCCGCAGCGACGGCGGCGGCAGCGGCCACGGGTACGGCGGCCACGGCAGCGGCCGCTCCCGCCCCCGCCGCGAGTGCGAACGCGGGCCGGGGGASCAGCGCGGGCCCCGCGCGTGGGTTCTACTTCAACACAGTGCTGTCACTGGCGCGCTCGCTGGCGGGGCAGAGCCCGGCGCCGCTGGAGAAGGTGAGGGGCCGGGGGCTGCCGCGCGATCTGAGGCGGGGGTGCGCKCTGGGAGCTGTGGAGAAGGCGGGCGCCCCGCGCGGGGTGGCGGCTGCGTGGGCGGGAGGCGCCGCGCGTGGGAGGGAGGGGAGGAACCATGGGCCTTAGGTGAGGCGACATCAGCYTTTCCGCTCGCGGGGGTGCTGTGGCGTGAGGTGACATGTTTCGGCCGTGGTTTGTGGCCGTCCKTGGGACCTCCCCGAGTCGTCACTGTGGGGTACCTCGGGGTGTATGCGTGTGTGGGCGATCGTGTCCATTATCGCTGAGGTTTATGAAGTGATTCAGTGCGAACCTGAATAGGTGAATTTTAACCTTGGGAGAGCCGCCCTTGCAGCTCCTGGAAGACGCCTGGGTGGCCCAAGCTGTGCGCCAGGGCAGAGGGACCGCAGCTCCCGTCCGGTCCGGTGGCTGCTGTTAGTGTGTGTGAGGCAGTTGAGCCCCTAAATTGCCTCAGGCGTTAATGAAAGATGACTGAATGGTGGAAGAGCTCAGCTGTGTGCCGATRCTGCAGAGCGCTGCTTATTTTTGGCCAGCTGTTTCAGACTGCTTGGTTCTTGCTCTGAAATTTGCCACTAGTCTGACAGCTGACTATAAATAATTCTTTCACATCTCACTGTTGCTTTGGTAGCATCCAGTGGTTCTGTCATTTTTAAGAATCTCTACTAGGAGCTAAGTTACGTTAGCAGTTGCATCTTGTTGGGGTACTTTTTAAAGGTGTTTAAAAAAGTGTACACCTTGTTTAAAGGTGTGAAGCTCATGTTTTTTATAAAAAGAAAAAAAACTGATGTGGAATAAATGCATTAAAAGTTTGTGTCTCTTTTACTCTACTTTATGTTGAGCAAGARGATTTTTTGTACTACATTACAGGTTTTGTAAATGGAGATCAGGATCTGAGCTTGCCCTGTGCTCCCAGTAAGTTCTGATCCTCTAGGAAAGCAGTTTATTGGTGTAGAACTTTCAATTAAGAGTGCTTAAGTGAATTATCTAAATAGGGAGGGACTTGACCTTCAAACCTTCAAACGTATCTATTAGGGCAGTCTCTTCTTGGTAGTGTTTATTACTGTAAAGGAGATTTATGGAAAGTCCCTAAGATTGTGGTATTTATACCTTCTGCTGTTCTGTAGGCAAGCTAAATATCTGAGGAATTTAGCATATTCTTTAGTTGTGTTTTAGCTGGAAGTAATAGATAAGACAGGGACAAAAAATAATAGTTCTAGAAACTTCGTCTGCTGTGTTTAAAGGATTTGCTCCCTAAGGGTGACTTTTGTTCACAGACTTCTACGTTTATTTTTGAATGCTATGTATGAAGAAACAGTGGTGCAACTGTAACAAAAGCTCCATCCACCCACTTCTTGTTTACAAGATTGAGTAAATACCACATGTGTGCCTGTTGCATATTTCTTGCCCATCCAAAATGCCTGGTTTAATCTTTTTCTAATATCTGTCATTCTTCACTCTTTTCTAGCCAGCAGATGATTTCAGATGATTAAAACACTGATGACTAAATGAGGGCTAATATGGCAACCTGATTGTCTCCCAGAAAAGGGAAATGCTACAATCCACTTCAACTATAGAAAGCATAAATGAGTCATTCTGAAAATTGTGGTCTGTCAGCTTGTTTGCTGTCAACTTGTTTGATATTATTCTCTTGGCCTTTCCCTCCACTGTCTTCCAGGTACAAAAACTGCTCTGTATGTGTCCAGTGGATTTCCATGGGATTTTCCAGTTAGATGAACGTCGTAGAGATGCTGTAATTGCATTGGGAATCTTTCTAATTGAATCTGATCTTCAGGTATTATTTTCCCATTTTTACTGTATATAACAGAAAGATTTTGGAATAATTCAAATGTACTTATTCAGTGAATGAAAAGTTGCTGTTTTCTATACAGCTGAATTAACGTAGTGTGAGTCATGAATGCATTGTGCATATACAAGTGTCCAYGCTTTGAAGAGTTGACTAATTACAAGATCAGAGATAACAGATGTTTACAGGCAGGAGAGCACGACTAAGGACAGTATTGAGAACTGTATTAAATGATGGTCTTGGTGCTGTCACAGTTAAACTGCTTTTGTTTTGTGAACATCATAGCAAAGTAGGGCTTATTAAGAACAGAGAGGAAAAGTTCAATTATTTTTCAGAGGATTATGGGAGCATGTAGCTATCATAAACATGGTTGCTTGCAAATCTTAAAATACAGTTGCTGAATTGACTCCCTGTCGTTGAATTGAAGATAGGAGTTAAGGGAGGGATGTGATTTTTTGTGAGCAAATATAAGACGTAGAAGTTCCTCGCTTTTTGTATGTGTTTTCTAGATATGGAAGTAAAAGAAGTTTTTAAAGGTGTGGGCAAGGTTGACAATGCTTGTTCTTCCTCCATCTGCCTCTAAATAATAGTTATATTCAAACATACACCTGCTTCTGAAAGTCAGATCTAAAATAAAAAGTCAAACATGCACATAGSTTGTGTTGTGTTTGAACACCCCTTTTATAAAATTCATGAACTAGTAAGCTGTTAGCTTTTGTGTGAGCTGTGTCTGTTCCCTTTGAACTCTGGTAGCTATGTTGTTTCTTACAGAAACATGAAAGGGTGTGTTTAGCCCTAGGTTCAAAGATTTGGATTAGTCCTGAATATTGTTTAACTGTATTAATAACTGTAAATCTATTAATGTTTCATAGCACTTTGGTTTTATGCCTGATGCTTTTAAAACCATCAGTTAGTATCGATCCAATACCTTAAAAAAATTGCAGATGAGGAAACTGAGGAGTTAAATGGATGTGTTTTGTGGCTTGCTTTGGCTAAAGCCAGGAGTGGCTTCCATATACTGAGCTGGATCCTGGAACTTCTGATTTTCTAGCAACCATAAAGTTATTTTGTGATATTGCTGTGTGTTTGGTTGTATACCAATAATAAGTTAGAAGAAAAAGGATCCAGAATGCTACTTAACACAAGCTATTATGGGGAAAGGACTGTTGCTTAGAGTTACGTGATTGGATTTATAACAGTGAATTAAAGGATTTACCTATCTTTGCTGGTGTTGAAATCAGTTTTGCAGTATTTAGTCAGCCTGTAGAGTAATGATTGGTTGAACTGGATTTTCTGTATTTTCCACGTGTCTAATATACCTTGAGATTATATTKGTCTACTTTTCCATTTTAAGTAAAATATTTTACTCTTCAGCACAAAGACAATGTGGTTCCTTACCTCCTTCGACTTCTGAAAGGTCTTCCCAAAGTCCAATGGATAGAAGAAAGCAATGCACGGAAAGGCAGAGGTAATGCAAACTTTTTTCTTTTTTTAATTTTTTTTTCTACTATTCTCATGGAGTACTGGCTAGAAAATGGAAATAATGGGGGTTGTTCAGGACATAGTAGAAGGGGAGGTGGTTGGTCTAGATGTGTCCTTAGCTCTCAACATCACTGCTTTTAAAATTTATTCTTTTTTAAAAACCAGAGAGGAATGTTGATAGCTCCCAGGTTTCTTGTTTGAATGCTTTGTAATAAATAGTGCTTTGCAAGCAATTAAGCACTCAATACATTTTAGTGTTAAATTGGAGAAGATCATATAGCAGCTAAAGCAGGAGAGCAGAACCTGAGATTTGAATGGTCTGGTTTCAGTTTTGATACTTATTTTTCCCTTGAGTTATTTAATTCCTTCCTCTCTTAAGATCTCTTAAAATTAATGTAAGAATACTTCTTGTGTCACATGGGATATTATACAATTTAATTAGTTTAGTGTTTTTAGAAAAGTTGAAATATTCCTTTAACACCTCATGCTTAAGTTATGACAAGAGTATAGTTTTAAATCTTATACATGCTATTTATCTACAGATAAATAATATCCCATGCTAGACAGTTCTTAGACTATGTAATGTTGCTATATTATTATTTGCTCTTTATGCGTTGTTGTTCTCAAACAGTGCTTAAGATGACTAATTTTCCATCCTTTATTTTACAGGCTTGCTTCCGGTTGCAGAGAACTTCAGCTTCTGCTTGGTGACGTTGTTGTCAGATGTCGCTTACAAGGACGCATCTCTTAGGGAGCAGGTAAAGTGTTTTAAAATCCAGGTTTTGATATTAAAGTTAGGACTGCTGCACTTTTATTCTGCTAATATGCATCCGTTGTAGTGTAAATAGTCTTCAGCTCTGTTAAGAATGAGAGCARTGTATTTTTTAAACATCTAGCATGAAAAAATTCTGCTTAAAGAGATCTTTATTATTTGCAGGCTTCATGGGGTAACTCTAATGAGCTAATATATGTCAATAATAACTCTTTACCTTTTTTTTTTAAAAAAAAACCCCAAAACTCTCTGTCTTGACTGTTTTAGATTTTGGATGCAGTTCTGCAAGTAATGCAGTTTCTGTTGGGAATGTGCCAGACCCCTCAAATGCATGATAAAGGTACTGCTAAAATAATTCTTTGTTTTTACTGCATCTTTAACACCTGCCCTCCGAATGTTTCTTACATTTTCTAAATGTTAGGATCGTTCCTGAAAASTGAAAAGCTTTTTAGTTTGACCAAAACTTTTTGTAGTGAATATTTTATTGTTCCTGATTAATAAATATTGAAGCTAGAAATGTATTAGTTTATGCTGCCTTTGTGCTGTTATCCTTTGTTTGCATAAACAGGTCTGTGAAGTACATATTACTGAACCACCCTTGGGTGAATTGGTAGCAAAAATTTACTACCAATGGAGAAGAAGCTTTAAGTTACTGCCGAGGTACCATTCTGTCTATATTTTTTTTTTTTTTGCAGAATATTTATGCAAGTATGCAGTGCCCTGCCTGATAGGAATTTCTCGAGCTTTTGGTCGCTACAGCAATTCAGAAGAGGCTCTTCTTTCAAAACTTTTCCCTAAAATTCCCCCACATTCACTTAGAGTTCCGGAAGAGCTTGAAGGAATTAGACGACGGTCGTTTAATGATTTCAGATCAATTCTTCCCAGCTCTCTACTTACTGTCTGCCAAGAAGGAACATTAAAGAGAAAGGCCAGCAGTGTATCTAGCATTTCACAGGTCTGTAATACTTGTTCTGTGATGAAGTTCATGATTAAATTATTTGATGTTCTTGGTGAAATTAGACAGCCCTAAACTTGGATGTGCAATATAGCAATTGTCATTCTAATCTAATTCCTTTAATCACTGACTAGCTTTACATAACTTTTTTGTAAAAATTTTTGTAAAAAAGTGGGCTGTTAGATCCAGCAATACACAGTTCCTGTTAGTTTTGCTGGAAGCTGTGTATCTTTATAAAATGTGTGGAGTGGTTTTTTTTTTTTTAAAAATTTTTTTTTTTAAATAAATATATCTTGTACAATTTTTCAGGTTAGTCCTGAGCGTGGAATTCACCCTCCCAGCTCTCCTGGAGGATCTGCAATTCATTATTTTGAAGGTAAATTATTTTGTGAAGGAACAGTGCTTCATTTTCCCTCTCTCCCTCTCTCTCTCTCTTTTTTTAAAGCCTTACAGAAAGTGGAGAATCAAAATCCTTTTGACCTCTTTTTCTGCCCTTAGGATTATTATAGTAATTCTCTAGCACGTGCTTGCTAGGATTCTGAAAAATTTTGAACTATAAAGACAGTAGGAAGTTGTTATTGCTAACACAAGTGGTTTCCAGGCTCAGTTGTTTCTGGCAGTCCTTTTAGAGAGACATGATTTCCTGATTGCTAGGCTGTGCCTAGTACTGAGAGGCCAAAAATATTTCACAAGATTAGCCTGAATAGCTTCCAGAAATAACTGTTAATATTGTGCTTCAGTGGACAACTAAATTTGTAAATTAGGACCTGTAATTTAAAAAGCTATATTACGTGTTATATAGATACAAAACAACTAATCTATTCAACATAGAATTGATATAGATCATTGTGTAAGATCTAGTAATTTGCTGAAGTGAAAAATGATACAGCAAGAAACTGAAGCACAATATTCTCTAACGTATAGCAGTTACTATTTCCAAAAAGAGAGAGGTTTGAAAAACTCTTGAGTTAATAAATGAACTTTTAATCATAGGCTTTTGTGAGGTTCTTGCGATGTTTGTGTTTTGATTTACCAATAGATTAGCTGAATCGAGCCTCCTTGTGGTGTATAAGTTAGACTGCCTGTCTGTTGGAAATGTCTGAGTAGTGACTAAGCATTGTCATTAAAGAAAATTTATATATCCTTCCCTGTCTCCTGAAACTTTTATTTCTTGATTTCTTTTTTTTTTTTTTTTTTTTTTTAAAATCAGGTTCATACCTTCCTGATGGGAGTGCACTAGATCCTGATTACTATTTCTCTACAATCAGCTCTAGCTTTTCAGTTTCTCCTCTTTTCAATGGCATTAACAATAAAGAGTTTAATATCCCACTGGAAATGCTTCGTCAGCTGTTGCAAATGGTATGTGATTAGTTGCTATGGACTGCAGTGGGATTGGGTTTTCAATGTCCATGATAGAATTAAATGCATTTTCTTTTCTGCATACAAAAAGTTATTTTTGATCTTTCAAGTAGTATAATTTAGTGATTTCTTTGACATTTAATGTCATGCTTCAGTAGTATTCCTATGAAGCTCCCATATGAAATACAAAAAAGTTTCAAAATCAAATACTGCTTTTGTCAAGTTTTTCCTGTTTGTCTTGCAGACCTCTTTATGTAAGATAGCTTGTGTACTGTCAGTTTTTGAATAAGAGGATTGTTTTCATCATTGAGAATAAGATCCTGTTCTAGGTGTTAGTTGCTGAGAATTCTTGCAAGTGGACAGAGGCTAGTGGCCCTGTCTGATTTCTCTGCCATCTGTTCTGGAACAGCACACAGAAGCTCAAATACAGTAAATTTTATTGCAGTTAGAATTTCTTGTAACTTTTTTTTTTTTCTGACAATTTTTTTCCCTCTTGTGTAGGTAAAACAGATTGTTGGTGATTCTCTTCTAAAGAGCCTGGATGCGATTGTAGCTGAAGTTGCAGAAGTATGTCTGAATTCCTTTTCTTAAGACATAAATGTATATATTCAGCTRCATGGGAAAACAACCTTGCTGCCCTTTCTACTCTTCCTTTGAGTCCTGCCTTATATGAAAGGCAAACCCAAATGGGGACACCTTCAATTCTGCCTTTTGCTGTTCCAGTAAAATGAGTTTTGAATCCCCTTTTTTTTTTTTTTAACATCTGTTTAATGGCTTTGTACTCTTGGAATTGAGAAACTGCCTCAATCTTATTTGGTAGACTAAGTAGTGATGGTGGATTGTCTCTTTTCTCTTGCAGATGGGTTCAACCACAGATCTCTATTATAAAACATTCAGTGACCCTCTTTATGTTGCTCAGTTTAAAATGCTGAGAGACACGTTGTACTATATGAAAGGTATAGTGATTTTTTTTTTCCCTTTTTTTGACTTCTTTTGCATGTTATGCTTAGAATACAAAGTATTTTCTGCYTTGTTTCAGGTAAAGCCTAAACTTTATGAAATCAATTAATTCATAACAAAGCAATGGATTTTATATATCATCTGTCATTCTGATACATTGACTCCCTTCATCTAGAATAATGGTATTTCCTTTTACTTCTTTAGACCTTCCTAACTCATTTGTGAAGGAAATCCATGATTTTGTGCTAGAACAATTCAACATCAGTCAGTCAGAACTTCAGAAAATCCTTCATGATGTTGATCGACTGCATAATGAATTGAGTCCTTTAAAGCTGCGCTGTCAGGCTAATGCTGCCTGTGTGGATCTCATGGTGTGGGCTGTGAAAGATGAGCAAGGTGAAAAGCTCTTCTGTCTCTTCTGAATGGCTTAAACTTGTAGCAATACCTTTAAGTATTTTCATTCCTTGCATGGTGATGTTTGTCATGGCTGTTCATTGCAGATACAAAGTTTCTTAAACTACTTCTCCCTGTCTCCCCAGAAAAAGTTCTAAAATCTTGGAGGAATTGTAGGTTAAGGAGAGTGAAGGATAAATTCTCCATGTGTTTTAGGGATTCCAATAAGTGTAGGCTTCTGCGTGGGGTAGCAAGAATTCTGATAAACATTAATTAATATGTTGACTTTTTGGAGTTCAGGTGCAGAAAACCTGTGCATCAAGCTATCAGAAAAGCTGCAGTCGAAAACCTCTAGCAAAGTCATCATTGCTCACTTGCCACTGCTCATTTGCTGTTTGCAGGTCTGTCTTGACACTATTTAACATTATTGTATCAGTGAATGGGMTCTTTGGGGATTTTGCATATTACCAGAAGAGGATTTTTTATTGCGTTAACTAATATTACTACTTTACATTTGTGTCTTCTACATCTAGATTTTAGAGGGCTGGCATGCAAAGTAAATTTACAGTAGGGAAGTGCTTTTGGAATTTTCTTAGTTCAAGTTGTTTTCGRAGAATAGTATTGATGAGCTTTTCTAAACCAATATTTCATTTCTGAAGTCATAAATTTACAATTGAAATAAAAGTTGTGCTTTTACTTCAAACCAAATGTTATATGCTTTTTTTTTTCTTCTTCTTTTAGGGACTAGGTCGTTTGTGTGAGCGCTTCCCTGTTGTGGTTCATTCTGTCAATCCATCTCTGAGAGACTTTCTTGTGATACCTTCCCCTGTACTTGTGAAACTTTACAAATATCATAGCCAGTATCACACAGGTAAGGGGAAAAAAAGGCAGTATTCCAAAGGACAAAACATGCAGTTTCGAAGTTCTCCAGCATAATTCTCTGAGCTGTGAATAGACTGTTGTGCAATTATTTACTGGATATTACCCTGCCTGTGTACTTTTGACTGGAGGAGGGACTGAGGGAGAAGATGCTTTAAAAATGCTGATGTCTGTATTCTGTTCTTAGTAGGTGGTAACGACATCAAAATTAGTGTAACCAATGAGCATTCTGAGTCTACTGTTAATGTGACGCCTGGCAAGAAAAGTCAACCATCTATGTATGAACAGCTTCGGGACATTGCCATAGACAACATCTGCAGGTAAGAGTTGTGTGGTGGCAGTGGGCAGGCTGTAATTTTGGAGCACATGCTCTGTTTCCCTATTAGGAGAGCACTCAGACCATCTGGAAGGTGCTGCTTTGTGCTACTAAGCTTTTCTCTCTCTTTTTGATTGTGACTTTATTTTCCTTCAAATAATCCTTGATTTGTGTTCATGTCCTAATTTTAATATGTGTAGTTGGGTGGTTTTGCTTCTCAAGTTGCAAAATGAAATATTTAATTCATACATTTTTCACTGACTGTTCTAGAGAGTTTTCTGTCCATTTTTCTTCCAGGTGCTTGAAAGCTGGCTTGACTATAGACCCAGTGATTGTTGAGGCCTTTCTTGCTAGTTTGTCTAACCGTCTCTACATCTCACAAGAGAGTGATAAGTAAGTTGCTAGCCATGAAGTCAAATTTTCTTTCTTTTAGTGAATCTAAGCTCATTCTAGGGCACAAGGACTGACAGCGTTATTTTAGGGTGAAATGTCACTGAGAATAGTGAGCTTGTGCTTGAGGATAAAGAATTTCCCATGCCAATATTTGCAGATCTGAGCTCTTATTTTAATACTGAGATGTATTCTGTCTGGTAAAATCAGCACATCTATGGTGAACACTATCCTGTTTCTACTCCTAGTTTGAGATTATCTGTTGGGTCCTTCAGGCTTTCGTGGCTTGATATAGCTTGTTTTCACTGTAGAGTCTGATCCGCTTCTGTTTGTAAGGTCTTACTGACTATGAAATTTCCAAGGGAAGATCCTCAAATAGCTTCTTTGACTGTCATGTTTTAACATTTTCCGGATCACTTTTACCCCTTTCTACTGATATTTCTAGAATAGTTGCCCAGAGCAGTGTGGGTCTCCTTGTAGTGGGTTTGAGTTGTTTTGAAAAGCAGACCTGTGCATCTGCTGTCTTATTGTGTGARGTAAGTGTGTGTGTGGAGGGACAATAATAAAGCTGTTAGTGATATTTGTGTTTAGAATAAGAGTTGTTTCTTACATGGAGTGTGAGTATACCTGCAGCTCTTGCTACTTGTTGCTAAACAATTATATGTATGGTTTGGGGTTGATTTCGTTTGTTTTTTAATAGAGAAGCTCATTTGATTCCGGACCACACAATTCGTGCTTTAGGACACATTGCAGTGGCACTTAGGGACACCCCAAAAGTGATGGAACCCATCCTGCAGATCTTACAGCAGAAATTCTGTCAGCCTCCTTCTCCTCTTGATGTTCTCATCATTGACCAGCTGGGCTGCTTGGTTATCACTGGAAATGTAAGGAAAGAGCTGGGCAAGAAAGCCGCAGTTCCTCTTTGTTTAAAGGGGAAAATTTATATTTTAGAACCTCTATTTTTCCTTTATTTCTTTTTTCTTTTTTTTTTTCTTCTTCCTTCACTGTGTGTATGCTTTTGTACAATGCTTTTGACTCAGTGGCTTTTGACTCAGAAGAAAAAACTAATTCATAATGTGTAAAAATGCTGCCCCACATAATTCCTATAAAAGCATCAAAGTTAAAATAAAAAACCACTCAATGTTAGTGTCTTCAAAAGATATTTAATAGTTTTTAAGTTTGCCTATATCCAAAATAGATGGATATCTATTTTTTATATCAGTAAGTAAATTCCCAAGACTCATAGACCCCCGCCCCAGCCTTTACAGGTACAGATTGCCTTATTAAATGATGCAAAGAATTAATTGACTGACTTTTTACAAAAGTATTTCATGCTTCAGAGTGAGTAAGAACTAGTAGAACTGAGACCTGAAAAAAGTATTCTATTGGGAAGACAGAGTTAAAAACTTGAAACATTTTGTAACATTTGAGCAATTAAAAACGATAATGGAAGCATTCCACTGTGTGCGTAATGGAATCTGAAGCTATTGCTTGAGATGTTAAGTGGACATCTATTTGAAGAACATGATAATGTGTAAAGTGTACTTCTACAGGATCATTTTGCAGAGACATTGTATTCAAGAAGCTCTACTTAGTAATTTCTTTTCTTTCAGCAATATATTTACCAGGAGGTATGGAATCTGTTTCAGCAGATCAGTGTTAAAGCAAGCTCAGTTGTTTACTCTGCCACAAAAGATTATAAGGATCATGGATACAGGTAACACTTAACTACCTCTTTTAATTGTATAGATGCTATAGTAGATTTCCTTCATGCTAAGCTATGGATTTTCATTTTTTCCAGTTAGTGCTTTACAGTGAGGTTGCAAATAACATTCTTTTGATATTGAGAATTATTTTGTTGTTTTAAAAATAATGCACAGATTCTTAAAAATATTTTTCACTATAAGTAGTGATTTTTCATTATGTAAAAATGTAAAGAGTTGATGATGGTTACATGGCAGTTGTCATAGATTTATGTTATAAGTAGTAATTAATCTATTAGCCTCTAAAACCTTATGAAACTTTTTTTTAAATGGTCTTAGTACTTGTTAAGAGTTAAACACAAACCATGAAAAATGTAATCCTCAATATATAGGTATGCATTCCAGTCTCTATTATAATAGATTATTGGTACTACTAATAAGGCACTGAAAATATAACACTTCATACTGAGGGGCTACTGGTTCATAACTTTTCTTTCTCCTCAGACACTGCTCCTTAGCAGTCATTAATGCCCTAGCTAACATAGCTGCTAACATTCAAGGAGAGCACCTCGTGGATGAGCTGTTAATGAACTTACTGGAGTTGTTTGTTCAGCTTGGGCTAGAAGGAAAGAGAGCTAGTGAGAGAGCAAGTGAAAAAGGACCAGCATTGAAGGTAAGATACCTGTGGATACTTAATTCCACACAGCTTTGTTTTGATGTGGATGGTGAGACAAACTTGTTCTGTGCAATAGATTTAGCCCGAATTTGAGCTAGGAGGCAGTATTTCAATATTTTCAAGATGCTAATAGCAGTTTTTACTAGAACACTCTTTACTTAACAAAGAATAAAAGGTTAGGAAAGGTATTCTAAAGAGAGGATGAATTCATTCTCAAAAAGAGTTGAAGTAAGAAAGACTTTGCACATGCTGTGCGCTTATCTGTTTGGAATCTTTGGAAAAAACAAAAGCGAGTTATTTCTCTCTTTTTGATCATCAGTTATAATATTGTGTATGTTCTGGTTCTCAGCATGCATATTTTAAAAAAAAAAAACCCTTAAATTGGCTCAATAGCTGTTGAATTCCTTCAGGGTCTCTTTTTTATTTCCCGGTTTTGTTCTAGAGTTGTGTTGGTGGTTGTTTTTTAAATCAGATTTTTTAACCATACAGAAACTGGCTTGTGGTAGTTATATTTGCTATTGCTGATAATCAGTACAAATGTGCTCTGGATATGCCCAGGGATGGAAATCATGGCATCCCCTTCCTCTGCACTGCTTGGTGTTACTGTAAAGGGGGTAATAACAAAAATTCTATTAGAAAAACMAATTTCCTGATGTGATGTCACGTGCTGCCTTTGGGCTAGCTGAGCATCTCTTGAAATACTTAATGTTATAGTATACATAAATAGTAATTTTACAGACTGGTTATTTTTGGCTTCACTTCAGTAGTAAAATTAGACTTTTGGCAAACATTTTACACTTGGCTGTGGTCACTTGTTTAATGTGAGCATTTTTCTAGCTGTTGTGTGTCAGAACAGAGATGATACCATTGGATATTTTTCCTCTTTTAAGCCCAAGGTATCATAGCTGGAAACCCACCCTGTCGTGGGTGGGTCTCACTGTGAGACCCACTGTGTCTTGGCTTCACCATGAGAAGCCACCTGAGGAGTCTTGTTGAAAGACTCCTGGATCTGTGCACAGTCTGTGGATTTTTAGACTCTTCTGTGGGCCATCTCATGTATGTCTATTTGCAGGATTCAGGTCTGCAATTGGCTAAGTGTATTTCCACTGGCACAGGGAGTACGAATTTGATGCTTTGATTATGTCATGTAGTAAATATTTCAGAAAAGCTTTTATAGATGTTTTGGTGAAATCTTCTCAATCTTTTTTTTTCTTTCCTTTTTCCCCTTCCAGGCTTCAAGTAGTGCAGGGAACCTGGGTGTGCTTATTCCTGTTATTGCTGTGGTGAGTATCCAGCGTTGATCTTTTGTATTTCAGAGCTAATTTGTTGCTAGTCATGAATTCAAAAGATTCATGATCTACAATAATACCTCAGGGTATATTTTTCTGAGCAGCAATTGGTTTGCAATGCAAGATGCAACACATAACTGGAAAAAACGCTATGAGGAGAAAACTGAAAAAAAAAGTTAATAGAAACAGTTAAAAATAAATCCTAGGTTGGCAGCACAGTGAAGTCTGCTTTTTACGAGGGAGGAGAAAAAAAAGATGAATCACTGAAATAGAGGAGGAAGGAAGAGGAGAAACTACTCTCTATCGTTTGAAATTCATGTTAAAAGCATTTTAGGAAATGTGCAAGGCAACTGATGGCCATTCCAGACTGATTTATTTTGATGTATTTCTGGTTTTTGGTATTGATTGATGATATTTTCATGGGAAAAGCAATGTTTGGATCAACAAATGAAACTAGTGAAACCAGCTAAAAATTGATGTGCAACTTTTTCTAGATTTCCAGCAAAAAAATTTAATATGTCCAAACTGGGTTTCAAAGTCAGCAGGACTACTCACCTAGCTCTTGGAGCTTTTACCAAAAAACCAAACTAACCCTAAAAGATCCATAGACAAACTTACTGGAGGACGAAAAAAATCAGGTCATTTTCTCTCCTCCTGAATCTGAATTCTTTCGGATGTTTTCTGTACAGCTAGCAAGACAGAAAGGGAGCATGTGTTAAATACCTCCACTCAGCATGTCTGTTTGTAGCTTGTTGACGTTGTACATCCATTGACAAGTAGGAAGATTCCTTTACTTCATACTCTGCCCTCATAAACTTTTGTTCCGAATTTTTCAAAGAGTCTGGACTAAAAATATCACCTTTTAGTTTTGTAGTGGCTGTTAAAGATCAAACTACTGCTTCTTACCTTTCCCCATCCCTTCCATCTTTGTCCAACAAAAGCTCTGTGATCCAGTGCTTGCAAGGGCCACATCCTTGCTTTACAGGAGTATCCTTAAGAGTATCATGGATCAGCGCTATTCAATAGCTATTCAGGCTATGAATGAACTAGCCCAATTTTGAGAGATACTGCGTAGTGGGCAGTATTTGCCCACTGCTAGGGAAGGCAATGCTCATGACAGCACTGATTGCAGTGAAAGTCTGACCAATGCATAGTACAAAAAATACTGTTTGTTAGAGACTTGATGTAAGAAAATACTTTTCTGTTTCAGTTTTTTTCTGATGTTATATTTGTTCTGAGTAGCTGGTGTTAACTACATTTTTCTTAACCAAAGTGACCTTTAAATGGAGTCAGTGCCAGAATCTGAAGCTAGAGTTAATGGTTACATTATGGTGGTTGAAGCAAATATTTGACTTCTTTGCACAATGCATGAAGATCATGAGTTTTGAGCAGTAGCTAATTTGCTTTTCTGCTTGATGTCTTTCTCTCAAATTTCTTGTTACCTATGTCTCAAAAATACTGCATTTCTGATGTTCCAGCTTATTTAATCTTTGATAAACTCATCGGATTCTGTTGCATGTAGAATTAATCTTTTGAATAGATTTTATTTTTGAATATAGATAAAGCAATGAAATGTGTGTATGAATGTTATTGAATCAAAACTGTGGTTTTTTTTTGTTTTTTGTTTTTTGTTTTTTTTTTTTTAACCTTATGCCCTTAAGAGTAAGCCCAGTGTTAGACAGGAGTAAAGTGGACATCCAAGTTTCTTATTTGGTGTTTGCTCTTCCTCATTCTGTTCTTTTCCTGTGTGTGGTATTTCATTTGCTGTCAGGTTAAAAAAAGC
The DNA here is from genome assembly GCA_003342815.1 of Eudromia elegans. NCBI lineage: Eukaryota > Metazoa > Chordata > Aves > Tinamiformes > Tinamidae > Eudromia > Eudromia elegans. The sequence continues at coordinate 195,228 of PTEX01000097.1, forward strand.
TTTGTCTCTGGAGCAAATAGTGGCAATAGCTGTAAAATGAAAAATGGTAGTAAGTAAAACCAGTATTGGAAATCAGCTTTTAAAAACCTTTTTAATCCTTAAAATAACTGTTGGTTGATAGCTCACTTTGCCTATTTTTGGTACATGAAACAAATTTAAAACATGAATGTGTTCAGTGCATGCAGTATAGATGTGTAGTATTTGATACTACGAATTGTTAAAAATTAGTAGTTTGTAAGGCACGTGTTTTAAAAGTTGTGGTGCAGTGGAAGGTATGAGAAATCACTCTGTTGATTCATATTATTAATTTGTTTATAATTCTTTGTCTATGCTGTAGAATGCAGATAGATATTTACTTCTTCAAATGTGAAATGAATATATGTCGTGTGCATATAATTGTCTAGATGACTCAAAGCCTGTAGTGTTTGCAAGATTTTGCAAGATTTTGTCCTTAAAATGGAGTCTGGGTTGAAGTCACTAGAAATCAATTTTGGTAGAGAGGGACAAGTGATAGAGAAGTGTTGAAATGAGCATTTATTCAATATAAAAGTTTTTTTTGAGAGTCTTTAATTTACCTGTTTGGTCTAACTCTGATATTGCTTGTACCAATGAAGAGCGGAGGAGAACTGTATTGCAAACGTTGTTCCTGGGTGATGTTCATKGATTAGAAATCATTGAAGTTGAGCAGAGGATCCATGAATCTTTCATTCCTGCAAGACATTTTATCTCCTTCTGTTTGGCCACTGGACCATACAGGCCTGCTGAGTGTTAAATGATGCAAGCAAAAGCAACAGTGCAGACATCCATCCTTTTTCAGGTTGGATTATGTAAAATACCCAGCGGAGGCTTGAATCAGTCAGGTATTCAGGAATTCTTTTTTTATATTTCCTATAAACAGGCACTCTAACACAAATTTAGAGCTGAACTTCAAGCATCCAGGTAGTCTAAATGTTTTATTGATTACATTTTATACACTGAAGTAGAACACAAAGTGTAAATTACTTTGTGATTTTTTTTTTTTTTTGATACACATATCAATACATGGCACTAACCATTCTAAATTGCAGTCAAATCACCTACTGCTATTAGTCCATTCATATGAAACTATCTGCAGATACAATATTTTGTTTGGATAGCAGTGACATTTCTAGTAAGTAACATGACAATAAAGTTGCCTTTACGACATTGCTATATTAATGTGTAATCGTACAGCTGGCATATAAAAATACGCTGGAGGTCTCTGCTTTTAAGACTTGGCAGGGTTGACAACTCTACCCATGAAGAGGAGGCAGCTGGTACGATGTTCATAGATCAGAAACAAAAAGGGATGATCGACGATAAAGCGAATCTGAGTAGAAAGAGGCATGAACCCCACGTTGGTTATTGCTACAGCCTCTGTGCCCTCCTCATTCACAGTGATTGTGCCTTGGTGATTGAACTGTGGGGAGAGAAGAAAGAAAAAAGAAACAGAGGATCTCTTCAGATGCTCAAAATCATGACCTCGCAGCATTCCTTCTTCTATTTTTTTCATCCCCCACCCTGCATTTGAGTCCCTTGTGACAGTTTTGCTGCTAGCTCGTGTGTGGCCACAGTCTTTTTGGTTTGGTTTCTGAATAGGCCTGTTCCTGGCTGAATGATCACAATGCTTTTAATAAGCTTGACATCCAATTAAACATAATCCTCATTATATAATCAGAAAGCAAGAAAATACAGAGACATCTTTATGCCTTTTATGTTCTCCAGGAAAGGCAGGATAATATATTAGTTTAGTGAACTGTGAATTACTGTTACTGTGTTGCCATGTTTTCAAGTGATTGATTTTAGTCAGTAAGGGAATGAAAACAGAAAAAGAGTAAGTACCCTGTCGATGGTGACTTTTTCATTTGATATACCGGAATAGTTGCCTTTTTCATTAAATAGTTCTTCTACTCCCATGGATCTCAGAAAACCAATCAAGTCATAGCTCTTCTCCAGCTTAAATTTAGGCAGAACCACTTCTCTTGTTCTAGCAAAAAATAAAAAAGAAAAATCGTCAGGGAAAATACATATTTGCATTATTCTTTTGTTTCATATTCTCTAAAATTTTCACCAAACAGGACTAGGGAATATACTATAATTAGTACTGTATTTTCACATTCAAAACTTGGGCAACGTTAGTTTTAAGTCCCCTCCCTGGACTGTTAGTTTGTCAGAGTAATGGCGGCCCTTAGCATTTCAGGTACGTAGGTACATATGCCTATAATAAATGTTGAACTGTCAGATTTTTCAGGAGTATTGAATCTGTGATTTGTTATTAATTCATTATTTCTTTCCAGTAGAAGTAAGTTAGCTCCTCAAATCATGTCTTTTTATTTCGATTTTAAAGTCAGAGGACAGATACTAACTATCTAGTGGGATATCTTCCATAATATAAGCTATATATTTTTTCTCTCTCTCCCATAGTTGTGGTCTGCATAGTAAGTTCCTGAATGTATGACCTCACATTTCAGGTGTGTTGATGTGCATATTATTGAAATGAACATGGGCTGCTTACCACATCATAGAATCATTAAGGTTGGAAGGGCCCTTTAGAGATCATCTAGTACAACCCCCACTGCACGTGCTCATACTGGTATTTTTTTTTTTTTTTATCTTTGCAAATTTTATCGGTAAGATTTTTTTAATCCTCAGTATTAAATATTTAAGGCAGGAGCACTTGGACTCCATTACAAACTTCAACCTTCACCTCCTTTGCTTTCTCATTGCTGGTCTTACTGGTGATCCCCTCTTACTTGGAGATCTTTGGTCCTGATACTTAGTTTGATATATCCATCTCTTTATTATTTTTGGTTTAGAGCTAGTTAATGTTTTTTCTTCCAAATATGCTATGTTATCTTCTGTGCTGTTTACTTGCCCTTGCCAATCTCATCAAGACAGTACACTTAAGACTAACTTTTCAGCAGATACCTGTTAGTCATGCTCCTCTGCCATTTTTCAACCACTTGAGGTGTTATTTGCTTTTCTAAGGCTTTCATGCTGGAGAGCTTGTGTGGAAGTACAATCAGCATACTGATGTTCCCTACAAAGGGGAGCTGGATCACACCGCAATCTAGATCAGGGTCTGCAGCAGCTAGGAAGTTCCCTTTAGTCTGCATCATAGGAACCTTGATTGTTTGCTTTTCGTTCAGTCGGAAACTTCTCTTGATTGTCATTTCAACTGGAAACTTGTTTTCCCATGTTCCTGTTAACAGAAGCAGAAGACATTTCAGCAAAAACTCAAAGAACCTTGTTTAATAAAAAATTCCCAGAATAAGAGCTTATGTATTTGAAAATACTGTAGTAATTTTTACTAAGCGTAAATAAGGTGAATCTAGTGTTTGTATGATTTTAATGTTCTGAATTATATAAGTAGGTAAACATATATGAATGGCTTTGTGTACTAGTTTTCAAGAGGGAATCTACAAATTAGTTTAACATGCAAAACATCTAGCAGATCTTTCATGTAACAACTACTGACAGCTATTCTTAATGAGCATATGATAGCTAAAATCATTACTGAAATGTTATGTTTGAAATGTATTATTTTTGCATCAAGCTAAGTAACATTTTTTTCCATTTTTCATGCTATTTAAAAAGCTAATATATTGAAGACTTTATCCTGACTTAGATCATTTGAGCAAATTAATGTTTTGTGTTAAGACATCCTCATGAGTTTGGGTGTTGATTGCTGAATTTTCTAAACGTCTTTTTTTGATTTTCACACACCTGAGAGAGTACGTCATCTAACAGATTATGCCCAAAGAATTAAAGCTGACTGCTTTTACAGGCCAGAGGCTTTTCCATCAAGACTTGAATCATGCTGTGTGGGGATTCATTGGGAGTTATCTCAGATATTCATGAACTATGTAAAATAAGTGGGGTTTTTTTTTTTTCTTTAGTGTCACTAAAACTTTCTACAAAGCTGACTCTGGAAAAAACATTACTCCTTAATCAGTAGACAGAGTTAGAATTTTATAGTGGACATAAGGCTATTGGTATTTCCTGTTAGAACTCTGGAATTTAGATCACCGTTGGCAAGCACGTACRTGGGGCATTTGGATGTGACTGTGTGAAGAGACACAAATTTAACTAATTAGTTCCTTTTAAAAAAAAGATTGGAAGTGATTCTAAGATCCTTAATTGTACTGTGCCTAGCTGTTTGTAAGGTAATAGAGGGAGAGAGAGAGAAAAAAATAGGTTTGATGTGATTTGCATTTTAACAGTTTCCTGATATGTCAGACTGAGAGGAAACAGTGTGAGAAATGGTCAGACTACTAGCACTTCAAAGGGAATGGAATGTAAAATGAACTTTGCCATGCCTGAGCAAGTTGCTTTACCTATTAGGGAAAAACTACATCTGGCTGTTTTGGGGGGACCAGAATTCAGTAATGTGAGGAGTCCAGCTAGCTAATCACCTGAAGGACCTATGGGCCCAGGGGATTTTCATCAGCACTGTCGTCACCTAATGGGAGAAGTTTCTGAGCTCTTATTAGCAACAGTGAGGAGCTGAGAAGCTTCTCTTGGCTTCTCTTTGGCAAGTGTTTATGTGTCTTGGGATAAAATACTGATTTCCAGCAGGAGTCTTGTGATCATGTGGGTTTAGCTGTTTAGCTGTTGTGATCATGTGGGTTTAACTTCACAAACTTCAGTGACTTTCTGTTTTGAATCCTCCTGGCATGATGTCTTTTGGATTTTTCTGCAATGGTAGAAGTTGTCTCCTTTGATTGACTCAGCTTTTGCTTTCAGAACTAGGATCTCCACAGAATTATTTTGGACCTGGGAAAACTTGTCATTTAACAAGTTGCTGTGATCCACCGTGAGTTAAGTAACCATCTGATACTTTATGGTAGGAAGCTAAAATATACAACTATTCAGCAGATGAAAGAGGTAGATCTCAACTGGAGATGGACTGTTTCCTGCCCAACACTTGAATAGCTTCCAATGCCTCTACTATCTTGTTTCTTACAAAAAGGGGTCTTGGACCCTGTAATGTTTGGAAAGTATGTCCGTACTCAATATTTTGGGTGGTTCTGGGCATCTTGTATCTGAGGATACTGATAGGTTTCTCACCTCTGCTTAACAGTCATTGTGTCTAACAAGAACAGTAGGGAAATGAGAAAACCCAAGAACAGACTTATTTTTAAAAGATCAGTTCCACTTGAAGTGGAAGTGTCAGAAGACTGTGGCTATAAGATGAATGAATGGGAGACAACAATATGAAAATGATCTTTCAGGTTTTGAGGGTTAGAAATTACAACACTGAGCAGAAGACACATTGGAGTAGACAAGAAATTTAGGAGYTTTTTGGAAGCAAGGACTTAATCAGGACCAGGAAACTCTTTTCTAGGTTATGGAAAGGAACATGTTCTGCTCCAGACATTACCATCCATTAGTAGCACCCTGTCTTTCTCTACTGGTGTTTTACTTCTCCTTCATCTGTTTTTCATCTTATACACTCAGTATTGGATTTCTTTGCTGTCCTCTGTTACTGCCAGCTGTCAGCTCTCAGCTCTTGCTTATTTAATACAGTGTAAGAAGTTTGTTGAAAAACTATCAAACTTTCAACCTGAGGTAGATAGTCGACACTGGAAATCTCACTGCGAGCTGCTAATTTAAATTTAAAGAAATCGCAAATAAGGAATTATGATAGGAATACATTGTACAGTGTTTATCCTGAGCCTCTTTAATTGTTCAGCCTATAATGAAACATGTAGGAGCTCATGTTAGCAGTACATACTGAATTTACCAAAATATTTCAAGGTATGAATACCTTTGTTTTTAGTTTTGGTGGAGGATTATTTTGGTTAGTTTCTTGAGTCCACTGAATTGGCCTATTCACAAGGATCACATTCTGATCATATAATCTTACATACTTAAAGCTGAAATTCTTTAAAACTGATTGTCTCTATGAATCCTGAATACTTCAGAAATGTTATGTATTTTAATTGAAACAAACTAATGCAATTTCGTTGGAGTCGATAACCTGAAAGAGGAGCAAATCTGACTAATAACATACTCAGGTGTAAAATAGCAGCTTCACTATACAGTGGACTTTTTCAAAGCTTCTRTTTTCTGAGGCTGTTTTGCATTCATCTGTCTTTTGTGGTATAAGTTTTGATTGCAATAAGTGTTTGCTGTCTTTATACAGTACCTACTTTAACTTCAGGGCACAGTTGGAAGATGAAAGTGCTAGGGAAACATGCAAAACATAGACCTAATAATACAGATTCTTTTTAACTTTTGAGCTGTAGACTAGAGCTAAGTTCAGTCTTGGATTTCTAATGAAACATGCAGTTCACTGCAGCTTGGGATAATCCACTGCTAAAAATTGAAATAAAATATTTTTACCTTTGAAGTAAAGACAGTTAAGAATCATCATCAGTGTTGTGGGGTTTACGTTCACAAGAGCTTCCTTTATTAATCCTTTGGTCAGCTTCAAGATCCGTTCATTAGTTTTAGTTATGAAGTTAGGATCAGAAAAATCAGCAGGTTGGGCATCGGCAAAGTAGTATGTTTTCATATTGTTTTTGAAGTCATTCAGAATAGTGAAGTCCTTTTGAACATAAAGATCATTAACAGACCTCAGTGTATAACCGAAGTTGCGCCTGAAAAGGCGATGAGTGAGTTTGCGGAAGAGGTTGTGAACAGTCRTGAGCTCGTACTTGGTGCTGGCATTAATGAAGTCTTCAAAGCCAAGCACAGATAATACTTCCTGGTGAGTGTTACCCTTCAGTCCCAGGGAAAGCATAGCCATTGCTGTGGAAATACCAACGGGAGCYATCAGAATATTATCTGAAGAGTTGGCTTTGTCTGCCATACTTCGGTAAAGGTTGAAACCAAAGTTTGCATTCAGGATATTAAGGCGCTGGATCCTAGTTTTGCCTTGGAAAAGYTCGAGAATATTTCCTTGCTGAATTTCAGAAATCATGTATGGACCAGCATCAATAATGTCACCGTAGTCATCTTCACCAAGTATCTTTTCAAAATCTAGGTAGTCATCTTCCTCCTCCTCTTCAGGAATCAGATCATTAGTAATAGTGTTTTCTTTGTGGAACTCCACAGGAAGGTTTCGCATATCATAGGTCCCATTGTCATGTTGATGTGTATCTTTAAGGCTTTCGAAATGTTCACTGAAGTCCTTGATTCCACAAAATGTGGAGGTTATAAAGAGAGCAAGGGCAAGTAAATGAAATAGGAACTTCATTCTGAGAGATTAAAAGCTGGAAGAAAACATAACATAGCTGAGAAGGTGTATGGTAATTGCACTTCACAGTTGCCTATTTTCTAAGTGAGAATTTCASGTTCACTTTGAATTCTGTCAAACAGCAAGTTTTGTAATTATCTTATTTKACAGTGCTTTACTGGTACAGAGCTTAATTACTTTTTCTGCTAAAACGTTTTTGCTTATGCAATATCTCAAGTCTGCCAAATGATCTGTTGACCTCTTGCCAAAGAAGTAGTTACTGACAGTGGAGCAACAACAAACCATTTACTTAAATATCTAGGACTTTTGATTTAGAAAACAGTAACCCTTCAAAATGTTATTAATGTCTATTAATGAGTAGACACGAAGATAGCTTCAAGGGTTTGAGCTTGGGAGGAGGAGAGACTAAGTGTTCATTAAAGGAGCATATTGGAAAGCTGGGATATGTAGAAGATTTTGAAAAACATGTTTTGCTTAGCTACAGGAATATAGCGGAGTTTGTGAGAAAGCTTTAATTGGGTGGAGTAAATGAGAACCCTGGATGTAGCAACAAACTTGGAGGAAGATGTGCTTTTTACATAGGGACATTAGTGGCACTGCCCACCCCGCGTTAGGCATCAGCMTGGCTCGGGTGCCGCTCCTTGGCTATGCCTGCCTCTGTGAGCGGTGCTCGTCCCGGAACGCGCTCTTGAGTCTGTGGGTTGCCTGGCTGTGTTTGCTTTCTGTAGGACTGCTCAGGGTTAGTGTTACTCTGATCCTAGATTACTAATCCCACTTAATTTACTTGAGAATGCAATTAAGTAGAACCTCCTTTTTTTTTTTTTTTTTTTTCTTCCCCCCAAAGGAAAACGTAGTCTGTTTGTCTGTTGAATATTGGGCAGTAGCATCCTGTGCTTTTTGGAGCCAAGAACTACGCCTTACATKTGCATTGTGTGAAGAGAATGAATCAGCCCTCCTCAGCTGTAGAACGTTGTAGCCAGAAGCAAGTCTGAGACCCTTTTCACTGTAATCATGGATTGCAATTATCAGTGGCTTTAAAAAGATACAAAAAGTGCAATTCCTTCATATGAAAATCAAAGAAAGACCAAAACATTTGAATGTAATAATTCTATATCTAGTTGAATCTGTAAAATGGTTGTCTGACTGCCAGGCTTTTGGTTTCTGAACAGATTGCTTTTTTAGAAAGATACTTGGTGCCTTCATGAACTTACTTTCCACAATAGTATTTATTTAGAGTAAAAAAGCAAACAGTATAATCTACAGTATAATCTAGGAAAAGACATTGAATACTCTCAGTACAAAAGTCTTATTAAAAACATTGATATAAATGGTTTTAAAATTAGCAAAGAGTGTAAAGAGCTGTATTATAGATATGAAATGCATAGATACGTTTGCCTGTGAATAAAGCCAACATGGGAGGACAATATTTCCAAACATGCTGTGGCAGGACTGAAGTAATAAAACAAAAATCTTAATCTATTAAATTATCCCTGTAAAACCTGCAATCTTAAAACCACTTAAGATGATTATTCCATACCATATGTGTGTGTGTGTGTGTGTATATATATATATATGTATGTGTGTATGCATATATATATATTTGTGATAAAGAATCACTAGCAGCTGCCTTTTAAAGGGAAAAGGACTTTCAAAGTTCTGTATTGTGCCTGAAGGGCTTCAGTGTTTTTCTTGCATCTTTATAAATTCATTTCTTCCCCCACCCTCAGAAATAAAGCCTTAAGGGCTAAGCAACTCTATGCAGTAACTTTTGATGAGTGAGTGTTTTCTGCTTTTGCCATACAGGGTTTTCTGTACTTCCCAACTGTACATTCTTATACTTAGAAAAATGTATTGTTTAGTTGCATTTATATCAGCAAAACAGTGTCCCCCGTCCCCCCCGCCTTTGCAATATTTGTCTTTGTGTCAGATCTAGTTAAAATAAAGAAGCTTACCTTTAAGCCACTCTACGGAAAGGATGTGTTGAATATCTCATGTGAGAGGAATGGAAGAGTTTAAAGTTGAACTTTGACGCTCGTTTTTGTGTATCTCCAAAGCAAACATGCTCTAAACCAAACACTAACTCGCTTTGTCAGCCAAAATCCTTCTCTTGCATAGTGATCTGTGCTGAATTGTATGTTGTTTATTGAGCAACTTCTGTGGCTTTGCAGGTACTTGCTTGCTTTTGAAAAAAAAAAAAAAAAAAAACCACCTTTGAGCAAAAATTGGTGTGTATGTAATGTTTCAAAGTCAAGCTTCAATTAAGCTTCAATTAATCATATCCAGTCAAATTTGGATAAAGCTCTTTATTTGATGAGTCTTTTGCCTTTTAATACCCAGTATGTGCTTCTGACACTTTTTAGAAACACAGTGTAAGAATTTTACAAATTTACATAAAATTGCATATCATATTGACTGGGAATATAAAATCTGCTCTTGTGCTGGTGGCTGTTTGTATAAAAAGTGTCATCTTTAAACGTGGTTAAAAAAATAATGTTCTCTTACTTGCTAGTTTAGACAGTAAATTCTCTACAACTGATGTCATTGTGTGCGTGGGTGCAAAGAATAAATGATCCCCAAACGGTGCCTCAACATATTTCTGCAAAGCCAATAAACAATAGCAACCAAAAATGCTTAGACTAATATTTCTTTTTGTTTTTGAGTTCATTTGTACTGGAACAAAGCTGCATGGTATTGTCTGCAGCTCATAGCTTAAGGGATGCCGTGATCTCTTCCTCTGCACATTGTAATATGTCCTCTTTAGAGGTTACTGCATCAGTATGGTATATGCCTATATAAAACAAATGTTGTTTTGTTTGTTTTGCTTCCTGTATTTTGAATGTTATCATTTAAGTATTCTAATAAAATAAGTTTTTCTTCACAATAATAATAGCAATATAATGTTAGTTTAAAATAGTGTTAGTCTATTATTAAAAATTAGATTACAATTTTGCCTTTGGAAGTCATAATGAGTTAAGGTACTGGTTAATTAACATGGAGTTAAGTTACTATAGATTCCCAGCTTCCTTAGATTTTAATATTTATTTCTTTATGCTAGCTCACCAGACGCTTGCCACCCATCAAGGAGGCCAAGCCCAGGCTGCAAAAGCTCTTCCGTGACTTTTGGTTGTATTCAGTGCTGATGGGATTTGCTGTGGAAGGATCAGGTATCATTTCTAGTCCAAATTCAACTCAATCAGGCGTCAATTGTAGTAGAACAGCTTTGGTACCCAGTATAGAAATCATTCAGTAGGCTGAAGGAAAATTATAGACACAAACAGAGCATAAAGCAAGCAGTGTACAAGACAATTTTCTGGCAGAATTCCCTTAGAACCTGGTCCTGGGATTCAGCACAGTGTGATTTATTCTTGTACTTGGGCTTTTTGTTGTCATTTTGCTTGTTAGTTAGTTTGTTTCTCTGGTTAGCCGTGATTTACGGCTTTTAATGACTGAGCTTGGGAAAAGGAAGATCAGACACATGGGGAAGGATAACATAGAAACAAGGTAGAGACTTGTCCATTGAGAAGTTTTACTTGGAGTTACCCATACGTGTGTGTTAAGTTTGGAACACAGTCTGACTGCGCTGAGTGTTTGTGCATAGGTACATGAAAGGTTGGCCCCTAGACGTACTGCAAAAGCTTGGTGATGCTGATTCACAATGTGAATCTTAATCTGTTAGATTTGTTAGAGAATGGGTAAGAATGTGGTTTATGCTGATGATAATTGTTGAATATGGGTCGCTGAACTGTGTCAGCTTAGTGCTTTCTCCCTCACCCTCCTCTTTGCCCCTGTGTTCCAGGTTTGTGGCCAGAAGAATGGTATGAAGGTGTATGTGAAATTGCCACCAAATCCCCGTTACTCACGTTTCCCAGCAAAGAACCTCTTCGATCTGTTCTTCAGTACAATTCTGCCATGAAAAATGATACTGTGACTTCTGTAAGAGTTGGTTTGTTTTATTATATCCTTCCATAATGTCCTCCAGGTATTAAAATATTCTAATAATGGAGTACTTCTCTGAAATAGAGCAATATTGGTTTTACCTGTCTCCTATTAATGAATAGCAGTTTTTTTATCCACAGCATTTTTATACCAGCAGTACAAGCTTTCCTTGAGTGTGGTTTCACTGAGTGTGATAACATGTGCTTGATGTGATAGCCACACTATTTTGGGTAAGGATGGAAGAAGAGGAGTTCGCTCTCCACACAAACTTGATTTTCCCATCATGTTTCAGAAATTAGACAGCAAATGCTTTCAAAAAGGAAACTATTCTAGACCTCCCACTCCGAATAATTGAATCTATTTCACCTTTAGGCTGAATTAAATGAATTACGGAGTACCATAATAAATCTCTTGGATCCTCCTCCAGAAGTGTCAGCATTGATCAATAAGTTGGACTTTGCCATGTCTACCTATCTGCTTTCCGTCTACCGTCTGGAGTATATGAGGTATATGTGTCCCTCTTCTTTTTTTTCTTATGTTAGGTATTTGATTTAGAGGGTTTTGTTTTCTTTTTAATTTTTAAATGTTCAAGTCAGAATTACCAGAAGGTAGGATAAATGATATTTTGAATCAAAGTAGTTCCGCGGAAGGCTCTGACGCTGGGAGTTAAGTTGTGTCAGAGTTCTTTTAAGGTGGATAAAAGAATTAAATGCTATAACTGAACCTAAAAAATGCGAGCTCCTTGGTACAGGAACTAAGTGAAGATAATCGTAAGGGCCCTGGAAAGGACAGTCTTGAAAGCACAGAAGAGTCTTGTGCTTTTACCTTGGAAGAATAGCCGATACTCTTCTGTGCTATGAGAGTATAGTAGTGGAGGAACAGAGAGAATTATTTCTGTAATGTGCTTTTATTCCCTTCACTAGTGATTCAGTACCAATTTAATTTACTAAATTCTCAGATTTTTTTTTCTTATAATGAGCTTATTGATTACAATTATTCAAAAAAAAAATAGATGAAAGCTGAGATTATGGCAGTGAGGAAAGTAGGAAGAAAATTCTGCATCTCATATTTACTTTGAGAGTAACTGAACAAGAAGGACAAACATTTTCTGCAAATTCCTGACTGAATTTTAAAAGTTTTTAAATAAATATTTCCATCTTGTATGAATACAGTACATACACCTGCTTATTGAAGTGCAAGGAATTGAGCAATATTTGTGTTGGCAGTGATTATGTAAGTGCATTATCAGGTTTCCTTCCCCTGTGGTGTGTAGGTTATTTTCTTGGTCTCAAACCAGATCTTTATTGTTTGAGTCCTGTTAGTTGAAAGAAATGGCAGCATCAGACTTTTTGGAGAATTGAATTTACTGTGAAAAAGCAATCAGTAGTGTTTGTGTTGGTATTTACTGTGGTATTGAAAGTACTCTGGATTTGAACTGAAGATGGNAAAAAAAAAAAAAAAAAAAAAAAAAAAAAAAAAAAAGGAGGGAGAGAGAAAAAAGAAAATTAACCAACTTTTTCCCCCTGCTCCCCCAAAGCACAAAACTGTTTTTCTTCTAGGGTGTTGCGATCAACTGACCAAGATCGCTTCCAAGTCATGTTCTGCTATTTTGAGGATAAAGCAATTCAAAAAGATAAATCTGGTAAGATGATCTATCTAGTTTATGTTGTAACTTGAGATACTAGAGCGCATGCTCTGCAGGCATGTGAACCTGAAACATATCACACAGAACTGAGTAACAAAGTGCGTCATGTTGAGTAGTTTACTGTTACTTTATTTTTCCTAGAGAGAGTTGATTTTATTTTGAAATAGTTTTGTTCAATGCAGGCTGAGTAAACATGAACACCTTTTAGACATTCAAGAAAGTATAATTCTGATAACTAGACCTTGACTTTTCTCAATTCTTCAGGCATGATGCAGTGTGTGGTAGCTGTTGCTGATAAGGTGTTTGAAGCTTTCCTGACAATGATGGCTGATAAAGTAAGTTACTTGGAAACTAGAATTTAAGTTTCTATAAATGTTCTCATTAAATTTATGAAAAATGTCTTTATGTCTTTCCTTAAATGCTTTTTTTTCTTTTCTTTGTTAAATATTTCTAGCCTAAAACCAAGGAGAATGAAGAAGAGCTGGAGAGACATGCTCAGTTCTTACTGGTGAATTTCAACCACATTCACAAGAGGATAAGGAGAGTTGCAGACAAATACTTGTCTGGTCTTGTAGATAAGTGAGTATAGATTTCACTTCTTGGTTGCTTTTTTACGCACTCACTACTTGGAGAATATTCATGGAAGTGAGGAAGGCAGGCGTGTGTCTGTACCAGCACAGCTGGCTCTTTTGTACCATCTCATTGAAAAATGTCATCCAACAATGTTTTTAAACATGCCTCTGAGACCCCTGATTAAAATGGCATTCTATTTATATTATTCCCACAGATAGTTGAAGGAAAAATGCTCAAAAAACCAAAAAATATGCTTTATGTCACTGTGCTGCATGCACAAAACTGTCTCTGCTGGACAAGAGGCAGTATTATGTTCTGCGTGCATAGTGGAGCGAAGCTTAAAAAAAGTACCCCGTTAATTATTTCAGAATATTAATGCTGAATTAAAGTAGGAATGTGTTATTTTTCTTTGCCTTGCCCTTTCTATCTCTGCTTTGTGGAGTGTGAAGTGTCTAACCTGAAGTTTTTCCTTGGCTTTGTTTTTCTGGTTTTCAGGTTTATTTCTCTGAGGTACCTCCACTTAACCTTGCTCTTGGAGAGCTTTGCATGCATATTGAGTCAGTGTGTTGGGAGCTATGGCGAGCTTAGTGCCTTTGTTGTATATGAGTTTGCCTAGTGATGTATATAGAGAGCTCTCTGAGCAATGTCATTTCTTGGTTAAAAACATTTCCTTCCTCAGCTCCCCATGGTCACTGTAGCTGTGGTTCTTGTCTTGCTCTAGATTTCCTCACCTGCTGTGGAGTGGAACTGTGCTGAAGACCATGCTAGATATTCTGCAGACACTGTCACTCTCTCTTAGTGCAGTAAGTTCCTTTATTTTTGTGATACTGTTATGATTATAAAATATGTCTTCTCACCTTTTCTTAGGATGGATTCTTTTCCTTCATTCTGCAGTTATTTAACATTTAAATTTTTTTGTTGACATCTTTCTTTGTGTCACAGGAGAACCTTCATCATTAAAATTTTTATAATCTTAATGATAGTTTATTAAATCTCAATGCACTCTTGTGGGGTAAGGAGTGTATTGACATTCCTATTTTACAAATAATAAAAGTAGTGCTTGAAAATTATCAAATGAGGTTCAACAATTGAAAATTAATGTTTAAAAATAAAATGAAGGATTACTAATTCCAGATTATAATGATCAAATTAATCCATTTGAAGTGAAAGTTTGGTATTTTTTTTAATAATAATGGTTGTCAGGTTATATTCTTTCTATGAGTATCCATATTACGTGGACTTTCAAAGTACTGCATTCCAATTGTTTTGAAGATGGAAGTGCTTTGTAGAATCTTATTTTAGTACTGAGCGTTGGGGAGGGAGCTTAGATTTGATAAATAAATAAAGTGAAATTAAAAAAAAAGTCTCTTAAATCTATTCAGATTGACATTGAGAGCCATATATTAGCAGAGTGGTTTGTAAATCAGCGTTCCTGTTTGTGGGGAATGCCCCACTTGTTTTGTTCAAGGTAAGTGATGATGAACTGAGACTCGACATTGCCTTTGTTTAGGACATTCACAAGGACCAACCATACTATGACATTCCGGACGCTCCCTACAGAATCACTGTCCCTGACACGCATGAAGCCAGAGAGGTAGGCAGACCTCCTTGATACTTCAGAGAACAGAGGAATGCATCACCTTTTGGGTCTGGGAGAGAAATTGTTCCAGACAACTCTGAAACGTCTTTTTCTGAAAATGTATCCATAGATAACATTTCCTAATACAAAGTAGCAGCTGATCATTTATATTTTTCTGACTCCTGGCATAACTCATGACATTTCTTTGCTTACCAAAGGCATTTAATTATTAAGGGAACTTTTAACCATATCAAGTTGCTGAAATCTGCCTTAGTTCATATAATTGTACTTATTACACCATTAAAACCAGTACTTTCTGTTAAATATCCCATACCTTACTGACTGTATTGATGCATTTTTATTTAGAGTATAGTGAAGGATTTTGCTGCACGCTGTGGAATGATTCTGCAAGAAGCAATGAAATGGGCTCCTTCTGTTACAAAATCTCATCTACAGGTAATGACCTGAATCTGAGGGAAAAAAAAAAAAAAGATGTTTACATATCTCCAAAATTAGGAACTAGTAGGTATGTTACTGACATTTTTTAGGCTAACCAAACATCATTTTAAATCATCAAAAATACCTTCTATATAAACAAAATCACAGTTCTCTCTACTAATCCATTGCTGAGTGTCTGGGAAAAAAAATATTCTGAGTTAGATTAGTATTCTGTCCAGAAGAGCTTGTGTTAGGGCTGATCACAGTTTCCAGGAAGGCTCAAGAACTGTCTCGGACACTGCAAATCTACCTGGCTTTTATATTTCTTTCCCTAGAAAAACAAGAGACCTTCCTTTTTGGAAAAAGTCTAACTAATTATTTTCCCGTCTTCCAGGGAGGCCAAAACACTTCCTTCAGTAAAGTATTTTTTGTGAAGAGTATTTCCCTTTGAGGAGGACATAAGCTTTCAGATTCCTTGCTTCTAACAAATGGAATTAATCTTCCTTTTTGTGTATTTAGGATGACATTCAGAGTATCCTAATGTCAAGAGATGAGTGCTTTAAAGGGAAGCATAGAGACAATGTTTGTTGTTGGATATAACTGAGTTTTCTAATAGTTCACAAATATGTACTGCTTGCTTTGAGCTGCCCTGCCTAGAGAAATGCAATAGTTTTCCAACAAGCATAATTGTATCTCTCAGGAATACTTAAACAAACATCAGAACTGGGTATCAGGTTTGTCCCAGCACACAGGACTAGCCATGGCTACGGAGAGTATTCTGCACTTCGCAGGCTACAACAGACAGAACACCACTTTGGGCGTGAGTATTAGGCATGACTCTTTCTTGTTTGTTGGCGTAGCTATATATGTCAGGTTAATTTGGTAACATTTAATATAGCCAGATGTAAGGATTTTCTAAACCATTTTTGTCCAAGTACCTGAGCATTTACTCTGAAGGATACCTTCTTTCTRTCTTAAATCAACTTACTCCCAATCGTGATAATGTTCTGTAAAATACTGAAAAGTAAGATGATGGCAAATAAGAAAGTAAAACTGTAGCTATTTCACCAACCAAGATCCTTTATAATATTTTGTCTTCTCTGCTTTCTTCTTTATGAAAGAGGAAAAGGAGCCACAGAGATCTTTTTATACCTTTTTTTCTTGATCTCAGACTCTATTCATGAAATTAATTCATGTGTCCCTTATTTGTTTTTTATTGGTCCTGATACTGTTGGATCTAATAGTTCTGATACTCTTCTGACGCTAAGCCCAAGGGAAGACTAAGCATTTGAAGATATAAATAGAAAACAAAACAAAAACATGTCTTTGGATAGGTACAGTGTAAACAGCTGTATGTGATCTGGTCATAGGCAACCCAGCTAACAGAAAGACCTACTTGTGTGAAGAAAGACTACTCCAACTTCATGGCTTCTCTTAACTTGCGCAACCGCTATGCAGGAGAGGTAAGTACAGGATTTATCCCAATTCTACAGTGCATACCAACTACATTATGGCTTTACGGGAGATATTATTGCTTCCAACTTTAATTATTATATGGTTATATGTTCCTTTAAGCATAGATTTATAGGTAAACGTAAAGAACTTTAGCAAGTAGTGATGAAAGATATCTCTGTTTAAAAGTGGATCTACTTAGCATACAGCTGATCCCAAAGTGGGCTCCTGAAAGTTTTGCTCTTGGTTGAAAAATGAATTGTATTTTACAGGTTTCTGGAATGATTCAGTTCTCAAATGCTACAGGAAGAACATCTGACCTGAATAAACTGATGGTTAAAGAGCTGAATGATGCTCTTGAATTGGGTCAGACTGAATTCTATACTCAGGCCATGTTTAAGTTGACTGCACTGCTAATAAGCAGCAAAGGTAATGAAAAACAAATGTCATTCGACTTTCTGGCTGTGAATACCGAGACTAATAAACATAAAAATTACTCATATACAATCCCAGTCAACATCAATCTGAAACAAAACTGGGGKTTTTTTTTGTTTGCTTTGTTTTTCAATTGCATTTATTTTAGAAAAAGCCTCTCAAACTAAAAGCAGTTTATTAGGAATTGATTACCAAGTACTTTTCACATCAGCATGATATTGATTTGCAAAGTATTTATTTATTCTTTTGGTGAAATCTGTGTGAATGTTTGTTTTCAGACTGCGATCCCCAGCTCCTGCATCACCTGTGCTGGGGACCCCTGCAAATGTTCAATGAACATGGCATGGAAACAGCAATTGCTTGCTGGGAGTGGCTGCTTGCTGCCAAGAATGGAATAGAAGTGCCCGTAAGTGCCCTGCAAGGCAGGGAGAGAGAAAAATATGCAGAGAGTCACAGTTCTTGTGAATTTATTTCAAATAAGTATGTTGAATGTGGTGTTAATCCATATGCAGAGGTCTCCTGGGAGGCTGATGTTTTGATGGTAATCCGAATGCCCTTGTTAGGTGCATGGTATAAGAAAGGAAAGTTGTAGAATTGATTTTTCTGCATAAGTACCTAAGCTGCTCGTGAATTGGCTGCTGAACTGCTGGTATTTATATAGTAGTATTTTAAAAGAAATGGAAATCAATGCTCTGCTCATCATTCGGAGCCTCTGGTATCTGTCATTACTTCCCTGCGCTAAAATTAGTCTTGCAAATGGCCTAATCATGTGTCGGCTTAGACCGTCTGTATTTGTGAAGAGGGGACAAATCCAGTAATAGTAAAGCAACTCAACCACCCAGATGGAAAAAACTGCCTTTGAAAAGAGTTCCAATAAGGGAGCACTAGATGTTTTCCTTGCTGGGAATAATCATCAATCTGAATTTGTGTAGGTCAATCCCACATGCACATTGCAGTGGCTTAACTTCTTAAAAACTGGTTTCATTTTTTCTGTCTTAAGCTTATAGAAAATATCTTCTCTGTACCTTGTAGAGGAGATCAGAGGAGCCTCCTCAGGCTCTGGGCTTCCCATCTATCGCAKGATGCTGCTCCTTAGAGCAAGGCCAACAAAAGTAAATGTATGGCAGCTTTTCTTGTGCAWTTCGTCATTTATGTGCCCTAATGAGCTGGACTGTCCTGTAGTGCATGAGGAAATGGCATAATTTTTTGTCTGCTACCAGGAWATTGGAGGCCCAGTCTTTCAGTAGAGGGGCAGAAAGGAGAGCAGTGAGTGATTAACAGTTCCTTCTCATCAGCAGAAYTTTTAACATGTTAAAGAAACACTTCAGGAGGGATGTCTAGATGCATTTCTGCCTTTCCATTAATGTTGCAGTGTTTTTTAATTGATATATTCAGACCCTCATGTGCCCTTTGAAGAAAGTTTGTGCAGTACACACAAGCAGATGCTATTGAAATGAGAAACACTTATCTTTTTATTTTGTAGTTCATGCGGGAAATGGCAGGAGCCTGGCAAATGACAGTGGAGCAGAAAGTTGGCCTGTTTTCTGCTGAGCAGAAAGAAGCAGATCCGTTAGCAGCGTCAGAAGAGAGCCAGCCAAGGCCTTGTCCACCAGAGGTTACCCCTCATTACATCTGGATAGATGTACGTTTCTTTCCTGGGATGCCGCTACTCCTATGAGGATGTTGCAGTGACACTGTAATTAAGCTATTGTGCAATGTTTGGTCTGGTAGTTCTGGAAGGGTGGTGCAGCTTGTGACTGTAGTGTCTCTGCCTTAAAACAGGAGCTATCATCTTTTTAAAGGAATAGAATAATTGGGTAGAAAAAGATGTCTGAAATGAAAAATATTTTGTTTTATTTTCTAAGAAGAAAGTAAATCAAAGGAGGTAAGGCATATCTATCCCTTTTTCTCAGTTTCTGGTGCAGAGATTTGAAATAGCCAAGTATTGCAGTTCTGACCAAATAGAAATCTTCTCCAGCCTCCTCCAGCGGTCCCTGTCCTTGAACATTGGTGGAGCAAAAGGCAATTTGAATCGWCATGTGGCAGCTATTGGACCACGTTTTAAGTGAGTGGGAGTTTTCTTTCTTTGTGAGAGGAGGGCTTAGAACTAATCCCCGAATGTGTAACTTGTCATTAGCCTCAAATGGTGAAAATTCTTTTAAAAGCATTGGAATGATTCGGAGTCTAAGCTCTGTTTTCAAAGCAAGGCTAGCTAAATTAGCTGAAAGCTATTTTTGGTGCTTTGTAAAGCTAGTGCATCAGTTGGGAAAATTTTGCTAAAGCTACAGCTTTAGGAACAGACTGATGATAAAGCAGTTTGCCAAGAATGGTAAAACTTTTCTCCTTTTATGACTTGGATGGAGTTATAGCTGTTAGTAGGGCTGATATAGTATTGCATTTGCATCGTAAACGCAAAAATTTTCGTGGTCTAAATATTTTTTTTGTATTAGGTTGCTGACTCTGGGGTTGTCTTTGCTGCATGCTGATGTGGTTCCAAATGCAACTATTCGAAATGTGTTGAGAGAGAAGATTTATTCAACTGCCTTTGATTATTTCAGGTATTCTTTTTATTTGTAGTTGCTCACGGAAAGTTTGTATGTGCAACTTCCTGAACCTTTTAGGATATTTTAAAGTGGCCACTGTTTTTCTCTTACAATGATTTGAGTTCTTCCTTCGTTTCCCCTATTAAAACAAACTTTTCTTTCTCTTGCACCTCAATATAGCTCATGAACCGTCTTGTTGAGGGTTAGATATAAACTGCAGATTTTTATGTGTTTTATAATCTGGTGTCTTGGGGGCAGTTTGTGTTCTTTCCTTTCTGTCATTTTTTTTTTGAGATTATACAATACCAAAAACTATCTAGATTTATAAGACTTAAAAGAATTGCTGCTACAGAGTGTCTAGTTAAAATGTGTTTTCACACATCTTTGAAAATATATTCTCACAAAATCTAACGGTAAATGTACTTTCAACCTTTCTTGTGGATGCAATAGAAAATGAGGTAGTTGGCAGTAATGTCTGACAATGTGAGGAGGTCATAATTTTAGGTTACAAATGAATCCAAGATGCTGACAGCCTGCCCTCTCAATCTTCAATTGTAATAGGAAAGTTTTATTCAGTTGGACAAATAAAAGAAATGAGGATAAAATGGTAGTGGTGCATAGACTGCTTGTCTTTGTTGCTTCTGGTTAGAAGAAAAAAGAAATTACTAGATTGGACTTGTTTTTTTGGGATTCTGTTTGTTTGGCATTCTAGTTCACATTTTTGTTTGATTTCTTTAAGTTGTCCCTCCAAGTTCCCCACACAAGGGGAAAAGAGACTTCGTGAGGATATTAGCATATTGATCAAGTTTTGGACAGCTATGTTCTCCGACAAAAAGTATCTGACTGCCAGCCAGCTAGTACCACCTGGTGAGCTCCCTGATGGACAGTTTCAAAAGCCTATATGTTTTTTGATTAGCTTCTACTTCAGATTTTGTGTTCTATTGTCAGATAATCAAGATACTAGGAGCAACCTGGATATCAACGTTGGATCTCGGCAACAGGCAACACAAGGATGGATAAATACCTATCCTTTATCGAGTGGCATGTCAACCATATCTAAAAAATCAGGTATCTTTAATTTAAACAAGGTAATTGTGTCCCACTTCACAGCATATTTTATATGCAGATGTTGCTGATCTTTTATTGTTGGGATCAGTTTTTCCTGTCATGGTATTTAATTGATAATGCCAAACCTGTGGGATGGGGGAATGGTGCCTCACTGGGAGCAAGCAGCAAAGTCTTGAAACTAGCTGTTTTGTTCAATAGAACATTTGATTCTTCAGTACAGAAGATAGGAGTGGAGGTCAAGATATGAGCTCCTGAGAAGAAATTGCATTGCCTGTGCACTGACGCCCAAGTGAATTTTCTAGACAGCAGAATGGCATTAGAGTGTGATCTGTATTTTTGCACATCTGAAAGCTACATGCTCTTATTCTTAGTAGGCTGCTATACTTAATGCAGCACTGACTAAACTAATAGCTTTGTAGCCTGTTGTACTCCATGTGTTTGGAGAAAAATTAAATGAGTATATGCAGTGCTTACTTTCTCAAATCACTCTGGTCTAAATTTACAAATTCAACTTACTAACTTACAATGCTGGCTCAGTTCTTTAGTTAACTTTTGTTAAGGTTGCCAGATGTAAACAGTTTGAAAGCAGCATTTATGATATTCAGGAAAAGCYACTGAATATGTTTTTGTCCTTTCCTCAAGGGATGTCCAAGAAGACTAACAGGGGGACACAGCTGCACAAATACTACATGAAGCGGAGGACATTACTGCTCTCATTGCTGGTGGGTCATCAGAATTGAATTTCCGAAACCTTGAAGTTGTTGCAGATTAATTATACTAAAGCAATGTCAGAGGACAAAAATAGAGCATTTTCTTCAAAAAAAAAATTTTTGCTTTTAATCTGTTTCACTCAGGCTACTGAGATCGAACGCTTAATCACATGGTACAATCCACTCTCCTCCCCTGAGCTAGAGTTGGATCAAACTGGAGAGAACAGTGTGGCAAACTGGAGGTCTAAGTATATCAGTCTTAGTGAGAAACAATGGAAGGATAATGTGAATTTGGCTTGGAGCATTTCCCCTCATCTTGCAGTACAGCTGCCTACCAGGTGAGAAATTTCGAAAGAAAGAACCGATGTAATTCCTGGTGCCTTTCTCAGAGGTTGGATGAGTATTGACACTGTAAGCACTGATGTCACTTGCTCTGGTTTACAGCARTCTTGTATCTTTTCTCACCTGTCTGAGACCTTTGAAATAAAAAGAACTAAACTGCTTAATAAGACGCACGTTTGGCTCAGGTTGTAGTGGAGCCCGAGTTCTTTCTCTACCTTGACACACAAGCAGTGTTTTCTTCAGAAGAAATTATGTTTGATTTTGAATAATAGTTCACTCACTAGTGGCCATAGCATTTAAAGAGTTCTAAAAGTACCTCGGAATAAAGTGTTCTACCTGTATATTGGCTTGAGCTTTAATCAGTATAACAGAATCGTGTAGTTGGCTACAAGAGGGAAAGAAAATTCTTTCCTTCTTACAACAGTGATGATTTTTGCCAAGCAGAGTTCTAGGCACAGATTTCTATAGAATCTCAGGCAGTATTTTTCAGCCAACAATTTGATAATTGTGGTATATGCAAAGAATTGGGCGAGGATTAGTTCTTCCTGAGTTCTCTTTTGACAGGGTGTTGATCCCTCAATGTACATTATTTTATAGTTGGACTATTGTTCAAATTAATTAATAATGTTATTGTATTCCTGGTTATACCTAGGTTTAAGAACACTGAAGCTATTGGTACAGAAGTAACTCGTCTGGTTCGGTTGGACCCAGGAGCAGTTAGTGATGTTCCTGAAGCAATAAAGGTATTTGCTAATATTGTCACAGGGCCTCAAAATGACTATTTCCTACTGATATAGTGGGAAATAGTCTTTACTTAAAACAGAATGTGTTCTAGTGCTAAGCATAACTCAGTGGAGAGAATAACAAAACACCTATAGGAATAGGCTGCTGAGGCAAGAATCATAGTACTACCAGTATGTGGCTAGCTAGCTGATTGCATGTTTTCCTCTTGGCCCTCTTCTTGCCATGCAAAAAGCATTTCAAGCCCTACCACTTTCAATACAACTGTTATTTCTGTTCTTTCCATATGACATGTAAAAAGAGCCCTGGACCAAGTCGCAGTAATGTGCTGCTGGTCAAGTTGATTTCAAGTCTAACTCCTTCTCTGTGTCTAAAGAGGCAGTGTGCCTAAAATGTAGGAAATGCCTCATGCTGGTTTGTGTTTGGAGCACTCTAGTGATATGAGGAGCAATCTCATCAGAACTCTCTATCGCATGTAAAATATGTGAGGGAAAAATTGTACCTTTGATCAATACTAAAGGGTTTGACCTGTCTTCTTCCCTGTGGTAGGTGTGCTATATTATGCATTTTGTAACTCTGTAGTATTAACCTCATCCAGTGATCTGGGAGGTGAGGTGATTCCAGTAGTCAGATTTTCCTGGAAGAAGAAATGCTTTAGATGAGTATTTGCTTTGTAAAATAAAATGTAGCATGTTTCATTTCCTGGGTTTTAGGAAGCAGATGATAGATTTACAGYGCAACTATTACCCAGATATTGCTGGCTCCTATAAACTCATAACGTGTCTGACCTGCTCTTTCAGTACCTGGTTACGTGGCACACAATCGACGCTGATGCACCTGAGCTCAGCCACGTTCTGTGCTGGGCACCGACAGACCCACCAACTGGCCTTTCCTATTTTTCAAGCATGTATCCGCCTCATCCTTTAACAGCTCAGTATGGAGTTAAAGTCCTGCGATCRTTTCCTCCGGTAAGATGTTTTCCAAGAGAACCTAATGCTTCAAGTCCAGTTATTTGCCTCAGTCATTGAGACTTTAGACTTCATTTTGATACTCTGAAGAGGCAGGTATGCTAAATGAGCCCATGACAATTCAGAGAGTGAATAGGTTGGGATGAAAAGTTCAAGTTGATTGTCCCAGATATAACTGGTTTATTCATTTGCAAGCTGTTTATTTTTTATAAATCACAAGCTGAATTCTTCAGATCATCACTCTCAAATTGTTTTTTTCAGTTCTCAGATACTCTCCCCTTAGTGGATAGGTRTTTCTTCAGAAGAAGCAGAAGGCTTGAATTTTTAATGCTTGTCAAACTTTTTATAAGGACTGTAAAAGATGTATCTGTTAATATTTTTAAAGGAGGCCACTGGGCAGAAAAATCCTTTGATTTGAGAAGGTGGCTTATGTGTGGTTTAAAATAAAGAGGCAGCGCTAGAAGAATTTTGTTCATCACCTAAAGAAAGAGAGTTGTTCCCTGTAAATGTGACACATCTTCCCTTCCAACTACTAAACCAGTCTGAAAACAAACACAAAACCCTACTGCCTTTTCTTTTTTTTTTAGGATGCCATTTTATTCTACATTCCACAGATTGTGCAGGCACTTCGTTATGATAAGGTAAGCATGAAACAGTTATGTATGAACCAAGCAAGTTTTCAAAACAGCTTTTAGACTTAAAACTGCAAATCAGACAAAACTTAAGTTTAAACTAATGCTGTTCATCGTCTTATACGTAATGTATATACACTCCTCAAGTGAGTAGGACTGTCTTGTCCACTCAACTTCTTTTGTAAGTTTATGTTCCTGCTTTCCAGAATTTCTGTGTAACCATGCCAGCAGGCATACTTCTTGCCACCAAAGTGAAGAAGTTGTGTATATATAAATCATATTAGAGGAACATTTACTGATGCCAAGAGAGTCTATTACTATGTAGTTTGTAGAAAACTAAATAGGGAAAACCCGAAGTTCAGAGAGAAACCTGAATAGAGAAGTTAGAAAAAGGTACTGAGGTAGGAAGTATCTTGCCTAGAATCACAGAGTAAGTCRGTAAAAAGTTAAGAGCAGTTTGGGCTCAATCCCTTACCTGTCAGAATAAACAATCATTTTTGAAGATTCTTTTTAACCAGGTGAATGAGATTGCACTTATTTTCTTTTCAGACATTAAATAATTTTATGCTTTGAAGAATAACTGTTAGAAGTAGTTAACATTGAGTCTCCTAGAGTTGTAATAGTATTTGATTGTTACTAGCCTGCATACTGTTGCAGATGGGTTATGTTAGAGAATATATCTTGTGGGCAGCTGCCAAATCCCAGCTCTTGGCACACCAATTCATCTGGAACATGAAAACTAATATCTACGTGGATGAAGAAGGACACCAAAAAGATCGTGAGTGCTTTAAATTTAATCTAGTTTGATTCCTATTCCTTACCTCAATTCAGACTAAAGCTCCTTTCTGCCACCTCTTGGCAGGAGGAGTCCTTTTAGTTAGGGAGTTTCTCTCTTTCATTTGAAGAGATGAGACCACTCAGTAGAAGTATTCTGCCTGACAGAATGTATCAAAAGAGATGCAGCAATCTTTGCAGCATTTTTGTTTGTTTATTTTAATTGCTGTTATTACTAGTAAAAGATGTTTACTTGCTTTCCAGATAATATTTAACTCTCTGAAGTAAGCTTCTGACACAGATTCTTTCATTTTATGTATAGCTGACATTGGAGAACTCCTAGAGCAACTAGTAGAGGAGATTACCAGCTCGTTATCTGGTCCAGCCAAGGAGTTCTACCAAAGGGAATTTGATTTCTTTAATAAAATCACCAATGTTTCAGCCATTATCAAGTAAGTTGTGCTCTTTTGGTCTCACTGTTCCAGAAATTCCAATGTCCGTGTTAAGAGACTGAGTTGATTTTAGAGGCACTGGGATAATGTTTTCAAGTAAAAGATAATTAATTACTCCTATGGTAAGATTTTTTTTTTAACGTAACTTATAGCTGTAGTAGGATGCCAAGGCTTGCTTTACATCTAGAAATAATTTGTTTCTGCACTGCTCGCAGAGCTCTGTGTTTTATGCAGGACTTAGCAGTCCTTTCATCTGAAACAACTATAAGCCTTTACTCTGGAAGTGCATGACAGAAACTTTAACATTAATTTTTAAACCGATTTTAGCGAATTTATTGCGCCTGGTGGAAGGAAGCAGCTCGGGAATTGCACAGAGATAAAAGCAGAGTTGGTAGAACAATCAGTGCTTTTAGGCTGATTGTAATTCTATCCCTCTGGTTATATTGTCACCTGTCCCATTAMTTTAGCTTTTTGGATAGATGACTAACATTATTGAGAAAAGTTGTCCAAACCTGCTTCAGGCAGGAACATCATACTCTTGTGTTTGTTCTGACAGACTTACTGTCATATTTCTTTATTTTTCTTTCTTTATTTTTGTCTGATATAACCGTTAGGCATATTTAGTATGGAGTCAAAAAGAAGAAAAGTAAACCCCCCTAAATTTCAGGCATGCTTTAGTTTCTGGTAAAACTCTTAAGACTCCTTGAAACTGTCTTTTCCACTTCACACAGATATTTTATTGCACAGTGTGTT
This sequence comes from Eudromia elegans, assembly GCA_003342815.1. Taxonomy (NCBI): domain Eukaryota; kingdom Metazoa; phylum Chordata; class Aves; order Tinamiformes; family Tinamidae; genus Eudromia; species Eudromia elegans. Next base: position 221,491 of record PTEX01000097.1, read on the forward strand.
ACAAAGAGGATTATTCTTTTTGCATATGTAAGTCTCTCTCCTTCATTCATAAAGGATTTTTATAGAGACAGATTTGATGTCACATACCTTGGATTGTTCTCTTAAAACTGTAAATCTTGCTCATAGAGAGGCTTTCACTGCTGACTGTAAAGACTGCAGTGAAAATAAGTAATTTAACTTTTATAAGGCTTGCCAGTGGATGGCAGTAGCCCAGCACCCAGACTGCATCTATGAGTGCATTTTTGTTGTATATTTTTAAAACATTCTCTGGTGTAAGAAATTGGTTGAAAGTTTTACAGTCATTCAGTATTTCCTGAAACACATTTCCTTTAAAGTGAAGCCTTGCAAACCACCAGTTTGAAGATCTCGTGGGAACAGACATTCATGTTATAAACTGCCAAATATTACATGTTTTCTGTGTGCATGCTCAAATGCTTTTACCCAGCAGGATGAATTAAAAGTGGAATTTAGGATATCTTGACATTGGAGACTAAATCAATCCAACTTTTATTAGAAATAAGTCATAATTAAGCAAGTGTAAATAATTATAATTTGCAAGCATTTCATCTTGCACTCCAGCCCTAAAATGCATCTGTGTTTTAGGCTTCTACCATGTAAAGACAATATAGAGGAAATGCTGTTTGCCTTGTAGAAGGCATAAATGAATAAATGTATCATCTATGATGATTTCATTATCTGAAATGCCACATTACTGCTTTAATAGTCTGCTGTGCTATTTAAAACCATAGCATAAATAATGCTTTTCACTTGCCTGTGTCTCTACTGAGTGGCTGCGCAATTGCTTGACTGACTCCTATAGACAGTTAACTCAAGTCCACATGCAAATCAGGTAATTGTACATACTAATYGTTAACCATGATACCGATTATCCAGTTGGCACCTGCAGTCATGCTGAGTATTTGAACAAATTAGGCATGTAATTGCAGAGGTATTTTGCTGTCTTGTGTTTCTCCAGTTAGTTTATGCTACTTTCAAAGTAGCATTTTTATTCCAGAATAAGGCCTACAAAAGAAATKATATTGGTGCAACTGTTGCAGTGCTTATGAAAGAGGGATTTTGCTCAAATTTCTGTATAAGGAAGATCCCTAACTTCACATACATTTCATTCACATCTTTGATGCTGTTTAGGTTGGTCAACAATATGTATGTCATTTTACATATCAGTGCTATACCTAAAAAGAAAAATGCTCATTAACATAGAAAAGGTTCTCATTAGATATCGAGACTTTAAAGCTTCTAGAAAGAGTGTCGTAAAAGATCTTTGTCTTTATGAGGGGGGGAAAAAATGTTTAGTGAGGTTTGCATAAGTTTGTAACAAATTTTAGGCTAGTACTTGAAGTAGTATATAGCATGTAGMTAAGTAATATATTGTTTATCTTTCTAGACCATTCCCTAAAGGAGATGAAAGAAAAAAAGCTTGTTTAAGTGCTCTATCTGAGGTGAAAGTGCAACCTGGTAAGAAGTGTTTTAATCGTATTACATAGTAGGCTTTTTATATTCAGCACAATTGTATACTTTTTCAAAGCAAATCTTCAAATCTCTGGCAAGTGGCTGTCCTGAGAGTATAATTTGTAGTTTAACATTTATTTAGTTCATCCGTACTGAAGTATCGGTACTGAGGTTGCAGACCCTGAGCTTAGTTTCTTCCACTGTCCTGCTAGCCAATGCATTTGTTCTCAAGTGTCTGCTCTGTGTTGCAGGCTGTTACCTGCCCAGCAACCCTGAAGCGATTGTTCTGGATATTGATTACAAATCAGGAACGCCTATGCAGAGGTAACATTTTCATTTGGTATTCCTCCATTAAATCAATTCACTGTATTTAGGTTTTATTCCTGAAATTCTTGTTTGACTACTATGCACTTACCATCTTTATGTTTTTCCAACTCAGTGCAGCAAAAGCTCCCTACCTGGCCAAATTTAAAGTGAAACGATGTGGAGTTAGTGAGCTTGAAAAGGAAGGTTAGTATGTGGTCTTAATATTGATGTTCCTAATTAAGAGTCAGCAATTCCTTTAAAATTGCGTGCTTTTGATGATCTGTACTGCTGCAGTAAAATTGTTTCCATATTGAATTTTATCCACATGATTCAGCTCAGAAATGAAACCCCATAAAATAGGGAGAGAAGAAGAGAAACTGTTGCATCTCTGCAAGCTTAAATTCTTTTTTTTGCTGTTTTTTAGTTGCTGAAAGCAAGCCACATAGGTATCCTAAAGAAATGGTAACAATTACTTTAAACTTGTATAAATTAATTGCCTTTCTCTGGTTTCTAGACTGAACTCTGTGGTCATTGGCAGCCTTTTCTCATAATAAATTTTGTGGGAGATTCTAGCTGACTAGTGTAAAGTAGTTTAGGCATTTTTCAAGTAGACCGTGAAAGCTATTTTGATGCTTCAGTACTGATACAGGAAGGGAACTGTCTTGCAGAATTTACCTTGCAAGGCAGAAATTTCTATAGTGAACCTGTAAAGAAATGCTGTGATGTTCAGTGTAGGGGGTATGTTGTGATACAAAGGCACTAAAAAAACTGGGTCTGAGTTTTGCTTTGTACTCTTTTCAGGTCTGCGTTGTCGTTCCGATTCCATAGATGAAAGTGCAGAAGAAGGGGTGGACAGTAAGAAAATCTGTTGGCAAGCAGCTATCTTTAAAGTGGGCGATGACTGCAGACAGGTACAAAGCTCCCAGACTGTACAGCTACAAAAAAACAGTTTTATAGATAACAGTATGCTAGAAGAAATAATATTAGCATAGAGATAATTTTCTGTGGAATCCTTTAGAATCCTCATTAGCTGAGGAGAAAACTGTGTTATCCCACTGTAGTAAGTGTGTTTTGGAAACCTAGGTTAAGCTCTTTAAGACARTTTTCTCTAATGACATATTCTTAAATTGATGTTTTTGGAATTTGAAGATGTTTTCAATTGGTAACATAACCTAGTAGTGACGTATTGATACCAGTAGTATTTTCCAAGTTGAGAAGTTGTACAGTGACACCTGAATGTTTAATTACAAGAGGATATTGGCTATTATAAATACAGTTATCAGTTCTCATCAAAGAATGATGAAAACATTTGTTCTTCATAGGTTAGYAGTTAAATCTTCAGTGTTACCTGCTATTTATCTTTTTCCTGTTTGATTTCCTCCAGAGCCATAGTGAATGCACAAGCACACATCTGCAGACCTTCTGGAGGAACTTAGTGTTCACTTCAGAGTCCTTCAGATCAATTTGTAACCTGACATATGATCTGTAACCCCTGTAATGTTGTGCATTTTTTTCTTGTATAACAGGACATGTTAGCTTTACAAATCATCGATCTCTTCAAGAACATATTTCAGCTAGTGGGCCTGGATCTTTTTGTGTTTCCCTACAGAGTGGTGGCCACAGCTCCTGGGGTAAGTGGATAGTTAAATCCAGAGTTGTAGAAATTAATTCCTAATTTTAAAAAAAAGGAAGTTTTTACAGCACGTACAAAAATTCCATTCTGCAAGGAAATACTGCCCACAAATATTTGGAGTACTGGTGGCAGAGTCTTTTCTCCCCTGCTTCCTGCCTTTCTGAAGCTTTTGGCCCTTAATTCATGCTGCTTGTGGTTATTAGTTTTTGCTGTTGATTTTGGGGGACTACATTGTGCAAGTCAAGGAAAAGTCACAAATCTTAKGTTGCATGGCAGTTCTCAATGTTTGCATCTACTTTTTTTAAGGCATAAACTAGAAATTCTGTATTCAGTGATCTACGGCTTTCCCCACATTTCCCAGGGGACCTGTACAACTGCCAAGAGCCATGAGCAATATGTATGCTGGGAACGTGCTCTACAGACCTGTTTCTCTTCTTTCCCTTCAGTGTGGTGTTATTGAATGCATTCCTGACTGCACATCCCGTGACCAGCTGGGCAGGCAGACAGACTTCGGGATGTATGATTACTTTACAAGGCAATATGGAGATGAGTCAACCCTTGCATTCCAGAAGGTAAAATATCAGTTGGCAGGCATAGTAAAACTCAAYCAAGAAACATTCTAGATACAAGGAATAATGACAGATAATTGGATAATGACTACCATAATCCAGTATCTAGTTTCTGATGCAGATAATCCATTCTAGCTATGAGTAAACTAGCTAAGGAAATTATTGCTAATAGAGAATACCATTGAACATTGCTTCAAAACAGTCATGAACAGAGGGAGTGAGGGGCAAGGGGAACAAAATTCTTTCTTCAGCTGCATTTGCTCCTGGGGTGGTGAAGAGAGATTAAACTCTCTGAGTTCTTCTGATTTGCTGTAACCTCTTGTTTATACAGGCTCGCTATAATTTCATCCGCAGTATGGCTGCATATAGTCTTCTCCTGTTTCTGCTCCAGATTAAAGACAGGCATAATGGCAACATAATGCTGGACAAAAAGGGACACATCATTCATATTGGTCAGTTACATTTACATTTAAACTTCTGTAGTAACCTTTTCCTCTGTTGTAAAATATTGTACATAGAGATGATAAGCCATTTCCCTTTTGAGATCCATCTATATGCTGATTTCACAATGAATAAACATACATGGAATTCTACCATGCTTATTTAGCATTGTATGTATGTTTGTGTTGGCTGCTTCTGTGCAAAATTAGTTCTGCAAAATKTTACCAGCTTCAGGGAAGTATATACACATACACATATATCTGTATGTGTGGATGTGTGTTGATGCATGTCATGTAAAAATGTATCATTGGATTCCTTTCATTATTGCATGGATGTGAATTAAATTTCTCTACAGTTGTGTGAGACTAACTTCTACTTTAGATTTGTTTCTTTGGAACTTCACTGAATGGTTTGGCAAGGAGTTTACTTGACATCCTGCTCCTTATTATAATCTAATGTCTTATTCATGATTCTTCTAATATTCTTATACTTCACCCAAACTTGTTTTCAGTTGGTAGGAAGATGAAAAGCAGGTATTAATATGTGAAATTCACCTCTCCTTTCTTCTGTCAGCTTCAACAGTGCACAATTAACGAACAAAGTATCTGAGCCGGCTTATCTTTTGTGCACAGATTTTGGCTTCATGTTTGAAAGCTCACCTGGTGGAAATCTGGGCTGGGAGCCAGACATTAAGCTGACTGATGAGATGGTGATGATAATGGGAGGAAAAATGGAAGCAACTCCATTCAAGTGGTTTATGGAGATGTGTGTCAGAGGCTATCTGGCAGTCAGGTGAGGCGTTCTTAGCACTCAAGAGTAGAAGCATCTGCATACTGTATGAAACAGTTTAATAGCCCTGTAATTTTACAGTCTTTTTTCTGTTTTTATATATGGCATCTAAGATGTTTATATTGTATTTAATTAATACTCTTCCTTTGTGCAGTATACTGTTTCATTTAAACTTTACAGCAAAGAACTACAAGCGAATCCGTCTTTTATTATTTTTCCTAATATAACAACCATGTTAACCAGCGTTTTAACTGGAATTAATTAGGCAGGTCATGTAAAACCGTGCTACAACTTCTGTTGTGAAATTGGCAGAGGTTTTGGTAGCCCAACCCTTCAGCTATTATTGCCAGCCAGACACAGTTAGGATTTCTGAAACTTAGCTTTGTATTACCAGCGAATGGGATTTGCTGTAATCCGCAGGAGCAATGCTAAATTTGTCTAAAGAGGATGCTGCATGTGGGTTGGAGAACAGCTACATGACACAGTCCAGATAAAACCTCCATCTCAAAAGATGAGGCATTATTTATGTTATCTTAAAAAAAATAAAATTTTCCCAGATAGAAGACCTGAAAGGGTCTGTCTTGAAGCCAGGATCAATTTGCCGCTTTGAGGGGGAGCACTCTGGAGAAATTTTGTTCCAAGAAAACGATGCCATCCAAGGGGTAGAGTAAATAGCTTAGTAGGTAACAAATGTTCTGAGTGGGAGGAGAGGAAGAAGAAGAGAAGTTGTACTGATGTAGCAAAGAATTTMATAGGGTAGTTGGGAATTAGAAGATAATCTATTACTGTGATATTGTTGGTTTCTGCCTCTTATACTGTTCTTATGCTCTGATTCACCTTTCCATTGTCAAAGGAGTGTTATTTACCAAAGCATTACTTTGTATAACCYTCCTTGAGGATGTTCATATTGAAGCATTGAGTACCTGCTAACCTGACATGAAGGAGTGAAATTTAAAGTGACAGATTGCAAGTAATGGTGTAGCTCCCTCAAGAACTGTAAGAGGATTACATGTGTAGATTTAACTGCAGAGAAAAGTGTGATCTACCTCCTTGAACTCCTTAGCTTGCTTAAGGATGCAGATGATTAAGTGCAGTAACCTTGTTGTGCTCTTTTTTTCTCTAGGCCATACATGGATGCTGTAGTGTCTCTGGTTACGTTAATGCTGGATACAGGGCTGCCCTGTTTCCGAGGGCAGACAATCAAACTGTTAAAGTAAGCCAACGTAGCTATAAACTGGAAAGTATTTTTTTTTTAAGACTGTATGTAGTCACAGCTTATGCAGTGAGTATAGTGCCATGTGATCAAAATGTCTTCTTAGTGTTTTAATAGTAGTTTAGTTTTCTTTATAGAATATCTAAAGAAATAGGAATTTCTGAGGCGTTTTCGCAGTATTAAATTTGGATTCTGTAGTGGTTGTGCAAATATATGGATTATCTTCAACTTTGTAATAGCAAGGCTAGACTAAAAGAAAGATYTGTTTTAATGGAGAAACTGTGCTGCTGAGCCTGTCCTCTTCTCAGATGATGCTGTTAGCATTGCAGTTTTAAATTTGTTCTACAGATAATGCAGTGCTGTATACAACTATGTTGTAACATCAACAGTTTAAGCAAATACAAATTGCCGTATGACATTTTAAATGGCTCTCCAGTTTTATGCCTCCAGCACTGGCTCTGCATTTGGTATTCGCTGCAGGTAACTTCTACAAATTTCTCAGATTCATAAGGTATGCTGTGTTGGAGCTCAAGGTCACTGCTAGATGTAGACGCATGGGTATTTTAAACACAGCAGCCGCTTAGAGGGATCTGGTGTTCCTAGAGTTGCCACTAGCCTGAAGAAAGCCTTACAGCTACTAAGCCTGCTGTAAGACTTAAGGGAAGTGCCTGTTAAAACACTACATAATATGATCAGGTGGTCTTGCAGGAAGTACATGCTTGCTGCAAATGAAAGCTCACAAGCTCCGCCTGCTGTTGAAAACTCACTTGTATGATGSTCAAAGGAAAGCTCGCTAACTTGTCGTCTTGCTTTTTGTGGTTTCCTGCATATAGGCACAGGTTCAGCCCCAACATGACTGAACGGGAGGCTGCAAATTTTATCATTAAGATCATCCAGAATTGCTTCCTCAGCAACAGGTTTGCCACCTTGTGCATGTCTTCTCTCTAGGACTAAGCTGCTAGTCTGCACAAAAGAATATTTGGCTCTTTTCTATAGATGAGTTCTGATATTTCCACTGAAATTTTTCTCTTGCCTTATGTCTTGCTGTTCCTGAAACAGTAAGAGGTGTAGAAGTAATTCATTTTAGTATAGCAGGACCAAAAAACATAAGAGGGAAGAGTTTTACTCAAGTGCCCTTAGCTGAACTGCTTTCCCTTCTCAGAACTGCTGCTTCAGGCCCAGTTCTGCAAAATAAGCTTTCACCAAAGATAGCCTTGTGGTGCTGGTGATGTTACAGTCCAGCTTCATRGAATTTAAGCTGTGATTTAAGGAGGGATGAGAGGGTGGTAGTGGAAATGGTAGCAGCTGACCCAGTTATCCATTTTCCTCAGCCAGCAGCATCAGTACTGGACAATCTCTGCTTCTATAAACGAGAGAAGAATGTTTTGATATTTGTAAAAATAAAGGGTCCTTCAGCATGCCTTAAACGAGCGTAGGGCTCTTTCGATTAGAAGCAATTTCCTTCACTCGTGTTTTGCCTCTGTGGCGTCTCGATTTGTGTTTTGGTGTCAATGGCTGCCGTGTTTGACTGCCGTTTACCCCCAGCTTTGCTCTCCTCCCTTAGGAGCAGGACGTACGACATGATCCAGTACTACCAGAACGACATCCCCTACTGAAAACACTAAAGGTCCAGTGAAATGTGCAACCTCGGACTAGGAGATGCTCCTTCACACCTCGCCACCTCCCACCCCGTGTGCGTGTGTCGTGTGGGTACACGTGTCGTGGGCATTGCAACAATCAGTCTGACTCATTCCTTTCTCCTTGCCAGGTTATATATATATATATATATATTTACGTATATATTTATTTCCTTTTGTTCTGAGGGTTTTTGGAGTTGGGCTGCAATCATAATAAAGATTGTGCTACGATTATGAATGTGTGCAAGAGCTAAAGCTGCAGAGTTTGATAATTTTTCAATGCAATGCAAAGATTTTTATAGTAAGTTTAAGAAGTTAAAAACCCTTTCCTGCATGATCCCAGGGAATATCATGGATGTGACGGGTTTGGAAGCAGAAACATTGAATTATGCTAACTTTACTGTAGAAAAAGAAGTCTGATAATCGTTCCAAACGGTTACGTCTCTGTTGCTACGCTCATACTTTGCACTAGACATGGTCTCCGCAACGTGGTCAGTATTTCATATGTACATGAAGAATGTATTTTTCCTTTTGTGTGTTTTAAAAAAAGAGACTCTACTGAAAATATATTTAATCTATAAAATGTAATAAAAGATGTTAGCCTTTATGATGCTTGCCGCACCTTCTTGGACAGCCCCTGCGCCCTGGTTAACGTATCCCCCCTCTTTGCCCGTTTCTGTAGGGCTGCTGCTCCCAGACCAGGGCTTCTCCTCACGCTTGGATCCCTGGGTGTGCCCAGAGCCGCAGCCGACGCCTGTGGTCGGGCAGTCCCGAACGCCGGCGGAGGCGCCGCCGCTTCCCGCGCCCTTCCTGCTGCTCCCGGGCTGCCCGCGGCCGCCTGAGGCGAGGAGGGCGCCCGGCCGCACGGGGGGCCGCGCGGGCCACGCGCCTCGCCCCGGGCCACGCGCCTCGCCCCGCCGCCGCCTGAGGCGAGCAGGGCGCGCGGGCATCGCTCCCCGAGGCGCGAGGGGCGACCCCGCTCTGCGAGCCGCCTCTCAGCGGGGGCTGCGGCGCGAGGTGGGTCCTGCCCCATGGCGGGGTCGGCCCCGACGGGATACGGTGTGTGCGGTGGGGCCGCGGTGAGGGGCTCCGCCCTTGAGGCGGCTGGGCCGCCATGGGGACCGCGCGCCGAGGCAGCAGCCCTGAGGCGGGCGGGGGGTCCGCGGCATGAGCGGGGGCGTCCCCAAGTGGTGGCTGGGCCGCGCGCCACCTCGCGGGGACCGTTGGGACCGTCGGGACCGTCGTGAGGCGGGCACCGCCCCGGGGGTGGGCGGTGAGGGCTCCGCCCCGAGGCGCCGCCTCCTGAGGCGGGTCCTGCGCCGAGGGCGTGCGGGGAGCGGCCGCGCCATGAGGCGGGGTGGGCTCGTCCTCGACGGGGGCTGTGGCGGTGCCATGAGGCGGGCTGCGCCCGCTAGGGCGTCCCGGCGGGTTCCTCGCTGAGGCGGCTCCGCCCTGACCGGCCACACCATGAGGTGAGGAGAGCCCAGCCCCGAGGGAGAGGTGAGGGCCGCCCGGGTACCCCTGAGCAGGTTTCTGCTCTTGGTGCAGCTCTCCCCGGAGTGCTGAGAGGGCCTGGGGTTCCGCTGGGAGGAGRTGTGCTTTCCTCAGGGGAAGCAGAGAGGAGTCCCAATCATGTGTTAAATTGTGRTATTAGTGCGTGCCTGTCTCTACTGTGCCCTCCTGCAACAGAGATCAACACACTGAGTAAAGCTGAAACCCGACCAAGTGCCTTSAGCCGTGTTGTGATGGAAGGATCAATTAATATTTAGCAGTAAGGGCAGATAACGTGAGAAGTCATGGTCCTCAATGTGTATAGGGCAGATGAAGGCTAATAGTAGAAAAGTTCCTGATATTTCTTAATAAAGGCTTGTAATTCTGCTGGGAAGTTCTGTGGCTGGAAGTAGCTATCAGCTGCTGGGGAATAATTATAATAATAAATGCAGCCCTGCTGATGTTGGGGCCGGGCTGTTGAGAAACTCACTTCCAGTTGCTGATCTCAACCTCCATAGGCTGGAGTGCAAGTGAATCCACCTGGTGTTTGAGCCAGAAGGTGAATGAACTGGAGCGTTTTTGTTGCTCATTTTTACCATCTTCAGTCACTCTGCCTAGAGAGCTGACATGACCCAGTTTGCCCAGGAAAGCAGGAGCAGCTGCAGCCAAATGCATGTGGAGGTCAGCTGGATTCATCACAAGAGCAAGGTGGTTCAGTTATACTTGCAGGATATTTCCTTAAAGCTTAAGGTGACTTTGTGTGGAATGTCTAGTTTGTATTGTTTGCTCTGAAATCTTGTAGAAATCTTGAAAACCCATTAAAACTACTCGTTAGGGAGAAATATGTGCTCTTGAAGCTCTTTTCTCTCTGGTTTCCAGTGGCTCTGCTTGCCAAAGCTCACCTGCTGATATCTGCACATCTCCTTTGCACAAGTTGCCTTCTTCCTCCTCCCCTCAGGGATCCTGGAAACAGTGCAGAAGCGGGAGAAAAATGCCACATAACTGAGCATCTATTGAGATACAGAGAGGATTAGTTAGTTTACATTTAATCATGCAAAGCAGTACCCTCAAGCTGGTTCCTCCTAAATGGGATGTGTTCTGTATCTTCCTCTACGCAGACTGAGGAGATGCGAAGAACCTGTGAACGTGCCTCGATGTATTCCAGGCACTTCAGAGACATTGAATCAAATCACTTGGAAGCAGCACGGAGATATTTCACCTTCATCCTCRTGCCAAGGAAGGATACAGTCCATTGCACAAGGAGGTTTGCAAGACTTTCAGAAGTCACTCAGGTAATTGAGAACGGATAGAATGAATAATTACATGTTGATGCTCTGGAGGATCTTGTCTCTGAACTTTATGTTGGAATGTGTCAAGATGTCTTTGCAGCCCAAAGAGGCATGAAAACAGGGGGTAAATGCCTTAAAAGGAAAAGGTTTTATCTAAGCAAAGATGGTCTTATTGTTTCTTCGTGCTCGGGTCACACTGAGAGACAGATTTCCCTGGCTGTATCCACAGCAATTCTTTCTGTGTTCGCCATGCACATAAAAAGCCCTTAAGAAAGGGGCAAAAATTATAATGACTCATGTGCATCTGATGGACCCTGGGTTCAGTGCTACTGGTAACTTGATCAGCACTATTCAAATGCTAATCTCATTATGTGTGTTAGAGGCCGAAGCTCAGCAGTCCAGCTCCGTTAGTGCAGTGTGCCTGGGTGATGTTCTGGCTGGTGCCTGGGGTTGTTGCACCCCCTGGGGGTATCCAGCACATGCCACATAGCACCAGGGAGATGCATGGAGGGTGGCAGAAGCAGCAACTGGGAACTCCATGGTGGAGCCAATGAAATGAGCAAACGTGGGAAGGGGAGCTACGTACATTTCTAGAAAATGCTTAGAAAATAAAAGAAGGGTTAATTGCCGACAGAGCGGTTTGGATTAAACATTCTTTTCTACAATAAATATGTTTATCAATTCCACTGCTTCCAAATGAACACTGTCAAAAAAGCACAGTAAACAGAAGTGTCCAAAATGCAGATAAAGCTTGAAAGCATGATTAATGTGTTTGTACAAAAAAGAAAAGACTCTGCCTATGCTGTGACATATCTACTTGTCCTGTGCAACAGGGACTGGTGGGCAGCACAGGGCACACCCATAAAGCATGTGCAGGAGTCATATCTGGATAAAGGCTCCATGACAGAGCTTCATTACTGAAAGTAATGCACTTGGATGTGTTACTTTAATTTGCCAGTCCTGGTGTGGAAAAGGTCTACCTCCAGCTGTTTGCTACCTCTGCTCTGTCAGTGGCAGTGTGTTTCTGTTAGTGGTTCTGTAACATTTTCCAGGATTATGCATTTGAGAGGTCACAGGAGTTGGAATCCTAAAGAAGCAAGCTTGGTAAGATGGCACAGTATATTTATTAGATAAGCTACTTAGCTGACCAAGCAGATGAGCTCTGGTGCACATAGTCCTAGCATCAGCTGGTTTATTAAATAGCATAACCTGCCTGAAAGGATTGCTTTTTTGATGAACTGTTAGAGCTGCAGCAGCCCTATTACTAGAGATCTGTAGTTTACGTGATATCTTTTTTTTTTGTACAGTATTTGTTGCTTAATGGCAGTTATAGTGTTTCTATGAGTCTCATTATTCTAATACGTCCTTTTTTGGAATCGGTGCTGCCATAGTTAGCTTCACTGGCAATTACAGAGGCCACAAATCAAGAATGCACTTGTATTAAGTTTTATGAATCTTATATGTAGTTCTGTTTCCTTGCTGCCTTTTTGGCTATATGGCCCTGCTGAAGGAAAGCAAAATAAAGCTGTTGCAGAAGAGGGAGAATGGCACATTGATGAGCAATTGTGATAATCTGGCATTCAAACAGCAATGGATAGCGGTTCAGTGAAGGGGAGAATTTATSTACCCAGCTCCATTCATACACTTCTTCCCAAGGGAAACCTGGCAGCAAAGAGGGAAAGGGAATTGGGAGTGATTGCTGGGAGGATGGGCAGAAGTGACCACACATGGATTGTACGATGCTCCCAGACTCTTTCCCCCCTGTGAAGAAATGGAAGAACCCCTTCTTGGCTCTAGATGCAAAGCTAAGAATGTGTCTAGGTTGCTGCTGTTTGAAAGCAACTTGCTTCAACCTTGCAGTGACAAGCTTGGCTAAACAAATTGTGCTTTGCTGTGGGAAGAAAATGTCATAATTACAGCAAATTAGGAAACAATCACAACTCAGTATATTAGTTAGGAGTGGATGCGAAGAGCGGTGTCTTTGAGCCTGATGTAAGGAGGAGTGAGTCATGGAATTCCATCCTCAGAGAGGTTTCAGAGTGGTGCCTCAGAGAGGAATATGCTTCCAGAAAACAAAAAGAGAAGACAGAAAATGGTGTCTTGCTATTGTGTGGTTTTCTTCCCCTGTGCAAACCTTGCTGTGATCTGTTTCAGCTGATGTATCTAAACTTTCTGTGATGCTTGCTCTTGTCATACAGATGAAAGCTATATGTGTGCACTTTTGCATATGTACATGCAAACTGCATCCTTATTGAGAGCTTTGCATTACTCTTTGGAAGACAAACTCACACCTTCAATACCCAAATTTGTTACAAAGCAAATCCCTGCTTGCTGCAAAGCTGTTTATTGCCCAGGGCAGAGCTGTGCATGCTTGATAGTCAGGTGAACACAAGTGAGTGATCTAATGAGGCTGCTTATGGATGTTGGGCTTGAAAGGACTTTAACGCCATGTGTAGATAAAAGATTTGCAGGAATACCTCATGTTCTAGCAATGGGAATCAAACTGTTATCCTGGTGCCAACACTGGCTGCCTGTACCAGCTTGAACATGTCACTTACCTGTTTGTCGCTGCAGAGATCCCATTAATTTCCTCRGCCTTCCTAACTGCAGCTTTTCAGRTGTGTGGAGTGGGCGGCAGAGGGCACTCCAAAACAAGTGATGGAGCCTGGGACACACTGGCTGGGCATTTGAACCAAATCAGAAGGTAGAACCTTGCAGTAGTAACCTTTAGCTGTGTGGGTTTGTTTTGGTTTGGTTTGTTTTTTTTCTATCAGAGCAGACACTGAATGGCAGAGATTGCAAAGTACTTGAATACCAGATATGAAATTGCACTGCCTCCAGCAACCCCAGACAATAAAGAAGTTTAGTTCAGCCACAACTGAGCTGGATCATCAGAGCTGCAACAGAGCAGAGCAAGCAAATGCACAGTAGTTTGAAGCTCATGAGATTGCAGACAGGATGACTAGATGAGGAGCAAGGATTAAGCTCTAGGTAAGGAGACAAACTTGCCAAGGAAACACCTGATTTAGATCTATCATGAAACTTTAAAATCCAGTTGGTGTCCAGGATAATGTTAAAATTAGTTCTTTCCATTTCTCTCTGCTGGCATTGTGAGCATTCTTCCAGCTTGAAGGGAGATTTTTCTTCCCTTTGAGATGGAGGTCAACTTGTGAGAAAGGTGCCTCAAAAGTGCCTGAGGCTACAGGAATAGAACTGGTGGAACTGAATTACATTAGCTGAACCTGGATAACCAATCATGTTTTTCTTCCTGCTTTGCCTCAGCTGAAAGATAAAACACTCTCCTAAATCTTACTGAAGGTTCCTTAAAAATAGGCAAGAGTTTAGCGCAGATCTACCAGTCAGTTCCCATAGCTTTACTGAAGAGTAGGATTTTTTGTTGCCAAAACCCCATTATGTGAGATATATGGTGGGCCAAAAACGTTCAGAAGTGGTTCAAATGAGACATAAAGAGTTGTTATTGTTTTTAATAAATAATATGCTCTGAATTTGGGAGCTGCTTTAGCTGCTTGGTACTTCAGAAAGTTATACTCAATTGGATGTAAATTGGGGATCCAAAAATCAGTAGCTGCTTTGTGAGAATTGAGTATCTACGCAGCTATGCAAGGGAGCCCTCAGAGTGTGAATGTGAAACAGAATTCTTTTTCGTCTTATATACTGAGACCTGTGGTTATTACCAGTATTAGATTAAAAAAAAAAGTTTGTTAGGTGCAGCTTTTACACTGAGGACGACTTTTGAGTTTAAAACTGGTTTCTAGCTGATTGCTTTCTCTCAGTTATTGTGGTTTACCCCTTGCCTGAGAGAATGTGTTTGTTGCCAGTGTGGAAGTAATAGGAAAATCAGATCTTGCCCATTATTTTTTTAGGAAGTCTTTGCAAAAATTGTTTTTGAGATTAATAGCTCTTGCTGAAATAGTGAGGTTGTTCTGTCCTTCAAAAAGTGGTATACGTTGGGAGGGAATTTTTCACTGGATCTGCAATTGCAGTACACTCACTCTCTTCAGGAGATGTTTGAGAAGTGGAGGTGAGTGGTGTTCATGTGTACCCATACAAGCTGTCACCACTAGATGACACCATGACTATGGCAACAAGATCTAGGTGAGCCCTAAAACCAGGGGCATTTTGCCTGCTTTGGAGGTTTTGTTACAAACCCAGAACATGGGCTGGATTTGCAAACCTTTCAGTGAACCAGGGTCAGGTTTCCTCCAAATGCAGGCTGAGGTTTGAGCAGAATGGGCTGTGTTCCAGATGACAGGGTGGGATTTACGATTTGGGGTGGAAACCATGTGAATGTTTGACTTGCAACTAGGCTGATCTTGGCTGTGGTTACACTTGGAGGGCCTGTGTGCATTTGAAACAAAATCTCAGACTGAAGTTCAGGGAATACGAGCCTGCCTGAGTCGAAACTAGAAAGGGTTTTCACGACCCTGTTGTGAACTACTTCGAGAAGGCTTCATGTGACTCTACTGCTCACCAAAAGTGAGCCCACCTCTGGACCCAAAACAGTATCCAGACATGGGCAGCAGTGGCTATGCTTCCCTTTTAACCTGTTATCACCGTGGGTGGTAGGTAACTCAGCCCTAGTTAGCCTGGAACGCTGATCCAGGGAGTCAGCCTCGCTTCTTGCCATGCTGCCATCACACTTAACCACTGACTGTGACAGTGTCGTGGTGACTTGGCCAATGGAGAGGCAGCTGTCTCCTCAGGAGCACTTTGCTCTTGGGCAAGTTGTGTGACTTGGTACCCACCAGCAGAATGCATCTGCTTCTCCTAGAGTGTCTTTCTAGGTCCTCACTTTTTCAATTGTACCAGGCCTAGCAGCTACAACTCTACAGGTACTCACTGTGTACATGCATATACTCAGTCACTTTACCATTGCTTGACCTACTCTTTCAACGAGGCTCTGAGGATGTTTACATTAAACATACTATTAAGCCAACCTACATGTCCTTGAGTCTAGCTAAGGTTGCATAGAGTTTGGCAACTATCATGTAATTACGTGGTTCCAAGGACAGATTCGAAGAAATGATAATCTAAGAGGTGTTTTTACAATGCTCCATCATCTCCTTTGAAATTAATTTCTTTCCACTACCACCACAGCAACATTCCTYGCATGCAAACTGGTTACATACCTTATAGCAGGGAGTCGGCGCAGAACAGTGTAGGAGCTCCCCTGAAGCACATGTGTGTAAGGTACCCCCAAAGCCTGCTGTTCGAATGTCTGCCACATGAGTCATGGCCTAGAGGGATACCAGCAGTTTGTGACAGACCTTTTCAGAGTCTCTGAGATAGTCTCTAAGTCAGTGCTTAGATTTCAGTTTTATTTCTTAACAACTTAGGAAGTTGCAGTGCGCTACAGGTTTTATCTGGGACTGATATTTTCACTGTTTAGATGACCATCTGAAGTCAATAATCTCTATCAATACAGTTATGCTAATTTGTTATTCTGTGCTTAGAAATCCTTTTCAAAATAACTTTAATGAGTTTCATCACAATTGTATGTTAAACATCCGGATATCCTTACTAAAAACATTTTGGTTTAATGTTTGTGTTCTTAGACTGCATAGCAGAGTGTTTTCCTTGAATCACCAGTAATTTTTTTCTCTGTAGGAATATATTTTTATGGAAGTTGACTTTTATATAAGTCTAGAATTTGTATTTCTGGTGTTTGACAATACTCTTTTTGTCCTCTATATTTGCTGATACAGTTAGAGAATTCGGATGGATTAGTAAAATGGGATTTTCCTTTGTGAAAACTCTACTCATAGACCATAATGAAACAGCTGTATTATTCTTATTTTCAATTAACTTCTAAATGAATTTAGCAGCATACCAGTCTTTGAATCTGAAGCTCTACAGAAAACCCCAGAGGGGCTTTTTAAAATATAGATACAATACTTGTTACCTTCCAAAGCTGCAACACAGTAGCTGATTTTAATGAGAGAGTGCATATTTTTTTTTGCAGCTCAGGCACTTGATTTTTATGACCCTACATTTGATTAGCCATTGTTTGGTAGGAGAGGTAAGACTCTAGGCATGAGAAAWAAGGGAAAACCTCTTTCTATTTTAAAGTGCGGCAAAATATATGAGCTTAACTATCCCAAGTCTTTTGTAAAACTGACACTGTGACAGATCAGGAAGGGCAGCAGATATGGCTAACTAATAGCAGTTAAGAAATGTGCATTTATGGACTTAAAATGCCAAGAGAATTAGGGATATGTTGCCTGCATCAGGTTGTTCCAGACATGGACTGGAMCAGGAGAGGTTTTCAGGTATGTTGGCCAGGTTATCACAAGTGGAAGCAAGTAAGAGCTCAGTCAATTAATCTCATATGACAATTTTCCTGGCGGAGACTCAGGTAATTTTCATCCCTGATAAGCCTTCCCAAATGTATTGCCAAATATTTTGCATTCAAAACCTTTATAGCTTATAAAAGATAACTACTTTCTGTGCACCTTGTCTCTTGTGCAGAATTTSTGTGTCCAAAGATGTAGGACACATTTGTGTCCAGTACCCAGCACTATTGTCTACACTAACACTGCCATTAATGTTCTCTTGAAATACTCTGTGAGTTCATGTTGCTCCAAAGGGTCAGTGCACTACAGGCACAATTTCTTCCTACTGCAAAATACCTCTGGAATAGATGGGAGACGGAGTGGAGTGGGGCTGTCAAAAGCACCCCCCAGGGCTCTGTGCGGCTCTGATTGCTCCAGAATTAATGGGCCAAAGTCTCTGTGAATGTTAAGACCATGCTGTAGCTATTCCTTCTTATCCTTAACCTTCCTCCTCCACTGCCTTGTGCAGAACAGAAACGGAAAAGAGTAAATTCTCTATTGTGCTCTCACTTAGATCTGCCAGGATTACAGTATTCATGCTGAGTTTCTCCAGTGGTGGGAAATTGGCAGCCTCCTGCACACACACTAGAGTGAGGAAACTCCAGAGCTTTATACTGGAAGCACTGTACTCCTTGAACTGTCCAGGACCTTGTGCCTTGCASGAAAGAACAATGTTACTGAAAAATGAGCAGTGATTGTAAATGTGGATTCCGGATGCTTTCAGTGATTGACTTAGGGACTTGGACTTCTTTGGAAAGGCAGACTCTTGTGTGAAATGTCTTGGGAGGCTGAATGGGACTATTTAACAGGGTAGAGTGTCACTGTAGCAAGCCTGTTTGGAGCAGATTCCTGCAATATTTGTAGTTTTCTGCCTGGCTGATGTTAGGGAATCTTGTGTCTGAGAACTGACACTCAACAAGTTAGCACTTGCTGCCTGCTCAYTTTCTGCATGCTGATGTGGTAGAGGAGTGAGCAACCCAAGAAGCTCAGGGAATCTTGGAAAATTGTTGTATGTTGGGAACAAGGGGAGCTGCTTGTGGGAGTCAATGCAGTCTTCCATCTGTTCTGCTRTGTATGCCTGGGCATTTGTTCTTGCACAGAACAGCAGCATGCTATGGYAGGATTTCTACTGCTTGGGTAGCAGCATGGACTCAAAGTAGTAACAGCCTGACACTGAGCTAGATCCTCCTATTAAAATTAGATATTATAAGAGTGCAATTGACTCTTTTTTTTTTTTCCCTAAAAACATTTTCCTGATGCTATTTTGCTATTTTAGCACTATGTTGCATGTGCTTTCTAACCAAAGAACCTGCAATGTTCCTGCGTGGAAACAGGAGTCCCACAGGTTGATCATACAAAAAAACTAAATGCTTTGAGTGGTTCACAGAGCTGGCAAACTGAGTGAGAAGTTTGTCTCTTGATGTGCTGCACTGTGGGAAGATCTAGAAAACATCCTGGGTTGACATGGGATGATGCAGAGAGTACTGTTGAAAATGCTCTGTGACCGCTGAACAGGAAGTGCCTAGGCTGGCATTTCATTGGAAGATGTATCAGCCTCCTAGACTTGCTCGTATTTTTTTGGCTTTTCAAGGTCCCTGTGGGGAAGGATTTTCATATCCTCTTTTATAGCTGGGAAAACAGAGGCCTAAATAGGCTTGAATCAATTATGTAGACACCAGCACTAGCTCAAGAGCTGCCGACACCCATTACAGAGAGATTTCAAAGCTGGAGCCCTTAAGTAGGTCACCAAAATCTGTCTCAAAAGCCACATACAAGCTGAGGACTCAGCTGAGCGCGGCCCCAACCAGTGAGGTGCTAGTAGGTTACAGCAGTATCAGGCAGAGAATCAGGCCTGCTGTTGCTTTGGGAGTTGAAAGCATYGCTGCAGGGAATGCAGAAGCGAGCACCATTTCTTGAAATCTTGCCTGTAGAAAAGGAGCTCCTGCAAAGGCCATCACTTTCCCATTTGTTCGTTTTCTGTCTCTCATTCTTCCATCTTCCTTTCTGGCCATTTGTGCTGCTTCCCTGTTTRTTTGTTTGGCTGAGTGCCTGCTGAATTATTTACCAGCCTGACTGAATTAAGCAGCAGCAAAAGCAGGCAAGTGAATCCCACCTGAGACTTTCGGGGAGGGGGGATGAAGAAGAGGGAGTTTGATACATTGTGCTTAATTAAATGCACCATCCCCTTCCAGGCAAAACCTTGTGRGAGGGGAAGCCCTTCTATTGCCCTGGGACAGAGCTGAGGAAAGCTGAGTGCATGGTGGGCATCAGCTCAGGTGGCAGTGTGTGCTCCGTGTGTCAGCTGAGTGGGGGGCCCCGCCACTGGGAGTTGCCTTCAGCCCTTGCAACTGTCACGTGGCTTGCAGGGAAGTAGCAGGGCTGTCAAGCTGCCATTTGCCTCTACCRCATCAATTGCTCAATCCACTGTTTTTGTGTTGGTTGTTGTGCTGTGTGGGGTTAGTTGGGTTAATGAGTGCATTGTACATTATTAGAGGCTGAATTATGCTAATTATTGTGTCTTCTAAAGYGCCTTAGTTTCAAGGGTGTTTAAAAGGACAGGGGGTTTTGTATCATCCACTAGATCACAGCTGAGTATCTGTGATAACACCAAAAGACTTCTCCCTTTATCAAGTGGTGCACTGGTTCTTTCTATAAGGAACGATCTTCTCCTTGGTCTGTCCATCTCAGCAAGAATGTTCAAGCATAGCACATAGCCCTTGGTTCATGACGGTCCTTCAGTGCTCTATGTCTTCCAGCTCTTAAATCTTACAGAGAAGGAAATTAAAACACGGATCATTCTGTAATATATCTGCTCTGGTGCCTCTCTTCCTGAATGTTGCAACTCTAGTTTGGTCACTTTTTCCAAGCCAGTGCTGCCAACCTAGTGGCCAGTCACAGCATCATGATTCTGGAGTGTGTCCTAATCACAGTTTTTCAGACTACAGCAATTGGTTCAAATGCCAGCAGTCTTCCAATACTCCGTCCTCCTTCCTGGCATTCTTTAGAAATAAATGTGCTGTGCCTGTGCTGAAAAGCAACCAGTTGTCTTGTCAGAGTTTGCCTTTTGTGGAGATGGCAAAGCAGCTTCTGAGTTGTAGATATACCATTCTTAAAGTGATGAAACCTACACTGCAGACATATGGGTATTTAGAATTGTTATTATGTAACAATCCTGTCTTTTCCTAATATATAGGTTTCCCAATAAAAATAACAAGTGGAAGCCTTTGTTCCCCCAAATAGCTTTCCTCTGAGTAGATGTGAACTGTAGAACATCCAGAACATGGCATGTTGGAAGGGGCAAGTGATGCAGAATAGTCCTGCTGATCTACAGTGTCAATTTACCCTGTGAGGTAGAAAACCGTCTCTGGGAGCTGGAAGCAGCAAGAYGTGAGAAGAGCACTGTGCAATCAAAAACACATGCCTCATGAATTTATCATGAATTAACTCTGAGACTCTTGTTACATAAATCAACTGATAACTTGCCATGCAAAAGATCATATACAACAATTCACCATTTCCTTCCCTTTTCTGTTATTTCTCTGTTTCTGAAATTCACTGTACAGTTGGTGGGAACACTGTACACACTCACACTGCTCT
Source organism: Eudromia elegans (assembly GCA_003342815.1). NCBI lineage: Eukaryota > Metazoa > Chordata > Aves > Tinamiformes > Tinamidae > Eudromia > Eudromia elegans. The sequence continues at coordinate 242,279 of PTEX01000097.1, forward strand.
GTTACAGATAAATATATATGTGGCATATCAGGTATTGGATTTTTCTTGAATAGCTTATGCCAGTACTCTCATGTTTTGCATCAACAGTAAGTGATTTCATTTTGCATAAAGCAGGGAATTTAAAAGAGTTGATAACCCCTCTGGGCTTATCCCAGATGGGGGTCATGTGTCTGGGTTACTGCCCAACATTTTCTCATAAGTTAATTCCCACACTTAGGATTGTAATGGCTGCGCTAAGCTCTACTTCGTTCTACAGTGATTACTTAAATAGAAGAAAAAGTGCTTTATCATTGGATTTCTAATSGTTGGATTTTCTCATCTCTCCCCAGCATTGTGTGCAGGTGCCTTCACTTTGCACTTGCTATGGAAAGAGAGGAATTGAGTCTGAAAATGCTTTTGGCAGGAGCAGAAATGTGATGTTTTAAGACTGCAGCAAAGTTCTATTCAACTAGTTCTTTACTGTCCTCATATTTGCAAGTAATTTAATGACTTTTTTTAGTGTGGAAATTTAACTTTCATGAGTCATCAGCAAACATTTAGCTAGATTTCAGCAAAATCTAGCTGATGGGTGTGTTATTTTCTTAGGCAAAGGAGGCATGGATTAATTCATGACTTGTAGAATGAAAGAGGGACTGGTGAACAGGAGATCAYACAGGAAGTCCTAAAGGTGGAGAGCAGGGACTAGTGGATTTTTGCTGGTACRAAGTTACTGTACTTACAAATGCTAAGTCAGCTACTTATGTATTTATTCACTAAGTAATATTTTGATTCCCAAAGCATCTTTATRCACAAAATTATCAGAAGAGGCTTCACAGAAGAGGCTGTGTAAAGGCTTCCTTTGAGTTTGTACCCACTGACTGGTGCTCCTTCTCTCTTATCTCTGCAAGGGGAAATGATCCTTCCTGGTCACCTATTATGTTTTATGACATTTACTGCTCTTTTCTCMCAGACAGCACTGGGGAGACTGGTGTCCCAAGGGACTCATAAGTCAGCAAAATTCGTTTTGCATGCTTATTTACCTTAGGACAAGGATGGGCCTTCTGTGAAAGAATGGGTTATAAGAATCTTGATCTGTTCTCCTCAGGCTAGGTCAAAGTTTCCTCCTATATCTACTGCTGTATATTTGCCATGATCCTTAATAGTCTTTTTCCCATAAATCCTGTAGCCAGGTTCTTCTATGGCAAGTCAGTCTAGCCCATGTTCTGCATTGCYCTGCTATCAGTCTCTGATCAACCTGTACTGTTTCTTGATTTTGTTGAAATCCATTCTTTTCTCTTGTGGAGATTTGATGATGAGAACAGCTTCAGATGTGTCCAACCAGCTGGAGATGATGTGTGAACAGAGAGAGGTGAAGGACAGCATCGTTACTAAAGACTTCAGAGCTGTTTTCTTTACTGCTCACGGGTGTTCACTAAAGAAGTGTTTTGGTTTAACTGTGGCTTATTGGATTATGTGATTATGGCATTTGAATTCTCTATTAGATCTTTTCTATCTTGGTCTCTTGGGTAGTGAGTGACTTGTTTTGTGGTCTTTTATGTGTTTGAGAAACCAGTATCACTGCTTCTTTGCTTTGATTCTTTGACTTGTTCTCTAGAGAGCATTCTGATGTGCAGAGCTCAGCTTAATGTGTCTACTTCATGGGATGTGTTTGTGTTTTATTTTGTTACTGGGCAGAGATCACCCATCCTGGTCCCTTCTTTGCAAGYTGTCTTGAAAACAGGCTGACCAGTTCTTTTGGAAGGCTTGTGTTTGCTGGAAGCTGTATAGCAGGTTCAGTGCTACACAAGAGAGACATTACCTTGGCTTTGAGCTGAGAGGTAGCTTTTCAGCAGACTGCTCTTCCACTCCAGATTTCCAAAGTGAGGGCTTGGTCTAGGCCACTATTACTGCTAACTTACTGCTTGTGAGTAATAGAGCACTACAGCAGCACCTTGATTTCGTCTTATCCCCTCTGTATCTTAAAAAAAAAACCAAAACAACAAAAAAAAAAAAAAAAAMAAAAAAAAAACCCCCTAGATGTTATAGTGCAGTTATTCAAAGAGTATTACTTACGTTCAGCTATAACTGCCCTGTCCTGATGATTTTGAGTGAGGTGCTAGAAGAGGATGCTTCCTCCCCTCAGAGTGAGAATCTTCACAAGGCAGCAGCAGTGAGCAGGGAAGGGAAACAGGCTTAACCTGGAAGAAAAGGGCAGGCACAGCCCAGTAAGCCCCATCAAAAAGGGCCCATGTGGTGAACCAACTTCCACTTCATTTGTCACCTGTCAGTGCCAAGCACACTACAGTTAATAGCCCAGTTGTGCAAAGCACAAAGAGGATTTGTGATAGGGAGAACTGAGGTAAGCTGTAATTAACTAGAACACTGAAAGGAAAATGACATTTTGAGGCTGCTGAGTTTCTCCTGTGGGCCTGGGCATTCTTCACATGTGCCCCTAATGCACAGGTCAGCYGCTCCTACATGCCCCTAACAAGCCACCTACAGTCAGATTCTCCACCAAGCGCCAAAGCTGGAAGTGAGACTACAAATGAACAGTGGCCGAAGATTTGTGGACATAGGTCATGAATATAGTATGATAATCTGTGAGTCTTAGYGCTCCTGTCAATGCAGAGCACAGGATTGGTCTCCTATTATTGTCTGAGGAAGCAGGGAGGAGTCTCCCATGTTTATGTTAGTTTTGGAATTAACCTCCCTGTTCAGGATGGGTAAAAATGGGRTTCATGAGCTCCTGAGGAGGATTGTTGTTAATGGCCACCCCTGGCAACAAGAAATAAGGGGGTTTCTTCCCTCTTGCATTTCTGTATCATGTGAGCTAGTGCTTATATCTGTGGTGGTCTGTTTGTGTATAATACCACTGCTCCTGCGTGAATTCTTACTGCTGTGTTCTAGCTTTCCCAACAATCAGGAACATCAATGTACTATCCTTTTCTCTGTGTAGTTTCCAGTCAGTTCATCTTCCTTTATGATGTATCTGAGTGGCCCCCATGACATTCATATGGAAACAAGTAATTCAGTGACTTCTCTTTCTCCTGAGGTGTAGTTTGGAAATATCTTTGCAGGAACTGACAGTGCCTGTGTGAGAGCTGCTTTGGTTTTGCACTGTGACAATTGGCAGAACAGGCTGTGAATGAACAGAACAGGCTGTATGGAAGTTCTGCCTCATGCCCAAGACTTCTGGATTAAGTGAGCCTGAACTATTTTTAAAGCAAACTTTTTAAGTGTCATTAACAACAAAGAACTGCARCCTCTCATACAGCTGGGAAACATCTGCAAACACTTGGAACAGGTAACAGTTTGATGAGGGTAAGGTTGATATCACACTGCACTCAGCTCTGGAAAAGCTGTAGCTGGTGAGGTTTGCTTCCTCTTGGCTTGGAAGCACATTGTGTTCCGGAAATGTTGGTAAAYCGTGGCAGCTCCTTGCTCCTGGAGAGTGTCAGGTTGCAGAATAACAAACAAAAGGGTCATTTACCTGACAAATGAAGCCATATTTTCATATGGAATTTTCTTCTTGAATTTACTCATTATTCCAATGTAGATATTATTCCAATGTAGGTTCTGTGCAGTTTTGGAGGACAGGAGACTTGTTTTTCAGTATTGTGACGAGCTCCTTACATTTAGTAATTRTAGTCACAGTTTGTGATTAAATATCTAAGGTTTTATGTTCCCTAACCCTGAAAATAATTATAGTGCGTATTATCCTGGGATTAGTTTTATTATTCTGTTTCTCTGAAGAATTGTGCAGGTGGGTTTGCAAGATGCTTTCCATGACTGTACGCTTTAGCAAAAATTCAGTTACTCACAGAAAAAAAAAAAAAAAAAAAAAAAAAAAAAAAAAAAAAAAAAAAAAAAAAAAAAGAAAAAAAGTTGCTGAGGGCAAGCTTGTCTCTCTAGCTTAAGCATTTTGGTTTCAGTGGTGGAAGTTCTGGGTGATCATGATTGATCATGTCCATAAACACATTTGTACCTCAGGAATCAAAACAGGAGGCATAAGTTTGCAGGCATATCTTTTGTTGGTTTTTATAAAAGAAAGTTTCAGCAAAGCTTGGACATAATTTTTACCTGTTGTAAAGAAGCAAACTAGGGTGCATTAATTTTATATAATTTTTAAACTGTTAGGCCAAAGTTATGTAAAGTTAGTGTCAGTGACAGACCTAAGAGCAGAACTCAGAGGTATTGCCTGTTAGCTGTCTTTTTTAACCATTAGATGATACTTCCTCCAGATGTTTTAGTAAATGTACTATAAAAAGTTCTTGTTGTTGCAATTCCTCATTCCTCAGGGCTGCCTGCCTTTATGTTTTTAATATCACTGCTTTGAAGCACCATAGCTAGAAGTGACAGTGCCAGAAATAATAATAACAATAATAATCTGCATAGCACAACAGGCATTTTACTGGCATGTAGGAAGACAAAGGTCTCTGTGTGTTTCATATTAGGACCCAGAAAAAGTATTATTGAGTCTATCTGGAATGCATAGGTGGGAACCTTAACCCCTCGTATGCTGAAAAGAAAATTGTATGCAGACCCAAGAGCTGAATTAAATGAACAAAAGGGCACATGAGCTTCATTCCTGTGGCAGTGGGAGGTCTTTCTGGACCATGTGCCTTGACAGCCTCATTCAGGCTCATATCTCTTATGTCCATGTGGTACAAAAGTAGTTAATTTACAAGTATTTTTCCATTTTCTTCCATCATATTTAATAATTCTTTACCATAAACCAAAAAAGAGCAAAGGAAAAAACTAACCCAAATGTTAAAATCCTTTTTACCTCAGCAAATTCCATTCTTGTTTCTGCCATGGCCCATGTTCAAAATCTGAACAATAAAACATACAGCTGTGACATAGGGGAATTGTCCAAAAAGGACGATGTCTAAAGGTTTATGATTAGGTTTTATATTCCCTCTGTCTACAGAGCAGCACTTCCTGAATGTTTCTGTGGTGGGAAAAGCATCCCAGCCATTTCCCGTTGTGGATGATGGTGTAATTAGAGCTGTAAAGAAAGAACCCATGACACTAAAAGGCTGTAAGTGCTGTAGATTTAGGACAACAGGTTACTATGGAAACTGAAGTGAAAATAGAACCCTAAATGAGTGAATAACAATAATATAGAGTTCTCAGTTTGGATTTGTCTGTTAGTTGMACTAAAATACAGTCTGCCTTTTTGGCAGTTATTTGCATAACCTTTCCCATGGTGCTCTCTTTGAAACCTGACTTATTTTTTTCCCTATCAACTCCTCCTTTCTATACAGAAATTTTCTTTTCTTAAAAAAGAGGAAAGATGAGAAGCCTCTAATGGATGCCATGCACCCATTTATAAATAATATCAAAATAATTTGAGCTCCATGTAGGAAAATACGCAACATGCTAAATTATGGTATGTGGTATCATCACTAGTGTTACTGTGCCAGAGATGCTGGTAGTAGCTAAAAGTTCTGCTCCATCAAATGAAGTGCTCTTATGTTCTGGTTCAGCGATGGTATGCTGGAAAGATGGGGAAATGCCAACAATGCCTTTAGAGACTGATGCAGAGGACTGTATGCTGCACTTGTCCTTTCTCAGCAGCTAATTGTCTACTGAAATCCTGCTGGAATTAACATTTTACCATTGCGACTAGCTCACATGTCTGTAAGTGGGAGATCCTTTCCTTTTTTAGCAGTATTTCCAGTATTTTTAGCAGAATATGATACCTTGCAGGGGCACCATGCCCTAACCAGCCTCTAAAAATGTCACAGATATAAAAGTTCTAAGAAAGAATACAGGGACGATTGTG
>PTEX01000097.1:248187-299492 GCA_003342815.1 Eudromia elegans
ATGACCCTGTTCATTCCTGTAGAAACAGTCCCATAGAGTTTGTTCATAGTAATAAATTTACTGATTCARGGACATTTGGGTAAAAGTTATTGTTGATAATAGACTTCTATGCAACTAACCTGTGTAACCTAAATGTTAGTAAGTTCAGATATTTATGTAAAGTCAATGACAGCAGAACTATGCAGTAATTGACCCATACAACTTAAGATTCCCCTAGTACTCTGTGTCGTCTGTAGTCTGAAATATGAATTTATCTTCTAAGCAGTTAGCTTAAAAGTCATATAAGCCACAACTTAATTTTACATAATGCACCCCCACCCTCCCCGAATAACTGCCAGCCCCATTGGAGAGCTGGGTCCCCTTTTCTGCCTACACTGGTGAAATTCCAACAGAAACACTATTCCAAATAGGAATCACTTAAACCAGGCAGTTGGTGGTCACTGAGTCTGATTCTGAGCCCTGCTTTGGGGGAGTGGGGCCTGCAGCAATACTGTAGCCCAAACGGCAATGATTTCTGCTCTGAAGCTTGTGTTCTGCCAGTTGAGTTTTAGTTAAATGATACCGGCTCCCCCGGTCTCCAGGTTTACATTGCCATAAATGAGAGGGAAACTACTTCTGTGTGCGTGTATTCAGAATCTCTCATTGCATGGAAAGCTAGGCAAATTCATGATTCCGGCTGCTCTTTTTGTGCAAGCTCAGGGCAACATCCAGATGCTGACACGCTGACTCCAGACAGCCTCCCCAGAGAATAAATGCTGTTAAATTCTTGATCTGATTGGCAGCCCTGGGAATTCAATTCAGTCCCTGGGGAGACTCAGAAGAGTGGCTCTTTTCTCTGTGGCTATTGTCATGAAAATGAAAAAATCCTTCTCCTCCCCACCCATCCCAACCCCCCATCCTTAGATTGTCACTCGCCTGGATTAATTTTGTGTGTGTATATGTGTGTGTGTATATATATATATATACTCTTTCCTTAGTTTTGTCATGAGGAGAGATTTTATTAGTTCATTCTTTGAGCTCATTGTAAAATCAAGCAATTTGGCAGGTGTAAAAGGAAAGGCAAAAGACCTGGAGAAGGCTGCTCCAGCATGACTGCATAGTGAATATCTGGTGCTTGAGTTGTGATACCCTAATGCAGAGAGCARATCATCCGTGCTGTTGTGAGTGAGGCAGGTTGCGCTGTCATTTTCCTCTGGCACATCTCATTATTGTTATCTTCTTGTTAAGACATTGCTTGATGATTTGCCTTTGGCTTTACCCATCCTTCTGGGCAAATGTAAGTTATTCAAGGCTGTGCTGGGGCCTAGTGTGCTCTTCTTGTCTGCCTCCTATTCATCTGTGTGACATCTAACATGTGATATTAGCTCACAGCACTCACAAGTGAAGAGAGCAAGCCCCACACTGCAGTGAGGACTAGGTCAGGCTCAAATGAATTGGAGGTGAAGAGCAGCTGGGACCTGGTGCAGGGGCTGGGCAGCCGTGCTCAGCAATCACAAGGTACCTTGGGGATGTAGCACTGGAAATGGGGAGCCAGCATGGAGTGTCAGGAGCAGGGACTACAGGGACCGGCCCTAACATGTCTGTTGGGCCTGTCTAGGACAGATTTATAATTATATCTAGCCTTTTTTTCAGCAGAGCACTTAAGCATACTAAAACTTTAGGCTCGTGGATAAGCTTCATGGGGAGGGAAAAACCCTGCAAAATTGATTTTTTTGTACTGAGTTTTTGTTTGTTTTCTGTTCTGTTTCTTCTCTGTTGAAGGCAAAAAAAAAAATCAAACTGGATATTTAATGTTGGGGAAGAAACTTCCTAGTTTTAAAAATGCATATCTTTCTTGAAAAAAATTAAAAATAGTATTTTAATGGAAATGAAAAACTCCTCCAGAATTTTCTTCCAAAAAACAAACAATATTTTTTGAGTTTTACTTATAAATTTAAAATTACATGTGTACTTAAGCATCACACTCAGTCAAGATGTTTTCCTCCTTCAGCCAAAATATCAATTTTAGCTTATATAGTGTATTACCTGTAGGAGTTATACTCTCCCTTTTCTCTTACAGATACATGTCTTTAAAACTTTATTTTTAAAAGTGTATATGATTATTATGTGAATCAGAATTTTCACATTTAAATGTAAGACATTCCTATAAAAATTTACACATTGATGCTAATTAGGACTGGAGAGAGAAACAATTTCTCTAATCCCCCTGGTCCAAATTAGTCAGAACTCCAATGTCAGAGGTCAGGTTGAAAAATACAAACATTGACATCAGCTGTTTTCCYAAATTCTTTTCAGATTTGCAAAATTTGTCTAATATTTCTATATTGTGGCATGCCTACCTCCGTACCTACAGCTGGGATAAAAGAGCTTCTGCTTGCAAAGCACAGAATCCCCCATACAAACTAGACAAGCATCTCCTGTTTACAAAGTAATTAATTTATCATGAGCATGGGCTGAAAGGAGGACAGTTGCAACGAAGCTGCTGTAGCTTTGTATCACCATTCGTATTCTGTGATCTGTGTGATACTCAATGATACTATAATGATATTGCTCAGTCTAACCAGGTAAATAGAAATGACACATACATGAGCCTGTATATAGGAAAAAAAACAAAAAACAAGCTGCTCTTTTCTTTGAGATCTACTTTTTTTTGTTGTTATTATAGAAAGGTATTGTTTTATAATAGCAATAGAGCCAAGCTTGCAGTATTTTATAAAACTTTGTCAGCAGTAGTCCAGGATCCAAAAAGAGCCCACCTACCTGCGTAAAAGTCATCCCTACTCATCTTGTTTGCAGCTTAAATACTAGAAAAGTAGGCATTTAAAAGACAAATCAGTAGGTAAGGGCTAAACTAGTTGTGTGACATCTAAGGCAATTTTAGTGTCAAGCTTCAGGATTATGATTTATACCATGTTTGCCTTGTGACTGTAGCATAGAATAGCTTTAAAGAGTGTTCTGACTGAAGGCATACTACTGCTTCTTTGGATTAGTACAGGTATAATCAGAATCYGCAAGTATCTCATGCAGAGCTTAATGCCTTTAATAAAACAGATATACTTTTTGGGGGTCTTTTTGGCTTTGATTTACATTTTTTTTCACATCCAAGTTTTAATGGAAAAGAAGAATGTAGAATATCTGAAAAATGAATTTTTGTGGACAAGACCAGAAAGTGYTGCGCATCCATCACAGTCTGCAGTCACGTTTAAAAAAAAAAAAAAAGTTTTGATACTAATGAAGCCTGTGCACATGCAGGGAACATTTGAGGAAACTCATTTATAGAAGATTAGTAAAATGAGAGAGGGATAAAAGGTAGGAGAACACATTCTACAACTTCTGTTTGTATTAGCATACCTGATTAAATACAGAATAGCTCCAATTCTTTAGATAGAATTGTCATGATCATGCTTCAGATCAGAACAGCAGAAAAGGCCCAGTGAATGCCAAGGGTCAGGGAGAATAAAGCAGGTGCTGTACTGCAAAAAGAATGTCTCAAATTTCCAGCTTATATCCGTGTATGTATACAGCTAGTTTGTGTAATATACTGCAGAGGTTCTACATATGATGCATGTTTTATTGCTATGGAGGATAGTGCCTTGGATATAAGCAATTATTATTTTTACTGTAGTGCAGTGGTTTGGTTTTTATACTAATTTGCTATACATAGAGTAATTCCTGCAGATAACAATGTTTGCATATGAACAGATTACTGGGACCTTCAGCTTGCTTCAGGACTGCAGCCCATGTGATAGAGATTAGGGGTCAAATTCTGTTCTCCTGTGCACTGCTCTGAATGTCGATAATCCAATTGATTTTATCAGAGTAACTCTGTATTTAAAGTGCTGTGATTAAGAGCAGTGTCTGACCTTGKTTTTTTTGTTGCGTCTGCTAGTATATGCAGTGCTGTCTACAGCAGCAGTCTTTGTAATGGATGGGAGAGGAATGCATAGAGGAGAATAGTACAGTGATATGTTGAGATTTTTAGAGTAGTGTAAAAAATATATAACATGAGCTTTTTATTAACTTTAGTGGTATCATGTTTAACCAAGTTTTAGCAGTACCTTGTTTTAATGAAAATCTCTAACATGAAAAGTAAAATGGAAATCAGATTGTAGTACAATTTCATGCACCATCCTGCAAAGAGAAAGCCCTTATTACAGGCTGAAGTGCTAGAAAGAAAAGCATGCTGCAGTGTGTTGCAGAGACARCATAATGCTGATTGTACAAGATGAAAAGTGTTGTGTGTATATAGMAAGTGGATGTGAGTAACACAGGTGGTTATTCATGGATTTAGTACTTGATCTTATTACTGCCAAAGCCTATAACAGAACTTCCCCCATCCGTAGTGGGAACAAATCCTGCTGACCGCACAACCATCTCGAACCACTGCAGAGAGAATAGTGCATTGTAATGTAATTGTATTGGTTTACTGCAGCGTCAGGGAATCTCCTGGTGGTGTGTGCTGTGTAATAGAAATATCACCTAGCCTCACTGCTTTTATAAATAGGTGTAGTTATTTTAATATTAGTCTTGTTTAAATTCACAGCTGCTGAAACAGCACTGAGTGGCAGGAGTAAGCAAGCTTCCTGTGCAGCCATCCAGGCAGGCTACTGGATTTTAATGCTTCTTCATGCAAGGAAGAAGAGCTAGTTTGTTCTGTACTTCTTTTTTTCTTTTTTTTTTTTTCTTTTTTTATTTGTTAGGAAGCAAAGGAAGATGAAAAAGCAAATGTGAGGCCCTGATGCTCCCTGACTGCCTGTGGGCTGGCTCAGTGCTGAGTGTGGAGCCCCGGAGGGATCTGCAGGTCCTCAGCTGGCAGTGGCAGCACCCTTGTCACCCATGATCACTGTGGTGTGGGAGGCTGAATGGCTGGGGCTTGTGAAACAGAGAGGGTAGCAAGAGCAGAGCCTGGTGCTAGGCCTGGGGCTGGGTTCAAGCCACTGCTCAGAGCCACTTCTGCATGTTGGCTGTTTGGGTCTAGCTACATCCTGCTTGGACCCTGTGTGTGCTGTGAGTAGACTTGGGTGGCCGACAGCCACTGACTTACTAATGATGCCATAAATAATGCATATGCCAAGGTTTAATTGGATGGCTACTGGGCTCTGTGTCTGACCCTCTCAAGTCAGAGCCCTGAAGCCATCTTTGAGCCTTGTGATTTTTTAGCCCTTCAGATTTCAAGGTCACACCAAGTGCTTGATTCTTCCCTGGACCTTGATGCTTCTCTAGGTGACCACATATCAAAAGGCACCAACAGGCCTGTTAATTGATACTGAARTTTTTCTAGTGCTTCATAGAGGAGACAACATGCCCCCTTTTCCCATTTAATAAAGGTGTTCACTGATAAATTACAGCTTCCATACTCGCGGGCCTGTTACACTGAAAGCAATGGGGTCACAGCAGTGGGGTGACTTAGAGTGAGGGATTAATTAATTAATTAATTAATTAATTTATTTGTTAGTGTAGCTGAGGCATCAGTGGTAAAGAACCAGAGTGGAACCTGTGGCTGAATTTATCTTGATGACTGTTTGGGGTTTTTTGGTTTTTTTTTTTTTGGTAACTGAAAACTGAGTGCATTTACACTCTTCAGATTCCTGGAAGGCAGCTACCTGGGCAACTTGTTATTGAGTTTAATTATCCAAGTAGAACTAGACTTTGAAAAGAAGATTGTTGAGGCTTTAACTTCATTGGTAAGAAAGCTGGTGTGTGTGTGTGGGGGGGGTGTGCACGCAGTGAAAGCAATAAGAATGTTAAGTTTGGCTTATTTGACTTTGTGTTAAGTTTGCAAGACCCAAGAAGATTTTGTTACCAGGTTCCTCATTCATGAAAATAAAATCCCAATCATCTTTTCTTTGTACTCAGATGTAACCCTCTGTATATTATTAAACTAATGATTTTGGAATAGGAATTTTGAATTGGATTCATTTGCTTCCTTGTCCTTCCCATCATATCAGCATGCCTTGCAGCTGCATACTAGCCAAGAAGACTGTTAGACCTTGGTCAGTGTGCTAGTTTATCTCCTTATAGCCTGCCCTCAGGAGTCAGCCTCTCTAATAGGCCAAGGAGGATAGCAAATCTCTCTAAGCATTAAATGGATTTATGCAACTTCGACACAGCCGGAATCACTGCTTTTGAGCTCTGTCATTAATTTGATAACAACCTTTTTTTTTTTTTTTTTATTTCTAGTAGCTATTGTCCTGTCGTTGTAGGCACTGTATAAACATACAAAAAATGATGACCTCTACCTTGAAACAATTGCAATCTTGAGTGTACAAGGAGAGACAGCAAACTGATGCAACCAAAACATATTACCAGACAATCAAAAGTCTAAGGCAGTGGAGGGGTTTTAGCCTTGGGTCCTCCTGGTTGTCAGGTGCTAGTCTTGAGGTTAGCTTCATGTCTGCTTTCTCRTGGATGGAATGGAACTGGATTGCTTGTGTATCAGTTGTTGTTTTACTACGTAGCTTGAATGAGACAAGAAGCCTGAGATAATTAGGAGGGGACTGGCTTGTACCTAACAGAGATAAGCAGCTGCTGACAAAAGATATTAACAGATAGTAAGTAGTTTTCACTGCCCCATCTCTGTTTCTTGGCAGAATCTAGTATTAAAGTTATTAAAATATCATCCCCGTGACATCTGTGACTTCTTCTATTTACTTCTATTTGCTGGGTGCTCTGACCAGCCCAGTTTAGCTCACAAATGCTGGGATAAGGAGACCCTTGTAGATAGTTGTGTCAGCTATGGACCTATGAGAGTGTTCATGTTAAAATACTGAATAGCTATTTTGAAGGCAGATTTTGATTTTGGGAGGCATCTAGTCAAGTAGCAAAACCAGAAAAATCATTAAGGCAATTAGTCACAGTAGGCAACTAATAAGCTGCTATAAAAAACACTCAGTGAATGGTTATGGCAAAGTTGTTTGCAAATGTTCTAGATAACTAAGATATTTCAGAAAATATTACAAATATTCTGATTTCTAGTATATTTATATAAGCAATCAGATGAGTCTAAATTATGATGTTAGAACAATGATTGGAAGTATCTATTTCTGGGTTTCTTCTGAGTAATTTGACTTAGGTTTGGCTTGAAATTTTAATTATTTAAATAAATGTGATTAGAGAATAACATTTTATAGTTGCAAAGGTAAAAAAACATAGTGAAAAGACAACTATAGGCTATTAGTAGGCAGTATTCCAAGCAAGGATATAACAAGTAGTAAGGGTATAACGAGTGAAAATAGTGAGGCTGTTCTCAGCCATTGCCTCTAGCTACTGACTTTTTGTTGTTGCTTCAGTGTGAAAGGAGCAAAAGGCCTTCCAGGCATTTAGTATGCAACTGCTTGATTAAAAAAAAAAATGGGGAAAGAGCAGTATGGTGTTGTTGTATAGGAGGAAAAAAGAAGTGTAACATGCCTCTGCTTATCCAAATCATCAGAGCAGTGCCGCAAGAGATCATTGTCCTGTTTTCCCCATAGGAATGGTGAGATCTGCATGGAATGCCTTTAAGATGAGGCCTGCTAGGCTGGGGAAGGTTGTAGATATGTTGATATTAAAAAGCTGTGCTGCTTTCTAGTACAGATCAAGCCCCAGGCAAAGTTCCAGACAAGAAAGGTAAAGTTCCTGTTTGTGTGACTGGCTTTTAGTAACGCAGGGAACCACACACTGTATGGGCATTTGCCTCCTTTATAAAACCTGTTGTTCTTTATTTGACACCTATGAGCAGGGTTAGTCATTCCTGAGTGGTAGCTCTGTGTATCTGAGTTCCTCAGGGCACTGMTGAGAACGTGCTCTGATACTTGGCTCATAGTGTCTGTGTGCTGGAGTCTCATAGGTGATAGCTGTGTAAAACTGACCAGAGCAGGGGTGGCCTCTCTTGCCTTATTTTTAGCTCTTACTGAAAGTCATTTTATTTGCTTTCTCCCTTTGTTTCATACCTGGCCAAAACACAGCATCTTCAGATACATCAACCYGCGCTAACATTCAGTCTTTTCAACACTTCATCATTTTAACAGACTTTGTAGCAGAGGTTATTTATATCGCTAAAGTTTGCAGGATCTGACTTGTCTTCGTCCATATGTAGCCTGTGACTTTTTGATAAATTAGAGGGCTCTTTCCTTCCCAAGTAAGTGTGGAAAATCTCATCATCTTGGGGATAATGTTGTTCTTTTCCATCTATTTGTTTGCTTTAGGAAGAATACAAGTATGGAAAAGGCTGCTTTTAGTACTTTATTTAGAAAGACAAAGCAAACAATCCATGCCACCAATCTCGGCCTTAATTCAGCCATGTGAATAGTTGTTAATGTTTCTTCTGGGATGGAGTCAGAAGCAATTACAAAAGCATTTTTTTCCAACATTAGATATATTTCTAAACCCACCAGCCTTTCGATCTGATAAGCTGTTTGCAGCTTTGCTGCTTTCATGTTATTTTTTAAGCCCTCTTTGCTGACACTAGACTTCTTGATGTGTTCTGCTTTTGTAGTACTAATAGYTATTGCCCATTTTGTTCTGGCTTCTCTGCTGTTGTTTTCTGTTATTGATGGCCTTTGTGACTGCTATGCCCTTCTTTTTAATGAACATTCTGACTTTCTGAAGCCCCTTCAGAACCGATKCCTTGCATGTTGTGAGATTACATATAATGAAGGGATCTCTGACTGTCCAGAGACTTGCATCACCATGGCGCAAATTTCTGGCTGAGCTTTCCAGGAATGCCATGAATAAGAATGAGAGAGAACCTTGAGAATCTCTCTGTACTGTAGTTGCTGTCCTTAGGAACAGAGAAGAGAGAAGGTGATAYACAATAAAGGTGCTTGCGCAAAAGCAGCCTATGCACACTTTCTTATCCTGAGCTGCATCTAACAGTAGCTTTGGTAGCAGTTACTGTACTTGTACCTGCCATGGAAAAGATGGCAGAACAGTGATGGTACTTTTTAGAGAATGAGCTTTAAAAAAAGAATCCTTTAAATATGTTATTCTTAGGTAAACCTGTACAATACAGACTTTGATTCTCAGAAAACTTAATTAATCCAGGCAGAATGTTTCATATATATATTGCTTCTGGTTCCTCAGTAGTGCTGAACAGACTTAGCCATTTTTCCTTCTGTTTGAGAAGGAGCCAAAATGAATGGCTGTTCCTATAATAATAGGAGTACTTGGGAAATTGGTGCTACCCTGTATAGCTGATCCACCTCCCGTTGAGTCTGGCAAGAATGAGTGATGTCAGCAGAGCCTTGTGACTGTCTCTAAGATAACTGCTGTTCTGGGACTCTGAGGAAGGAGTATGCTGCTGTTAAAATAATAATAGCAATGATTAGATATTTTTTCTTTTTCCTTGCTTCTCATGGTTCTGCAARTAGTTTAATTTTTAAAAGAAGGTATTTTGAGTATGGGGCAACATTCATCATCAGTTTGCCAAGAAACTGAGACTTAGGGATCTGAAAACTTGAGTGGTGTCTTAAGAAACAGTCTCTATCAAATAAATAGTTAACTGATAAGGCAATAAGGCATGGCATAGAAATAGAATGGAGGAGTGTAATTATCATGGGATAAACAAATGATTAGAGTGTTATAATGCTCAAAGTATAGCCCTTGAGTCAGGTGCTTAATTATTAATATTATTATTCATGGATGGGTTTTTATGATGTGGGAGATGAATATTTCTGGCACTGGAAGGAAATGTAAGACATCAGTTTAATATGCCAAGCAGGGCTTACCAGAGAGCAACATGCTTCATAAAATTTAAATCTATCCGTTAGCCACGTGCTCCCCAGTGGGGATGGAGTCTTCATCCACTTGGTTTCTACAGCTGCTTATTCACTGTGAAATTAAATATATATATATATATTTTAATCTTTTAATATTTTTATGAGGAAATCAAAATTTCCAAAATGGAGGAGAAAGGTGGGTGATAGAAAACATGGGTCAAATCTCTGGGGAGTCAGGAATAAGAGCTGGGTATTGGTGCTGAGCCCGGCTCTGTTCTTCAGGTAGCTTTGGCTTATGTATTCCTCTCTCACTGAGGTACCTTTCAGACAAGAGTTTTGCCTGGTTTATAACACACACACTCTTCAAAAAATGTACACATGCACTCCAATGGATTCTGTGCCTGACTACCTTTAGCAGTTCGTTCATAGCTCAGCACTGCTCTAAGCAGCCAAAATAGATTTGGACAGATGAGTCAGTGACGGAAGGCAGAATTTCTTCCTCTGGCTTGAGAGCAGAGAAAAAAAAAGTGCTTCACAGAGGAGGCTTAAACCTAAAGGGCGTTGGAGCTTTAGGGGTCCTGTTATGCCTGTCTTCCTGGGCAGGATGGGTCCAGGTACCACATTCCATAAAGCACTGTTCCAGTTAAGCAGCTGTGCTTTGATTAAGTAAAACTCTTCACTGGTGTGGGTGGCTAACGCGCTATAACTCTCAGGATAGGTTTTCCAGATGCTGTTAAACACCTGTTCCTGCAGAACGAAACTGCTCACTAAGATCACTGTTCTTTAAGAGGCTGTGTTTYTTGGGTACCAGGGAGACCTCCGGCTTTGAAGCGCTAAGTCTCTACAGCTGCTTAGAGCACCTGAAGGTGTAGGTTTAACATACTTTGTCTCTTACCAAGCAACGTGATGGGGCTTACGAATGTATCTTGAGCCTAAAATCCACACAGCTCTGAAAATACATTTTCTACCTTTAAATCTTTTCTATAATTGTTAGGTTGTTGCATTTAACTTAAAAAAGGAGGCGATGAAGAATTTATTGTTATTGTTTATTGGCTTTCAATATTACGCCCCAACAAAATGTGAACAATAAACAGGAGCTTTACTCTGCAAAGTACATGGGCTGGCTGCGGTAATAATCCATCACTGCCTCCACAGCCTCCGAAATCTGGAGTGGGTGCCTGGTTAGCAGCGATGCATCAGAGCAGACACCAGTTGGCACTGGGGTTGCTTTTGTGCTCACGGGAGCATCAGCTGTGGTATCCTCAGGACTAGGTGCCCTCATCTTTACTTTGGACCTCATGTCAAGCAGGATGTTCTGCTGTATGATAACTGCATTCCTCTGCCTAACCACTTTATAGTGAAGGCCTGTTTGTCTGGGACTTAGCTGCACATGGTAGTGATCTGGCTGATGTCTGTGGGTCCCTTGCATAATTTCTGGGCTAGTTCTTCACTGAAATGAGCCTCCCAAKTACATGCAGGCAAAAACAGCAAACAAGATTACTATTACAAAATTAAGGTGGGGAGATTGTTTGGTTTGGACTCCAGTCACKGGGGGACAGCATCAGCTCTGCAAGTTCTAGTCGATGAGCTGCTCCCRTTTTGAACAGAGCCCTCCCGTCCAAGAGTGTGCACAGACATGCTGTGTAGACATGAACTGCCCTTGGTGAAGGGAGAGCTGCATCTCCATATGCATAAGGGGTAGGAAAACCCAGCCTTTGGGCAAGTAGCACATAATTTAACAAAATCAAAAGCGACTTAACAAAGTCAAAAGTAGTACAGTCAGACCCTTCATTTCCTGCAATATCTATGCTGCCCTGCTTGTAAATGAGTGATGCCTGTTTTCCTCTAGTATTTTCTTTCAGTACCTTTTATCTGTTTTTCAGCAGGTGGCAGTTAAAGCTTCTTCAATTCCAAACCTAGAAAGTTGTGGTCTTTTTTTTTTTTCTTTTCCATTACTACAGTCCTGTCTTTTTGATCTTGCTTCCTGCAATATTATGAAGGCTCCAATGGATTACTATGGCAACTGGCCAGCCAGGCCTGCATACTAAATGGAGACATCTCCATGAGGGCTCACAGAGGATGGAGTTAAAAGTGTCAATAATGCAAGCAAACAGAACAAACCCGCAGCAGTAGTGACCCCTCTTGACTGCATTACACTGTGGGATGGGATGGGGGATATGAAGAAGGAAGCCCAGAATTTCTGACAGCCTCAGGGACAGAACTTTTTGTCAGGTACCAAAAGGGTAGAAACATCAGTCTTCTGCTCCCCTCTCCTTCTGCCTTCATCACAAGCAGATATCTCACAGACATGTTGATGTGTAAATAAAGGCGGACTGTTAATTTGTGTGGAGTTGTGGGGGCTGACTTTGTGAATCAAGGATGCAAATGTTCAGTTATTGCAGCTTGACAGTGATGAATGGTGATGGGAAGAGGGGATGCACAGCCAAATTCCTCCTCTGGGTCCTSTGTTCTTGTTGGTCTCGCTGCTGTCCCGGTGGCCCTGGGAGTGCTAGGCAGGAGAGGGAAGTATGGCAGGACGGAAATGCCTCTGGCGCATGGCAGAGACAGCTGATGTAGGGTACATCRCTGTTGAATCAAGATGGGCAGAGCTGGTTTGAGAGCCATGCCTCAATATCTGGCAGAAACAGCATAGAGATGGGGAGGGTCTGTTTTCTTGCCTGTTTGGCTCTATCTCTGCCTTCACCGGTRCATATTGGGTATCCCCTAGTCTCGTAGCCACAAGCCCATTTGGCAGTTGGCCCTCCTCGCATTCAGAAGTCTGCCTTTTTTGGTAGAGATGAAGGGGGAATGTGTGGCAGGAGGGAGGRAGAACGTGCATGTTTATGCTACAGTTAGGGACAGATGACCCTGAAAGGTCACTACTAGCTTGGGGTGGCTCATTTTTGCTGTCTGGCTCAGACCTTTATTTCTGCTTTCACACAACCACAGAATAGTTGAGGTTGGAAGGGGCCTCTGAAGATCACCTAGTGCAACCCCCCTGCTCAAGCAGGGACACCTASAGCATGTGGCACAGGCCAAAATCCAGGGGAGTTTTGAAGATCTCCAAATCACTCGTTACCCTCACCCTATTCTTGCTCAGTAGATATTCAGGGRAATATATGGCAAGGCCACTTACAGTTAGACTTTGTGTGTCTTCTACATATAAAAATACTGCTTTAGAYGAATATTAAAAATATCTGAAACAATTCAAACATAATTAAAACAAGAAAAATCAAGAACAGTACTTTGGAGTGGGTGTACACGTTTTGTTTCCTTTCTGAGATAAACTGATGGAATTCCAGAAACTGATGGAATGAGAGTTGAATCAAGAAAAATAGGCACCAGAGTGGGGCGCTGCTTACAGGGAAAACTATATTTAGACAGACCCTGAGGACAGGGATCTGGATGGTAGTGACAGAAATGAGCTTGCTACAAAGCAGGGACAGCAACAACTCTCAAATACTGCAGGAGGTGTCCTAAATGAGGACTATGTTTTTCTTCTGATTGCATAACTCACAATAGTTCTACCTCCTTTCAGTAATACTTGACAAGAATATTGAAAAAGTTTTGGGGAAATGTAAAACRAATTAAGGATTAAGGGCATTTCTCTGTAACGGCTAACATTCTGATAATTTTATCACTCCTAACCTGCCTTTTTAACCCTTGGTTCTGCTACYGCTATGTACCCTTGGTCCTGCTGCTGCCGTCTACCTTTCTGGGGCAATGGTTAATGCTTGGTGTACACAGGAATCCCTTGAACCTGACAGTTAAAAGTTTGTGAGCATTTTCATCYTGATCAGCTGTAGGAGTTTGATTGAGCAGGTACGCAAAGTCAGGGAACCTGGAGAGCGTTTAGCCCTGTGCTGCAGCAGGGTACCACCTGCAGCACGGGAGTGAAGGAGTTCGGGTGTTCATGTAGGGCACTGCTGTGACACAGCCAGCGTGCTCATGGAGTGATTCTCCATGTGCTACTTCATACACRTCAGCCTGTCTTTGCACTGTATCTTTGCAGCAGAATTAATGGCGCTTTGCTCTGGGCCTGCTCTCTGACCTCTTCTAGGTAGCTCACCYGCAGCTTTGCGGTGCTGTTAACTCTGCTGCTTTCAGCACGCTTCCACCTTGTGAGGACTGCTGGATTCACACCCATCTGCGGTGAGATGACACACCCTTAAATTTTTTCCCAGTGAATTTGCCTGTTGTGTTGTGTGTGAAGACGTTTGAGAGCTATCAGCACTTGAGTGATTTAGTGGATTCAAGTTACCAAAATGCTCTAATAACACCTGCGTTGCATATTCTTCGGGATCCCACTGTAGGATGTTGCTAAAGCAGTTGTTGGGGTGGGGCAGGTCGCATTAGATTGACTGCATGCCTGTAACTAGGAAATCTCATCCCATTGAGCTGAAGGACATGAGCAGGTCAGGCAAATCTGATACTCTGAAGCAAAAGAGTTGCACCACTGATTCTTTCCTCTACTYCCCTGCAGCTAGGATGTAGCTCACRTATTTGCATTGTGTCACTATTGCCTCCCTCCTGCAGGGTGAGCTGTGCCTCCAGATGCTTGTCACTGTGGTCCTCCCAGTCMCATAAGCATGTATGATTTCACATGTTGATGAAGAAACTTCAAAGGCTTGCAGATATGGCTCCTRTGCATTTGTGGAGTGGCGTAGAGAGGCTGAAGGAGATGGAATCAGCCTCCCGCCTGTTTCAGTGTTAGTGTTTGTAATGTTAAGGAAGCAAGAAGGAGCTCAGATGCCATGACGATAACTGTATGAATACATAAGTAGAATTGCTGCATTTATGAATTCTTTGAACAGGGCAGAGCTATGAAAGAGCTATTAACTTTGTACTGCATGCAAGCCCCTTCCAGTGAGCTTGCTATGTGCAAACATTATAGGAGCTCTGAACTTCTGCAAAGGCTGGGGATGCTGGCCCCAAGGCACAGGTCTGGGCTGCTCTGCAGGAGTCAGACTCGGCATGCTGACATCGCGTTCCCATGAAATCCTATGTCCTTCCAGAAGTGGGCCATTCCACAAAATATTTTTAGTGGATTTTCCTTTGCCAGTTTCAATATGTTGTTCTTTCCTTTGTAGGACTGCACGAGGCTCCCTGCAGTTGATAATTAAACATGCTGGAAATTTTTGTGCTTTCATTTTTGACCAAAGACCCTAGGCTGGCTGGCACAGAGGGATAAGGTTTGCTGACTTTGGTGTAGTATGCCCTGAGTTCAGATTCTCTTCCCTTTCTCAGCACTTTTCTCTTTCTAATGAAAACAATAAAAAGAAGAGAGARATGTGATCAGAAAGCACTTGGCAAGCACAAAAATACTCAAAATTGGGTGTTTTCTGCAGCAATGGGATGCACTTAGATCAGGCTGACTCTTGGAATGGGCCAAGTTAAATAAGCAGCAATGCTGATAACTTAGCCCTTTTTTAAGGTTCATACACCCACATATGGGCTCTCAAAGGGGTAAGCCAACGTAACCCTAATTGTGCCTTGTTTGTCTTGGCTGCTTAGACAGCTCACCATGCTGTAACTTGGCCSGCTCTACCATGATTGCATCTTTGTACAGTTGACCTTTTCCTCCTCCTCCAGTTTTTTTGTATGTGCTACAAGTTTTCATGTCAGATATAATTATCTGAACCCCCGTAGGCTGTAAGGATAAGGTTTCAGCCATTTTTGGCAATGGGGTTCTGTTCCCAGGGTTGCAGATGAGTTAGGTGAACCAGATGTACTCAGATAAGTTTGTTGCAATTTCTCTGTTTTCTGGGTTGTGCTTCAAAGGACTGCCCCTTTTGCTTATGGGTTAGCTACCTTATAAATTTAAACTTAGATTTTCCCTTTGTAATGAGGACAGTTTTCATTTCATTGAAACCTGGCCTAAACTATGGTTGTAGAATCACAGAATGGCTAAGATTGGAAGGGACCTCTGGAGATCACCTAGTCCAACCCCTTGCCCCAGCAGGGACACCCAGAGCACGGAGCACAGGGTGCAKGGAGCACAGGCAGATTTTGAAGATCTCCAGAGAAGGAGCCTCCACAACCTCTCTGGGCAGCCTGTTCCAGGGCTCCGTCACCCTCACAGGAAAGAAGTTCTTCCTCACATGGATGTGAAGCTTCTAGAAAGGGTCCAGCATTGACTGACAAAGGTGGTTAAGGGACTGGAGCACATCACCAGTAYRGATCAGGGGCTGACCTGCTGGCAATGCTCCTCCTGATGCAGCCGGGATCTCATTGGCCTTCTTGGCCACGARGGCCCATTGCTGACTCATGGTTRACTTGTTGTCAGCCACAACTCCCAAATCCCTCTCTGCWGAKCTGCTTTCCAGCAGGTCAGCCTCTGCTCTGTACTGGTGATGATYTTGCAGGTTCTTTTCTAGAACTTGRGATCTAATACTTTGYTTGCTTKTAGGTAAGTGTTTGTACTAACTCTGAAAAATAAACCACTTGATCTGGCACAAACGCAAGTGCTGGCGTGCCGTGTCCSCTGCAGCAAGCTCTGTGCAGGGGGCTGTTCCCCTAAGGTCCCCAGGGTTGGCCTGGGCGTCCTGGGCAGGGCCTGGCTCCTCAGCACGGCGTTTGCATCAACGCACAGCCAACCCTCTGCTGCTTCCCCTCCTGTGCCCCAGCTCCCAGCCGCTCCTGTGCTTCCCCCTTGGTCTGAATCTTACAGAGGACTCATAGAGTGGAAAGTAGACAGATTGGTGAGCTGGTTAATTAATTCTGTTTTATTATTATTATTTATATCAAGAGACTACAAAGAGCTCTCCAAGGTCAGGACGCCCTTTCACGAGACACTAGAACAGCACATGGGCACTACACTTCTTACCTTCATTTGATTTCTTTCTCAGTAGACAAGGGTGAGGACGAAGGATATATTATGACTCAGATTTTGCACAGAAAAGGAGCCAGAAAAGGGAAATAGTAAAGGATTTGGCCAGGAATGCATAGAAACTCTATGGGTGAGCCAGGAGGTAATGTCAGCTTTCCCGAGCTCCTGTCCAGAGCCCACATCACAAGGCTAGCCTTGATTCTAATTGAAGCTATTTACTTCTAAATTTCCCCATTATAATATTTCTAGGCTGAGTTACCACTGCCTTTCTCTTTTTTCCTCTTTCACCTTTCACCCTCTCATCTTTGGCCTCAGAATTGCAAATATTCACTAGAAACAGCATTATTTCGGAGACAGAACACAAGATCTGGCATGAGTGATAGCACTGCTCAGCCACGCTACTTGTGGACGGGAAGCAAGAAACGTTCACTGGCTTCTTTTTGTTAGCGAGCTGCTGTTTCCTTCCTGCAGATGCACCTCAGGAGCACCTCCTGATTTCTTTTAAAGCCGCATTCCCTGGCAGAACCACCGGCTGTGCTCTGAACTCTGCTGTGCATCAGCTGCACTGACCAAAGGCGGTGAGAGCCCGTAGTGCTCAGACCCCTCAGGAATTGTCTCTTTTTTTTTTTTTCTTTTTCTTTTTTAATTTCATGTTTTTGTCTATCTGGGAGGTGACCAGTGGCACTTAATGTGGGTCAAGCCTGGCAAACTGATCTCCATGGCAACCCTTAATGAATGCCATTGGCTCAGTGGTTCCATCCCTGCATCTCATTAAATTTCAATGACTTTCATGGGGCTCGGACATGTAATTAATATCAAACACATGGTATTCAGCAGGATAAGGTTTAACAGCAGGCAACGTGTGCTGGAGTGGGAAAGTGATGTGGGGGGGAATGTTTGGGCTTTGTCCCCAGACACAGCGGGAACAAACAGCCCATGGACAGAAAAGAATACCCCCAAACCATCAAACAAACAAAAAACGCAGAGAAAGCCAGAGCCTCTACCAAGTAGTTATCATAAGTGCCTGCTCTTTAGCTCCTTTTGCTTAAATGAAGACTGGGAAACAGTTCTGCGACCGAGRCAACCTTTGGGGAAGTGATTCTTGGTTGCTTTGTGACCAGTGGCCATCTTGCTGGAAGCAAAATAGTCCCATTGTTGTAGGAAATGGGGTCATATGAGCTGGCTAAAGGAAACTCCCTAAAGGCCAGTGTGAGGGAGGAAGCAGCGCCAGGCGGAAACACATCCTCAGTTGCATTGCTTCGATTTATTTCAATCACGTAAGGTAGGGCCTCTTCCTCTTCCCAGCTTCTACAGCGTGTAGCAAAAAGCTCTTGCCTAGCCCAGYGCAGCAGTGTTGCGTAATGGCTTACAACGTCTTTATGAGAAGTTACGGTGGACTCCGAGAAATCCTGTGTTCGTCTTTAGGACTGGGTGAATCATAGGCCTCTTGGAAAGCAAGAGGAGTTCAGGCCAAGGCTGCACAGAGCAGTGCCACAGTGTTAGCGCGGTGATCGTGTGACCCCCTCCCTGTTCCCACTCCAGCTGCACAGTAGGTCCGGAGGAGGCTTGTTCCCTAGGGAAAGGGACAGATGGCAAAATACAAGGAGGAGTGGAGAGGGGTGATTTTTGGTTTTCGTCAAACAGATTTAGAATTTCCTAGGGATGCCTGCCTCTAGTGAGAATCTCTCTCATTTTAACTGTAGCTGGCTTTCAGTATTAAAATCTTAGGATATCTTATCTCTCATGGAATAATGTTATCAAATGTGAAATTAAACCAAAAAGGGGGAGGGGGAATAGAATAAATAATCCCTGCTAATTACTAATATGCACAATGAGTAATGAGATGAAGAAATAATGTGCTATCAGATACAATCCTGGGGTTTTTAAAACGAATTATTCTGTCTTTAGCTGCATTACTTGTATTCCCCAGGGAATAATATACAATCCTCACAAGGATATGAGGATATAATTCAGTGGCAGCTCTGGTGAAGTTATATTCAGTTTAATGAACGTTGGTGAGAAGCTAAGATTGAATTATTGCCTGAGTGCTCTGTCAGGTTGCCTCATGTTGTTATGCAGGATATAAAGAAAATTATTATTGACAATACTAAGGAGATTCATTTTGTCTGAGTAAAGGAGGTAAAGAAGGTGTATTGAATATGTGACGTAGTGAGAGAAGGTTAATCATGACTGTAATGTGAGATGGGGAGATCAATCATGCGTGGATCACAGGGATGGATAGTTAATGTGTTTGTGACATGGCAGGGGAAGTTTTACTGGCTAGAATGCACGGAAGGGACAGAGTTGGAGGTACTAATAGTGACTTACTATATGAATAGTAAATAGCATTGTGGGGAGGGCAGTGTTTGGCAAGCTGTGCGCCCACTGGAAAATGCAGCAGTGAGAGGAAGTGAATGGGATTTCCCACAAAGTAAGATTAAGCCAAATTTGAGACATCTCTAAACCTCATAGAAAACTCAGTCTCTTACAAGTGTTGGGAATGACAGACAGCAAATCACTCGATTGATGCTCGTCCTCTTTTGCCATTAGGTGGCAGCACGTTGATTTGCAAAGATCGCTCCTCGAACAGAGGAGCGATCACCCTGGAACGGGTGACAGAGCCTCTTCACCCTGCGAAGTCGAGGACATGCGCAGCATTTTGTGAGACCGAGCTCAGCTGCACACACCAGGAGATATTTTGCACATTGTACCAATAGGAAGGTGGGAGTGCAGAGTGACTACCTGTTCATGCCATGGTTGCTGGAGGAAGGTGTGGTAGAACTGGCACCTCAGCCCAGGGTTTGTAGGTCTCAAGCTGTGTCTCTGCTTTCTGCCTCTGTGTTACAGCTGGAGTCTCTGGTCACATCCTCTGTGTCAGTCACAGCCTCCTGGGAGACTACTCTGAGTCTGGGAAGGGTTTTGGATGTTGGGACACAGTGGCGTGTACCAGTAAAGGATGATGGAGGCTCTCAAAGTATCCTTGTGCTGTACAAATGAGTGAACCTTGGAGGCAGGATTGTGTAAGTTTTGTTTTCTCAGGAAAATAGCCTGTATATAATGGATAATTTAAAAAGAAGAATCATAAATTTGTCTTATGAGAAATGTTTGCTCAAAAGTAGACAGTAAAAATGCTTAATTTTAGTCAGATATCTTTATTTTTCCCACTCCTACACAAGAAGTTCAAGGGGTTTTTTTCAAGATTTTAAGTCATAGAATTCTTATCAAGGTATCCTTTGCATACTCTCAGAAGACACAAGTCATTAGTTTGAGCTTTTTCTTTGATTCATCATCCTTACTATACCAAGAAATATTGTTTCCAATTTTGAATGCCGTTAGAGCTAAGGGATATTTGGATCTGGAGCACTGGACAAGGCATATCTTTAGTATGAAAGAGAGTCAGTAGCTATTAGAAATGAATGTATTGGAAAATACATTGCAAAATATTATAAGCAAAACAGCTGGTGGTCTTGTTTCAGCAAATTCCGTTAGCCTGCAAAATAAAGGAAGATCTGTCTAAAAATCCCTTGCACATTTATTCTTGCCTTCCACAAACAACTTCAAAAGAAGATTAAATTCAGTCTCCTTGGACCTGTCCACCACATTTTTACTTTCATATTTTCTCAAGGAAAAAATCCTACAACAGAATATGGAGATGATTCAGTTTCATTTTCTCCGTCTGTCACTCACAGTGTTTGATCTGCCTGTTCAAAGTGCAGTCAGTTGCAGTCAGCAGGTTTCCATTACAGGCAGGAGGAGCCCCTGCTTCTGACCATCCAGAGCGGCTCCACTGGAGAGATTCAGAGCAACATGGAACATTTTGTTGGTTTCCATTCTGAGATGAGAAGCCTGAAAAGGCCACAGTAGAAGGCAGAGAAATGGATAAACAGATCAAAACAAGTTCTCAAGTGGCTGAACTTTGAGTTACTTTCATAAATTGTAGAATGGTTGGGTGGGAAGGGACCACTGAAGATCATCTTTTACAATCTTCTGCTTAAACTCCTCAAATTTATTTGAATTTTGAAACCCTAAACCTTGCTACCACATTACTGTGCTGCTTTTTTTCCTAAGATTCTACAAAGTCATATGGTAAGTGCAGTCCCACTCAAGACATCCTGTAGTTTTGAGATTTCTCTGTATTGGAAATAGCAAGAGACATCTACACCTGGAATCATATTCAAAGAAAAGGTTATGCTAAAATGGATTTGAAGTGGAGAATATATATTGGTAATTTCAGAGTAAAGGAATTGCAGAGAGATGTTACATGTATCATTACAGAAGTAGGCATTGCATGCTCAAGGAATTCAGAATTGAGGTAAAGCTCTAAGCAATTCAAACAGCGTAAGGAAAGGAAAAATTGCTAAAAGTTCCAAAATCTTATTTACCTAAGATACAAATTTCTTATTTATAGCGATATCATGGTGTCTGTGGTCATGAATTAAATTGATTTTAGGACACAGCTATGATCATTTTGAACAAGTTGATGACTGAGATGTCAAATATTGTGATGGACAAGGAATTTAAGTTTTCTTCATGAGCCAAATACTAATATATGTTTGTAAATTCACTAATATTTCCTAACAAATAAACCCAAAAGTGCCTTTCAGAACTCCTCATCTTTGTTGGAAATCCTAAGGGATGTGGAGGAATGGAGGAATTTGGGGTCTGTAGTGTTGAGGAAGTACTTTCCTTCAGCCAGAGTCCGCTGAGCATGATCAGGACGTGAGAGGAGAACCAGAGCACTCTGGTCCCAGCTTGCAGCCTGGCAGTGGTGGTAGGGCCAGAGGTCAGGTCTGGTCTCTTGCCTTGGGCATGGCAATTTCCTTGCATCCCATTCAGGGATCTTAAGGGAGAAGTGCCAGGGCTTGGCCCAGAGGGACAGTTGTGGGCATTAAAAGAACTCAAAAAAGCTCCAGGTCCCCTGCTGATGACCAGGGACCTCAGATGAGTTGTTGATATAAGGGAATAAAAAAGATTTCCCAAAGACCTTCCCTGGTGACTGTCCCTTCAAAGGAAGCCTTATCACTGAAGTGTAACTCCAGCCTTGTGTTTTGAAAGACTGCAAGACCCTTTTGCTATGTAACAGATTCTTCTAGATTCTCTTTTTTTTTTTTCTTCCTCTTTCTTTTACTTTCCCTCTTTCTTGAATATTATCCAGTCAGCGTGTTTGAGGGCTTTATGCATTAAATAGATTTATGTGCTTAATAATTATTAGTTTCAAGATTTGCAGTACCCTGCTGCTGTTGCTGTAACTCTGTCTCCTGGGAGAGCTGAGGAGAGAAAAGCCTTCATCAAGAGAAAGGAAAAAATTAGAGACTTTAAATCTTCCATCACTTGGAAAATAGGTTGAGGAGAGAGTGAATACATATTCTGTAAATATGACTATACTAGGTGGATACATGCATATGTCCTGGGATTGCACATTACACATGTTTGGGGAGTGTGCTGCCTTAAAGGTCTGCGTAAGTTTATCTCCTTTCTCCTTGCTTTAAGAGAGACATTTAGGCAAGTTAGGGGCATAACTGGAGGGAATTTCACAGCTACTGTTTTTTGTACTGTGACGATTTCATAGAAAGAAGAAGCCCTGATTTATCAGGAAAAAGGTGGTAGTGGAATTTACCTACAAAAAGATAAAGCTGCTACTGATTCAACATCACTGAACTGTGGCCGCCTCTTTTCAGCTCCCCAGTCTTCATCAGATCCTGAGAATCAGGTCCTCTTCCCACAGCCCCCAAAGGAAGAACTAAGCTCTCTGATGCGGCGTGTACAGGTCAGCATACTACAGGCTTGCTCCCAGCATCATGTGGATGTTAGGAGATCTCTGGAACGGAGGTTTGTCTTGAACTTTGGCTGCACAGAGTGGTGAATAACACTTGAGAGAAAATATGAAAAACTTGCCAAAAAGCCCTTAGGGCTTAGCAAATTGCAGCTTTTGAAGGACTAAGCTGCATTTTTTGCTTGTGATCTAATTTTAACAAACCATGTGGAAAAATCCCTTCATAYTGGCCTTGCAACCCTAGACTGCTAATTCAGATCTGACCAGTGTGGTCGAGATAGACTCCCAAACTTTGTTTGGGATAGCCACAAACATCTGTCTGGGGGAACATGCCAACCAACAGAAGAGCCCCTTTATATGCTGGAGTTACAATACAGCACATCTTGAAAGCACCTCCATCAGTAACATGGCATCCCTGCAAGAGACCCTGCAGGTGCAGCCTGGGGACCTGGGGGTCACCTAGTTGACTGGTGAGGAGGGTCCTCACAGGCTGTGTACAAAAGCTTCAGGTGATGTTTTGTGGGCTTCAGTGCTTTGTGTGTATGTGATTAAAGAAGAAAGATGCTCTTATGGCTGATAGGTGAAGAATTTGGAGGGCTGTTTCTAGGCTTGCAGATTTCCCCGAACAGATTTCAGCCAAGTTAGCAAGTGCTGCTTTTCTATCACAGTCACAACCATGGAGCCTTGCACTTGCTAATTACTGTTAATACATGATGTATTCTGTACTTTGCTGACAAGCTTCCGGCAGCCTACCATCTCCTTTGGAGTAACACCCCATCTTGCCTGTGACAGCAGTGGATGGAACTGGAAGATCCCTTCGTCACCATCCCCATCTTCCCTAGCTTTGCAAGGGAGTGCCATGTCCCCCTGCAAGGTGATCCTCTTCTTGCTTGTGTTACATTTTAACACCTCTGCATAGCAAACCATCACAGGGAGGTGTTCTGGCCCCTAAGGGCCATTTGCCAAGCAATGTTTTCAGTCCCGAGGAGCGTGAGAGCGAGCACAGGACAAATGGAGAAGAGAGATTTTCTGTCAATGGGAGTGATACTCTGTGTGTGTGACAGTGAAAATGCATGTGTGCATCATCACTGTGCTCACTGTGGTTGTTTCAGTGCTCACAGTTATTATGTTGGAGTTAAACATTTGCTTTCTCTTGCTGCTTTTAGTTCTTCATGCTTTAAATGTTTTTTCATATATGCCTCATGACAAGTCACAAGCTAGCTTCTCTTCTTGTATTTCTGTGCCCTTTTTCTTCAGTCAGAGGGGTCCGGGCCCATTCCCGAGTTCTGTAGGAATGGTACAGGGGGCTCTGGGTCAGCCCCTCAGAGGGCGGGAGCCGTGTTTGCTCAGGAGCAGCATTCACAGTGGCTGTGGCTCTTCCCGCATCAGATATGCGCAAGAGCTGATCTCAGAGAGACCTGCACTGAAAATTTTGCCCTGTTAAAGTTTTTTTTTTTAATTACTATTTGAGTTACTAAAGTATCTAAGTCTTTTTCTGTTAAAGATTGTAATTTATAGTTGTCTTTTCAGCTTTTTTTTTTTATTGCATTACAACACACTTGTAATAGGACTGCCGTTTTACTATCATCCTTTTATATTCGGTTCAATTGTTCTACTTTTAAGATAATGAAAAGTTATGATTTAATATTTCAAAATGGATTCCATTAAAATTTGAGAGTTGTATTATAGGTGTGATGTCAGGATAGGCCTAAAGGTTTGTTCCAGCATTTATACCTTTCTGCAGGTGAAAAACAACTTCCTGTTCTTAATCCTAAATAGCAGTAGGTAATGAAAATAAGGACAGACAATAAAGGCACATCCTAAGGAATGAGCTCTGTAGTATGTTTTGCAGCAGGCTGTGGTGACTTGAGAGCAAAATAGTTTTTGTTTGTGCAGAAAGTTAATTCATACAAACGTAAGGACAAAATGCACAGCAAAATGTGTGTGTGTGGGGAGTCATAAGCTCTCTGTGCCGCCTAAGTGCTGCTGAGTGAGTCACACTCCATCCTCAGCTTGTATGAAGAGCTGGGAGATGCAGCATTTGCCATTTACGGCACCAGGTTGCAGTGACCCTGCTCTCTCAGTGCTGGAAAAGAGCACTCAGAAGATTGAAAAGATCTTTTCTGGCCTCTTCTACCTTTTGTTGATCGCTCTGAAAGGAAAAAATGTAGTAATACCTGAAGTGGATTAGTGTGCTATATATCTGCATGGGTTATTATTCGATTACTTTAGACAGAGAATTGCATGCTGGCAGTTTACTGAATTCTTCTGTCATGTTGTTTGGATGATGTTGAAAAGTAGGTCATTTGAATGCATTGCTGATAACAGTAATGGATTCATGCATCAGCTGGCTGCTCCATTCACATGTAACCCCTGCCCAATGTCACCTCTGGGGTGGCTCACCCTGGGCACAGTGGAATGTGCCATTTTGCTAATGCACATATGCATAGTTTGCATGTGATCATAAGGAGGGCTGAGAGCTTGGACAATGCTATTCCTAAATGCTTTGTTGAATCTCAGACCTGCACTCTATCAACAGCCATTTGGAAAGGCTTCATAACTGGCATACGTGAAGGGGTGTTGGGTTAGAACTTGCTTAAATTACAGGACCATGGAGAAAAGGAAAAACAACAAANAAAAAAAAAAAAAAAAAAAAAAAAAAAAAAAAAAAAAAAAAAAAAAAAAAAAAAAAAAAAACACACAAAAAAAAAAAACCACAAAAAAAACCCAGAAAGTCTTCCTGCCTTTCTGAATTATATGCGCCAGAAGAGACATGTTCTGTAGTTCCTGTGGACTGCTCAGTCTGTGTTGCATTCTCCCAAATACTCTTCCCTCTTCCCTGGCCGTGCTGCAGTGTGCACTGCTGAAATGGTCTCTGTTCCTGACACACAGCTCCATGCTCAGCTCATGGCTCAGATATTTGTGGATGCTACCTGCCTAGGGAGCAGCAGGTTTTGTGACCAACAGCTCTGTGTTGCTTTGCATGAGTAGTTTTGTATTCCTGTTTCTAGGAAGATTTGAAACGAACTTCTAAAAGATGAAGTCTCAAGTTGTATGCTTCCTTCTGCTGTCTCCCAGAAGGCCTAAAATGACGGCAATGGCCAAGAGCAGCCGGGGCTGGGAGACTTAGGTAATAATGTCCTATTTTAGCTGTAGCTGAGCCATAAAGCATTAGTGAGTCCCTGCCTTGCCCTTGCCACCTCCTCAGCAAGGAGTACTAAGCTGGGGAACGATGGTAAATTGTGTTATGCCAGCAGATCACAGGGCAATAATCTGGCAGGGCTTGGGCTAGGGCATTAGCCAAATGAAATAAATTATGAAGATACTGCAGAAATTATTTGCTTTTAAACAGGAAAAAGCAAAACCTCAGCAAGTTTAATCACTTCTTAGATGTCCCTGTAAAATACTGGGCTGGGATAGGGGTGCCTTGAAGTGCAAGTTAGGAAATCCCAAGAGATGAGCTGGGCTTGACATTCTCCCACACATAGGTACAGTTCTGCTGCAATCAAGAGACATGATAGTTCATTGTTGCGTTCATTTTTCTTATATAGATTCAGGAATTGCTAATAAGACCAAAACCTGCAATTTAGAGAGAATGTATCCAAAGAGTCAGTAGCTATGTGCTACCCCAGGCTGTTTCTCTGCGTGCCTGCAGTACGAGGTTAGCTTTTCGTGTGCAGCATAATGCAGCAAGTTGATGGAAAACTGAATGTGGTGCAGGCTGGGCTAATTGGAACACTCCTGGAAGGATCTGAATTGCAGCTTTCATAATGAGTGGAGAGAAAAGATAGTTTACATCCTCTAATGTAGCAGAGTCAGGACAAGATTAATAGCAGAACCACTGTGGCTCTGTCTGTCGGGTACTTCATTATTAAAGGTACTGAGTTTCACTAATGATATTTTGCTGGCGATGGGTGCTGTGAGTCAGTAGGCAAAATCTCCTCCCTGGGTCTCCCTCAACTTTCTTATCACCAAAGTGCAAGCTTATAATGGACACATGAACACAGAGATTTTTCTGTTATGAGATGCAATTAAATTGTGGGTCAGCTCCAGAACTAGGCTGGAAGTGGTATCATAAGAATGCATAAAAGTCCGTGCATCTTTGCAGCTGCTGCTTTACACAGTGCTATTTCAGGAATGTTTAGTGGGGAGTCATAACTTATGGCCAGGGATATGGAGTAGAAAATCTCAATTGGCAATTTCTTACTATCAGTGCTGGGGGAGGTGGGGGGGTGGAAAAAGGCCTTTTCAGCAAGTCTGTTTGCAGGAGGTGCCTTTTTCACACAAGTGCTACTTAGGGTCATCACTAAATGAATGTCTCTAATTCTAGGACATGCTAGGTAAAACCTCCTTCTGTATGTAAACTTATAACCCTTTCCCATGCTGATATATGTATTTTTTGGCACATGCACCCTCAGCCTTTGCAAGATAGGATATTGACTGCCCACATTCAAGAGTATCTTTAGTACTGAAAGTTAGAACTCAGTATTTTTACAGATTTTCGGTATTTAATGTAATGATAGTTTTGTTAAGTCGGAGGCATGATTTTGCTATATTCTTTTCTGTTGCAGAGGCTTGACATTCTCCAAATTTCAGTTTAGAGTGAAATAGGATGTGAATTTAAAATAGAATACCTATTTCTGAATAAATCCCTGTGTAAATACTCCAGCATTATTCAGAGAGAACTTGGTGACAGTTCTGCTCTGTGTTCTGTCCAAAAAGTGGGAAAAATTTGAAGCAAAAATTTCAAAAAGTTCTGGGCACAAATGTGCATGTAGTTGTCTGACGAATCTGTCTGTGCAGGTGCAGTGATTATAGACCTGTGAAGCAAAGACCCTAGGCCGTGGGATTGTGCTGGGTATAGTAGCTCATTTCTTGTTTAGCAGTGGCAGCCAGTTTTCACATGAAGATGGTCACTTAAACACAAGCCTGCTCTGCTTCTGAGTTTATTTGCTTCTGATTTTTTTAACCCAATTTACCTGGATTATCTCAGAGTCTTGGAGAACTGAGTACTTGTAAACTGAGCACATTTCCTTTTTTTTTTTTTTTTTTTTTAAGGCGTCAACCGCAAGTCAATATTTGTAGCATTCAAGCTCCATTAAAAGCACACACACAAAAGTTCGTGAATAGTCTGCTTCTAATGAAGAGACATGCTTTCATAGCAGCCTGTGTTCAAAGATGCTTTTAACAACAAGACCGAAGGATTTACGATGTAAGTGTTTTAGTCATTAGAAAATTAGAATTGTTTCTTTGGAGAAAACAAACAGGCTTTGGGCTCTTCCGAAGAGCTATATGAGCTCAGCGGCTGGCAGCTAGTTAGCCCCCCTGCAGTATGAATTAATGATAAAACTGCTTTCATTCAGAAGGGAATTTTATTGGGCAGGATGCCGAGTACCAACACAATGAGGTCTCCAGGCACCCCTCCCTCTAGGGGTCTTCAATTACACTTCGTAATGAGCACTGTTTCATTAGCGAGGAAAGCAAAAGTCGGCGCTAATTAAAATTAAATTAGGACACACTCAAGTTGTGTCACACAGTGTGCTGAGATATTAATAAAAAAAGAAGCTGCCTTGAACAACCATGGACCAGAGGGTCAAGTGATAACAATTAAAATATTGGATGTGATGTCAATGCTGAATTTTTAACACTCTGATTTTGGCTTTGTGGATGGAAAGATGATGTCTGGGCTGGTTCCTGTAATTTGGAAGAGGCATTGCATCTGCATCTGTCAACATAATGTCTGACAGAACATTTTCCTAAAGCTTGCTTGCTTGCCAGAGTATTTCACAAGTACACATGCATGTGCACATGTGCCTCCAATCTGGTGTTCATACACACTGTGGAGCTGACGTGCGAAAATAAGACGGTTTTAATGCATAGGCTCCTGCTGACATGCAAAGGTGTCTTGTGTGAGCAATCATTTGAAGAAGCAAAGCATCTACTTTGTTATATATGTATACCATAAGATAAGCATACCTTTAACTAAATATATATTTCACACGAAGCCAGCATCTACTAAGAACAATTGAGTTATTGCCCCAGCAGCTCTTGGCTCCCTTCGTTAGCGGGAGCACTAATACTTTGCCTTGATACCTGTGTGGTGTTCCTGACGCTGATTCTCAGATRTTTTGTAGATGAGCTTCCCTGAGGTTGAGAACACTGCTGACTTTCCTCCCGGGTTCGCTTTCTTCGCTTTCCAGCTCTTGCTCCTCCTGCGCCGTGCTCTGCCTCGGGGCCTGCTGCTGCTCCTTGTCCCCAGCTCTGCTGTGCATGGCCAGCAAGCGGGGCGCTCACCCACGCTCGTCTTGCTTAGGGCCAGCCCAGCTCTGCTTCGCCAGCTGGATTGGTCTAAGCCTGTAGCTAATTGTTCAGGCTCGTTGCTATAAGCATTTTTGAGGAAAACTTGCTGCCCAATTTAACTGTGATGTTTAATTAAGTTGGTTCGAAAGGCATTTGCAGGAAGATTAAAATATATTTGACCTTCAAAATGGATTAAGTAGACATGATGTTCAGTTAAGCAAATTACAGTGCTCATCTGTACGTTTTGTCTCTAAACATGCACACATGCGGAGCTTGTTGGGCTGGTGAGCATGTATAGAATATTCAGCATAAATAGATTGCAATCTAGAAAAAGAATTTGTTSTTCTTAGTGAATTTATTCTTGCACATTAGGAAAATTCTAGCCAAGGCGCTTTGCACAGTATACATCTGTTTGCCTATGTAATAATTATTGTGCTTGTTAGGCTACAGCAACAGATCATGCATAAGACYTGGGTGAAGAATTAAGTAGAAACAGCTTCCTTATGTTACTTAAGACACCCTTCGGAGGTTMACAAGCTAGGAGGCATCTGACCACCAACCCACTCAACTGCTCACATCAATATAAATATATTTCAAAGAATAGAGTAGSCCACATCACTAGACAATCTATCTTTTTGTGTGTAAGTGGTCTAAGGGTTAAGACAGTTGGTTCATTTAAGCTTTCTACTTGTGTTAAATAACTATTGTGCTTCCTACAGTGGTGAGTACAAGCAAAGCTTTGCCTTCTGTGGGAATTGTCTGCTTAGCTGAGGTAAAATTGGCAAATATTTAAGGCCAAGCACTGAAATCAGCTATTTATATTTCCTTAATATGTATTTACAAGACTGATTGTGAAGYCTCTCAATATGTGTTATAGCAAAAATATCCCTAATGTGTGTCTGAATGCTCTGTCATAACCATTCAGAATGGGCTGTTACTCGCTGTGAGGGCAATAACCTGCATATCAGTAATTTCCTGATACATGATTTAACAAAGACCCTGACTTTGCTAGGTCATTTATTTATAAGTTCATAAATAGGGTACCTTTTTGGTACACTCAAAACATGCATTTACAAGTCTTTTTGATTTTTTTGTTGTTTCTCTTCTGGTTGTATATGATTATAATGACATRCTTTTATATTGAGCTTTCCATCCAGAAGGCAGAGACATAGATAAAATGGATGTGATTTCACCACTGAAGCAGCTCTCTGAGAGGTGGAGCAGCGTCTGCTGAATACTGCACAAAACCAGTTTAAAAAGCAAGTTGCTGTCTGCTTGAGACTCCAAGGGGGTTGCAGATTGATATCAAAATAATGAAAGTGGAACTTGGCTGAGCCAAGACCCCCGTATTGTTGCAAAATTAATGTTTAAAATTATTTTTAAGATTACTGCAAGTAGTCACTGCTTCAACTTCAGAAACAGCCCTAAAAAACAGGTTGAAAATTTCTAAGGAGTGGTTCAGTGGCCTGGCTGGAAGCTTCAAAGGAACATTTCTCCCCGGCTCAGAGCTCCATCTCCTACACCAAGTCTCAGACAGCAATCCCAAGCTTGATGAAAGTGAGGATTGCTAAATGAAGCATTTAGCACCAAGAGAAAGGTGTAAAGGGTAGTTAGAAGAGAGATCACCAGGAGCATCCATAGCACCTTTGCTTTCCTAGCGGGCTCCAGCCATGTGAAACCTTAGTGTGATTAGCTTGGAGACGGGACAGGTGTGAGGCTAGTGATTTTGCTCAGTGCTTGAAACAGTTATTTACTTCTTTTAAAATTTGGAATTAGAATCAAATATCAGCCCTACTGCTAYTCCACTGGGTCCAAGGTTACAGAAAGGGAGCATTCTAAAGTAAAAATCACTGATCCCAAGCAGAAGCAGTTAGCAGTAAGAGAGACCTTGGTGCAGTTGGTCACCGTGATGGAAATGAACTTGAAGGTCTCAGACTTCCATGTCACAAACCCTAGGACCGGACCAGGCCAATATTAACRGCATCAAGAGACGCTCAGCTGAGGGGAGTCCAGCGAGCCCTGGGGAACTTTCTGAGCAAGGATGGCAGCCTGTGGCAGAAGGAGGCTGCTTGCGTCGCCCGTGGTGTGCAGGGCACAGTCTGGAGGTTTCAGTCTCTACAGCTGACAAGGCAGGACTATAACCTAAAGAAAAAAAGGAAAATGTAATCTTTATAAATAAATTTCTAGTCACAATATCATCCCCTATCATTTTAATCTCTCTTCAGTAAAGGTAGGAGCAGGTTTCCTAGTGAATGACCGTCCAGGCAGTACATTAACACGCGTACGCAGCAGTGTTGCAGTGTCTGCCTCACACACACATTTCCCCGCCAGTTCCTCCTGCCTTACGCCTTACTTGCTGAGGATYACAAAGGAACATGCTTCTGTGTTTGCCTATATTGAATCACGGCGTGATACATATCTTTTTTGCTCTGTTACCTAAGACTGCCTGATCCTATTCAGTAGCAGGGCTATTTCTTTTTGTTGTAAAGAGGTATTTGCTTTTTTCCTGCTGCAGCCCTTTTTTAATGGTGAACGAGAATCTGTGTATGTGGGGGGGAGTGTTATAAATCCCACTACACACACCCCATTGGCAACCTCTTTTATGAAATTTTTATTAGTATGTTCAGCTATGTGCATGTCCTCAGGAATAACAAACAGCATAGAGAGAATATATAGCCACTCAAATGGTGCAGGGGCTTCAGGAGGGAAGGTGAACAATGCTACTTTAAATATTGCAGGATGGTTTACAACCCTGAGGGAGGAGGTGTGGGGGAGGAGAGAGGAAGAGCAGATGGGCACAGTGTCCATTTAAGGTGGTCTGGCACAATTATTGGTCAGTAATAATGCAGTTTGTATTTGGAGGCTCCTTCCAGGYCCTGTTCTTTTCCTGGCTTTAGATGTACCTGTACCTGAAAATGTTGCCTTGTATTTCAGAGAGTTCTCCAACTCAGCTGTGCCACAGTGGTTAGATCTGAAGATTGACAGAACATTTCATTGATCATTTTTAGATGAGATGAGTGCCTGACAGGGCTGATGTGCCCTATATTAAGCAGCCTAACACTGCAAGTGTTGCTGCCTGCCTTAGTCATGGTAAAAACCAGTCTCAAATTTCAAGGAAATGTTTGCCTCTCCGTGGGATCTGCTGAGTTCAAACTTCTGGCTTGACAAACATTGAGAAATGTCACTGGCTGGACATCGTATCATACTGGCTTCAGGCTGTGAGACACAGAGAAAGAAAAAAATATGTGCTGTTCTGGGTTCCTGGTTCCAGAGGCTTCAGAGCAGTGCAAGACTCAGAGCATTGACTCTGGGCCTCAGAGTTAGAGTAATCCTGACTCAAGAGCTGAATTTTGCAAGGTTCTTAGTGTTTGCATTTTCCACCCAAGGCAGTGGGAGTTGAGTGTTCTGCATGYGGTTGGCGCTGAGAAGGTTGTACTGGTTCTGGCAGCTTACTGTTTGTATAGCCCTACATCACATTTTACATATTCTTTGCACCTTTTGGAGCTCAGCAGATGTAACTGTAGGGGCAAGGAGGCACTGAGCTCTGAGGTAATTTTCCAGGGAAACAGTAGATACACTACTGTAGCATAGGAATTTGTCTACAATTAATGCCTCATTTATTTGCTTGTTAAGTTTCACTGAATAGGGTTGTATTTACGTTTTGCAATTGTCTTCCTCAAATAACCCTTTAAATCACATTAATTCTCCTGCTTCAGGCTTTTGTACTAAAATCCATGTCTTCCTGTAACTTGCTTCTCACAATCAGCCAGTACAGCTATGGTTCCATTTGAGGTGAAGGAAAATTAGGTTAATGTTTAGTAGGTGGGGTTTATAGCTAGTAACAGGTACCTGTTTTTAACTTCAGCTTTTACTAACTGTGGCCCCCGAAAGCCTCTGGCTTGTTGCCTCAGCTTCCGCACCCGGCATTGCAAGATGTTGTAAGGCTTAATTCACTAACCTTTGTAAAAAGCTGTAAGTTCCTTGAGAGAACTGACATGTAAAGGATAAGAAAGAAGATTTATATCCACATAAACTTCAAAATTAACCTTGATTCCCTAGCTACATATCTAGCAATGCTGTCAGACTCCACAATAGATCAAAAGTGCCTGTGTAAAAGTTCCATTTTATCTGTTTGCACTAGGATTATTCTGTTAATCAGCATTGTAGCATGATGCAATATCTCATAAGAGCATTAGAGGTGAACTGCTTTCCTAGCTTCACAGTCTTCAAGCTTCTTCATGTGTGAAAAGACAGGCCTTTTAATGCTTATCCTTCCATGGCCCATGGAAGTACCACTATTGTATCCCTTAAGTGCAAGATGATAATACAGTACCAAAGATTCAGCTCTTCTTGATGCTACAAGAATAGTATGAATGGAATATTATAGTATGATGAAGAGAGATTGAGAACTATTTGAGACAGGAACCATCACTTTTTGTGATGTATGTAGTAYCTGTAAAATAATAAACTATGTAAGCCTAAGATTATTAAGTGTTGTAATTAAAAAAAAAATAATCATTGTTGGCATGTCTGGTTGCCTGTGTGGCAAGGTTTGCAAGGCATACTCTGGTGTTTTAGGGATATGCACACAGAATATTCAACAATTGGCTGGCTGTTGCTTGGATGCCTAGTTGCWTCCTCATGGCCTACCTAGTTTTAGCTCCTCTGGGGACCTGAAGCCTCTGACAGCAAGGGCTCTGTTACAGCATTACTCAGTCTGCTGAGGACCAGAGGGTAGTGGTGTGATTAACGCACACTTAAGCAACGTAAGAATACCGGCCACGCGTGTACAGGAGACAGCCACTGGAGTAGTCAAAATGGGTGTGAACCAAGAGGAGGCTGGAAAACTGCCTGACACACTTGGCAAGTGATGTAATGCTGCATTCTCAAGAGGAAATTCTTTATTGAACCCCTCTAGCAATGAACTTTTGGCCTGAAGCTGGAGCTTGAATTGCACAAGCTCAATAAATGTGTAATTACAAATACCAGAGACACGCCAAGCCCCCTTACAAGTAGGACCTGTTTCAGAAGCAGCGAAGAAGTGAGTGTCRAGGCAGTGAGGCCAGTGCAGGAGCCAGCTGTTCTGCGGAGAGCAGCCTCTGAGCAGGGTGTGGGCCCTGCAGGACATGGCTGCTGCCCAAGAAAGTGTCATCGGTCATCCTGGGCATCATGGCAGCCAATCAAGCCAGCAAAGCCCATCAAACTTTCAGCCTCCTCCTCAGTTCTTGCTGCTTTGAATTGGCTGCTTGACAAAAGTGTGGTAATTCTGCATTCACCTGAAGTCATTGCCTAATTTAGAGTTAGGTTGCAGCCGTGCCATTTAGGAGCCAGAACTGGATAGGAAGCCCACGGCTATTGGACTTTCTCTGATGTGGGAGATCTTATCATGGAGAGGGGGAGAATCTCGACTTTCATAAAATATCAGTCTCCAGTCTCCTTTTTTTTTTTGGCTTCCTAAATTAGAGTGACTACAGTATAATGCAGAGATACCAGAACCACTTTGATGGTGTAAATCTACCTGCAGCAGCTTGAAACTCAGCACTGGCAGAACTACCCCTGTTCTCTTACTCTGGAAGAAGTATGCAGAGTTGATGGCCCAATAGCAGCTCCACACCTGCAATATGGTGCTTTAAGTGGCAGCAAAAAGTGGTTGAAGCATCACTAGGACATGGATGCTTACTAGGCAATTTCAGGACAGTTGTGTTTATAGTGTTCTTGTCTAAGCGCGTGTGTGCCCACCAACTCCGATACCAAAACATCCTGATTTTCTGAGTCTTGTGCCTCAAACTATTTATGTTTCAAATATATCCATGCAGAATGGGGTGAGGCTAGGGTGCATGAAAATTGCTTACTTTTGAACTATGACAGAGGGTAGAATAATAGAGGAAGAATCATCACTCTTCAGGAAAAGTTGGGGAGGTTGGTTTTATTGGGCTACCCAAAACCGTGTTAACTGTAGCTCCACCTGCACTGTAAGGCTGCAACATGAAGCCCTGCTAGTTTGCATGGTGGCTCACCGAACCTTTCATGTATAGGGTGGAACCGGCACTGAAAGAAAGCAAATGCAAAGGCTGCTGAGTGAAGAGTTAGGAGTGAGACCTAAAGATGGCATGTTCAGTCCCTCCTGCAGGCCAGGAGTGCCTGCTCAGCCTGCTTACTGCAATTATTAGATTACCAAAAGAGAGTCAACCGTATTTTGAAAAATCTGTTGTACATCTAACTAAAACATGGCAATTGGCTATGGCATAGCAAAATCAGGCAGGAGCAAAAGCCAAAAAGTGTTTTTTCTTATATTAGGTGGGGAAGTGGAAAGGGGAATCCTCATCCTAAAGCATTCACAGCAGTCTGCTTATAGCCCTGAAGTACTATTACAGCTACAGTGTGTGTTTGTATGTGTGCGTGTGAGTGTGCACGGGTCTTAAGGTTAGCAAATAGAGACACTCTTTCACTTCCAGTTTTCTATAGATTTATCTTCTTGTTTTAGTGTACCAGCCAAAGGACAGGTTTAAAGCTCAGCAATCATTGCTAGTTTTGAAGCACTTCTAGCAGTTACGGTCAGTTAGGGTGCTTAAATGATGATCCAGGTGTGAGGGGCTATATTCTTAGCTCTATAGTCTCTCTCACGGTATCTCTTGACATGCCAAAGGACTTTAGAAGTGGTTGTGCAGTAGTCTAAATGCTCCCCAGTGGTATATAGCAGATCATAGTGCAGCTAAGATGTTCCTTGCTATCATGGCGTGGACAACAGCATATTTCAACAGTGGGATTTGTTTTGGCTCTTTCTGCCTTTATGAAACTTGAAATTAAGCTAGATTATTATAGGTGCTAGATTTGTTGGCTTAGGTGTGACTGAGTGAAATAGTATGTGAAATAGTGTCATGCACATAGCTCAGTATAATATTTGTTTTCTCTGTAATCATAGTACAATATTGTAATACCATGGTAGATTATAGTTTATTATGATGTATTATTGCAGCTAGTAAACAATGCTATCTAGTGTAATTGTTATATCAATATGACTGTGTCAAGGATCTGCCAATATTTATACTAGAAAACAAGATTTCAAGGGCTTATAATTCATCCATTACATATTGCCTGAAGGTGAAACTTAACATAATATGTACCAATAATGGGGAAATCCCTACTTTCTTTGTGTTATCCACTGGATTGAGACCTATCATGCTTGGAGGAAAATAAACCTCCTACAGCTAAAATTGTGGAGGCTTATCTTGATGTGTAGGAGTCTTTGCCAGTCCCTGCAACTGAAGAAAGATATTTATTCCATCCAAATTCTAATAAACATCTTTTTCTTCTTCCTTGATTTGCAGCCTTCCTCCGATTGACTCATTCCACACTTAGGAAGGGAAATGAGTGATAGAGAAAGAAAAGGGGAAATATTTAAAAGAGAGAAATTTGTCTGTCAGTGAGCAAAAAGGTGAGAGTAAGAAATGCTTGGAGACTCCCAGTCCCAAACCAGATAGCTGCTTCCTGCCAGACAATGTTT
This sequence comes from Eudromia elegans, assembly GCA_003342815.1. Classification (NCBI taxonomy): domain Eukaryota; kingdom Metazoa; phylum Chordata; class Aves; order Tinamiformes; family Tinamidae; genus Eudromia; species Eudromia elegans. The sequence continues at coordinate 284,289 of PTEX01000097.1, forward strand.
ATTCCTTAATTTCCAGGGGGAGGGAGGTATATGATGCACTTGAATTAGTCATCTCATATCTCCCTAACCGCAGGGTGTGTTCTGGGGAACCTTCCCGTGCCTTAACCCCAGGAAAGTTAACTGGTGCAAGAGGTTTTTGATTTTTCTTTTTAGAGATTGCTCTCCAGCAGCTTCACTCTTCTGCTCCTTAGAGACTGGTCTCTAGTTTTAGTTAAGGATGAGACTACCTAATATGAGTATCAATCTTAGCCCCTTGCCTTTAATCCACTGCACCTTTCTAGAGGCCCATTAGTGGTAGAATGTCTGGAGTGTGCATATGTGCACATATTTATTATCAATGAAATGCTTACAGAGAATGAGATGGGAATGTGAGAAGGGAGTGGAAGAGGACATAACTGAGGAATAACACCGCAGATGCAAGGAGGGAACGATGGCAGCGGGTTACAAGCCTGGAGGGGCTTTGTCCTGCCTGGCAGTTTGTCACCATTTGGGCGAGAGAGGTGCTGGCCTGGAGTGGCTGTTTGCAATGGGACTGTGGTCCATTTCGTTCAAGATGCAGTGGAGTTGTGAGCTGGCAGTGGTATATCCTGTAAACCTGTAAAGACAGTAATGATAATGTTAAAAGTAATATTAAAATTATTTCATATCAGCTTTCAAAATAGAAGAGTTTTGTGAAAGAACTGCTCTGAATCTCTTAGTCTTGCTACATGCTCTGTGTGTGCTTGCACATAGGTGGAGATAAGCCTGGAGATGCTCATTTCGGCTCAGAATTCCTGCATGTCACTGTGAGTGCAGGAGTAGTGAGGGCTGGTGTGTGCAGGGAGAGGTGAAACCACCTCTTCCCGACTGGTTTAGGGCAATCTTCCCATGACTCTCCCCTTACCCCTTCTCCCTTTCCACAGGTTTCATGTGGGAGGTTGAAACCTGGCTTTGTAATCAGAACATTGTCAAATTAGTTAGTAGTTGGCAATGCAGTAAGTTGTTTGCAATGGTGAGAAAAAGTGCTAGGGGGAGCAGAAGAGCTGCTGGTAGGATACCCATCACTTAAACAGTAGGTGTTGCTGGTGGCTTGCTGCTGTGGTTAGTAAAAGTTTTTAAATGAATAAACAGTAAAACTAGGTTCATTTAAAAAAGAGATGTTAATGTGTTTTAAAGCTTCTGGGGTGACTGAGTGTATCTCCTAGAATTTTACCTAATCATATTCATTTACCTTAATTTTTACTGTGTGATGTTTCTGTGGAGCACTCTCCCCTCGGTAAGAACCCAGAAAACGTAATGAATTAATGTGGAGCACCTTCACTCTGTAGTCTGATGCAACTGTCTCTGGAGTGAAATACAAAAGTCAGTTAAACAACAGTACTTCATAGTGACTAGAAGAGGGGCACTAAATGTTGAGATTTCAATATCGGAGGCCCCTATTATGTCTGCAGTAGTTCTGTCAGCTGCTAATGGAGTTGCTTGATTTATGCCCATGTACAAAATCTAGCCTTAGAAATATCTCCATGGGAAAATACTTCAAAATTTTAACAATAATTTGGCCAGAAAAAAGGGATTTCTAAAGCAATTTCTACTGGGAGTGCAGTTCACAGAGATGCAGCTAAGCCAGCTGCATACTCTGGCTTGGGTTCTTATATGTCTTCCTGAGTTGTATTCACAGTGGAGATGACATTATGCATTTAAGCTGTTTTACTATACTGAGAAGCATTATGGAACCCAAAAGCAGACAGGGCTATCTCAGCCCACATCATGTAAAACTTGTATGTACTCACCCAAGAAGCATTCCTATTTGCTGGTCCAGCTGGTTTTACCACGACAGAGTTGTGATACTAGCAATTTGATTATGGTGCAATCAAGGGATTATGGATTTAAGTTTCTTGTGTTATAATTGGGTGACTCCATGTGCAAAATTCCTGTTATATTAGTAGAATTGCTGTCAAAAAGGAGTTTTAATATAAAAATGTGGCACGTTTATTTTTTCCCTTCTTTAGGAAAAGTTCTTTGGACTGCAACCCATGGCTGGTTTGTAGCCTAGAGGCTTTTCCAAAAGAAGCACTAGGTCTCTCCATGTGTCTGGAAATTAATTCTTCATTCTGCCAAGTGCCTTTTCTTTTTCCTTCCAGTTACTCCCTAAACCATCCACCTTATTCTGCATGGTCTTCTTTGTGTTAATAACTGCCCATTGTTTCAGTAATTGCTACCATGTTGTTAGGATTTGTCTTCCCATGTTTATTCTGTTGGAATGTGCTCTGCATAGCAGTAGAGCATTTGTTCATTTAAATCAATGTATAAGGTACTTTTTTAATGCCATTCTAAAGCCAGAGTGCTAATGCAAAAGCAAAGCAGTYCAGCTTAGGCATTCAAGCTGGACAAATACAGACCAATTTATGGTAAGGCAAGTGTAAAATGCATTAGATGAATCTCCCCTTAAGAGAAAGTTTAGTCTGGCAAATGAAAGCTGAGAAAAATTCTATAAATATACCAGGCAAGAGAAGCGTAGGGGAGGTAAATGCCAAGGCAGGAGAAGGATTGCCTAAACTAAAAGGCAACACTGTCGCAAGACCAGATGGGTATAATCTAGTCAGTAATAACGTTAGGCTGGTWATTAGAAGCTTCTTAACCATCTGAGGAGAGAGAATCTGGAACAGACCCCCCAAAAAGTGATGTTTTGTTTTGTTTTTCTCTTGCTACGACCTCAGTTTAAGATGGCACTTAATAAGCTGGCACGGGGGGTTACGTTTGCTGTGGTCCTGACTGTATTTGCACCAGGCTGGGCCTGATAACTTAAATGCTGTTGTCCTTCCATTCCCAGTGAGCAGAAAGAGTATGGGAGAGARTAGGATGCAAATAACCATTGGCATAGGCAGAGTGAATTCATTTGGGATGTTCCTGCCATTCCCATCTTGGACTACAATGAGAGAGGAAATTGCCAAGGTTTCCTGTGTGTCTCTGGCAGAAGTGACCAGTCACAGAACAGGGCTTCCTAGTGTCATGGCCTAAACATATGAGGAGGCAGGAAAATCCACCCCGCAAAGGCTGCTCCTCTGCAGAGGCTTCAGGAAGGGTCCTTTATAGCACTAGGGAAGACAGGTGTGGACCAGCATGTTATATCTAAGCAGCATTAGTCTTTGCAGCTTGTCAGCTCCCAAGCTAAGGTGTGTAGCCTAAGCCTATCTCCAATGACATCTCCCTGAATCTCAGTTGCCTCTGCTGCTGCTGCACAACAGGCAGATGTCTATTCTCACACCCACTGCTCACCTGTGGTTCTGTTTTTCTCTTTAGTAATTGTGCAAGTCACCTGATAATTCAGCTAAAAACCCTTACGAGACATTACATAATGTCCTCGGAGAAACCCTGTCTGCTGTAACGTTGCATAGATTATTATGTAAAACTTTCTCTCTTTTCTCAGTTGTTTGTTTTCGGGTGGGGAGTCGGGCTGGATTTCCACTTGGCTGAACCTAAAAGGCTCCAGGTTTGCTCTGGATTGCTTCACTATTTTGTTAATCTCTGGAGACTGCATTGGAGTTGGCCTTAGTATCACAAGTGAAATGAGTTTGGCAGGGCTCTCTGAAGCCTAGGCAGCACACCTGGCCTTGCTGTGAGGTGTGATTCCGCTTAAGTGGTAACACTTATTCAAGAAAGCCCCCAGCTCTAATGTGATGATTTAATTAGCATCACTGGACCAGCTCCATGGGATAAAACCTTCCCTTGACACTTGCTCGGAATTGCGGAGTTTTCTGTGTGCTCGAGAAGTGCTGAAGGGCTGTCAGAGCGCTCGCAAAGAGCGGGCAGCAGGGCTGTGAGCAGAGCTCTGGTGCGGAGAGTGAAGGTAGGAGTGAAGCAGCCCCCGTGCCGAAACCCCAGGCTGTGAYGGCTGTTTCTTGAATGAGCGTTGAGGGCAGGAGGACTAGTTCACGCTCTCTGCTCTTTTTCCATTGAAGACTCTGAGCCCTTGCCTGCTGTAGGTGTTGAAGGGCCCATTGATACCAAGCCCCAAGGAGGAGGCTTGAAGAAAGGMTGGAGTTTAGCAAGGAGCAGCGAGGCACCCAGCCTGTTTGTAGCTCTTGCAAACCTCCTGCCCTGGCTGGCAAGCTAAATGAGAGCAAGTCTGATCTATACTAACAGTTTTTRTCCCAGCTGAAGGAGTAACAGACAGCGGTCCAGGTGTTAACAGCTGTACTCACCACCCCATCATTTTCTGAGTGCTAAAGGAGCTCATTTGTTTCTGTTGGTCTTCAGCACTTGTCTGTCTTCTTGGAGATCAGTGTCCTGTCCACAGTCCTGGCAGGCATCTTGGTGCAATGCAGTTCATCACCTGCTTCTAGCAGAGAGACCTATAGCTCGCCAGGTATAGGAAGCTTTGTGTTGTGCAAGTGCCTAGGAGAGCACGGGCAGAGCMTCGTCAGCAATGACAGGGAGCCTTGGACATGCAGAGAAGCCAAAACGTCACCTCCCTGCAGGAGCTGTGCAGAGGGGCTCTGCTCCTAGCACCACTGCCGAGGGTGAAACGSAATGGGAAGGTAAAACGTGCACCACAGCCCAGATCAGTAGAGCTCATCAAAAAACATTTTGCCTGCTGTTCCGAAGTTCTGAATGGAATCTTTTTCTCTGAAACCTTTCTTTTGGCTGCATGTTTCAAGGCAGAATGAAAAGAATTTTTTCAGCTCAAAATTCTCTTTGAACTGAAATTTTTGAAGGGACTTTTGCTTCTTGGAAACCAAAATTAAGCAAAGCCATCAACTGCAGAGTGATTTTGGTTGAGGAATCTGTTATTGCTCCTAATGTAGGATGAATCCTACACTAAAAAGTGTAAGGTATTAGTTATAAAATACCCCCTATTGAAGGTCAAAGGCATTTTATTTTCCAGTCAGAAGAATATGAAATAACTGAATAACTGTCAAAATTGTGCCTTTTTTTTTTTTTTTAACCTCTCTTCTTCTTAGTTAGGATTTCCTGTAAGAGCTCAGAATCTGAAAAATCTTTTTTTGTTGTTTTGGTTTTTTTTTTTTCTTTTTGTTGTGTTTTCTCCAAAGACTTTCTCCAAGACTCCTTGATGAACAAGCTTCAGGCTTGTCATGAAACCTGAATCCAAGGAAGGTTTCCTGGCTTCAGCTTTCAGTCTGATGTTGCACATGGCTCRGGCTCAGAGCATTGCTTTAGGATTGGAACTGGGATGGGAAATTCACTTATGAGGAAAAAAAGATGGAAAGTGATGGGTTGCAGTGTGGAAAATCCAGCTGTGGGACAGTTTCTCAGGCCCTGCTCTGAAACCCCAGGCTGGTGTTAGGCTGCAGTTCTCACCRTCCCTGGCAGCTCAGCTGGATTGCTGGGGCCTCCTTAAATGTTTTCCATGCCAGCTGAGCACAGAAAGCTGCTGAAATGGGTCTCTGCTGCGCAGTGCGCACTCTCTCTTAGCAGTGCCCTCATGGTGACTCAGTCCCATTCCCCGCTTCTTTTAACCCGCAGCAGGTCAAGAGTTTAACAAAGTGACTAGGGCTGGGAGCCAAGTCCCCAGAGCTGCAATCTGCAGCCAGCATGCCAGCATCTGGAAAGCGTTTGTGACCAATAAAAAATGAATGTGCAGACTCCGCCAAAGCAGCAATCATTTGGCATCTCAAGCCCAGATCTTTACAAGATGATTCTTCTGAGGCTTGGAAAGGCTTGCCTTAGTGTTTTCTAATAAAAACAGTTCTGGGCTGGGCCAATAGTCGGGTGAATAGTGCTCTGCGTCGCCACATGGGAGACAGCCAGCCGGGGAYGGGAAGGCAGTGCTGGAGTGTAACCTCTGGCTGGCTGGGGCTGGATGCCTTGCGAGTGACGTTCTTGCTGTGGCTGGGGACAGGGCGCTTTGGGTGCCATGGCAGTTGCCATTCAAAGCGTGCTTCATCCTTGCCCTGTTTTATCCATTGTCCCAGGAGCCCTGGGGAAGGAGAGAACACAGCCTGGAGTGCTGCTGCTGAGGCACAAAGCTCTGTGTCACAGCTGGACGAGAGCTGCCTTCGGCCAGCCCATGGAAATGGCGATTCCCGGCATTCAGCAGTTGTTTTTTCAGATGATGCAGCTTCCATACTCCCCGCTTCAGGGAGCAATAGCGTTTCCCACCTTTTTGACAGTGATGGTTCTTACTGCAAGTGGTGATTGGGATTGTAGGGAGCTTCTGCCAAGCCCTTCTCTCTAGAGGCAACAGGGTTGTCTTAAAGAGAAACTAAGAGCTTTGGTAAATGGATTGGCTTGGTATCTTCAAATATTCCAGGCTTGCTAGGGGCGCTCAAAAAAAGGAGAGAAGAATAATATGTGTAGATAGTCCTTGACATCATCTAGCTCATACTGCTTTTGTTGAGCACATCCAAGAGTCCTTCCTGTTGCTTCCTGACTCTGTCCCCGAGGATGCACTGAACTCAGCACCTTGCTCCTCCTTGCGATGCTCAGCGGGATGAGTTTGTCCGTGTGTGTTCCTGCCCTCAGCTGGATTCCCTCCCGGACGTTGCTTTATCTTGCTTCCCTGTAGTGACCATGCAGCCTCTAGGACTGTCTGAACTGCACCACCACATATCCCAAATTCCACTGCAAGGAACAAATACAAATAAGTGGAAGCTTAATAATTGTCTTGCAAGTTGCCAGAATATCTTTTGCTGTAGCTAAAGAGCGTTTGTTCCTATGGTGTCATTGTTGAGACCATGGAATTAGCACTGCTGTGGCTGGGGCAGTGCAGTCTGAGTGTGAGAAAATCCAACTTCTCCCGGACCAACGGAAGACAGAGAAAAGCAGCTCATGGTTGCCTGTTCCCCTGTTTCTGAGCATGACCTTGCAAAGGGACAGTCACCACAGAAGAGGAAGTTGGCATCTAAACTGCAGGATTAGAGCACAGATACAATCCAGATGTGCTGCTTCCTGCCCTTGTTCTTGCCTTTGAGGGGCATGAAAGCTGCAGATTGGGGTAGGAGGGGGTGGAAACCTGGAAGTGGATTTTTTTTAAGATCCCAAACTGCAGATATTTGAAGTGATGTTCTTCTGGGGCTGCTAGGACTGTGCCACCTTAAGTTACTTTTTGGTTCAGTTCCACCTGTTCTCACCTGGGTCCTGCCCGTGTTAGGAAAATGAGATCGAATTGGCCAGTGTCAGTTAATGCAGGTCAGTGTGCTTCTCTGTGCATTTATACAGGGTGTGTACACGGAGCTGACCCGGAATAGGTTAAAATATCAGAAATATCAGCATTTGAAAAGATTCTGCTGTGTTTGAAAAGTTGGTTTGGTGAATCTACTGTATTGCTAAATTGTTCTCCTTTGTTTCTAGCCCTGGAAGGATTAAAAAACCCCAAACCCTCCCTCAAGCCCCTTTTCCTTTGTGCATGTGTTACACATGCAAAACACCCCAGAGGAAACTCAGCCAAATCCGCTTTATTTGCCCTGGTTTGGAAACTGTATATTGGGCCAGGTTGGCTTTAAAAGAGAACAACTCTTGGCCAAAACCAGCCTGAATTTCAGGCTGCAAACAAAGAGAAATCCAGATGCATTGAGCTGTGCATCAGAGCACGAGTTTCATGAAGTTATTGTCACTTATACCCACAGTCAGTTTAAAACCAGTGTTTGTGAGATGCCTGGTTCATGTTGGACATCTTCTCCAGAAGTGCCAATTCTTTCCTCTTCTGTTACTTTTCTTACTCGTTTTTGTGAGAAGTGTGTGATTAGCTCTAGACGGAGATTACTTGGAGCTTGCAAAATATGTCTTGTGACTACTCAGCACTTTCCATGCATCCCTGAACGCTGCTCCTATTTCCTCTTGATGGAGATGGGGCCCAGTCTCGCAGCCTCTGTTGTCCACACAGCAGTTTCCTCATAGCATTAAAAATGTTCCACTTCCTACAGATGCTTAGATATGCTGGACTGGGACTGCATTAACCCTAGGAGTGCTACTGCRTCAGCTGTGCCTGTTGAGCCTACTCGCTGATAAGAAGCTGTGTTATTAAAGCCATGGGTTAACTCTGAAGGGGCCCCAAGAGACCCTGGGGTGCCATGCAGACGGCTGYGTAATAAAAGAGCAAGGAAAGAGAGGACTGATGCATGTCCAGGACACCTGGGCAATACCAGTCATGTTGTTTTGGATGTTGCTTGTGCAGGATGGCAGCTGGAAGGCCGGGGGCTCGGAGACAGATGACACACAGGAGCAGGATGTATGATAGCTGTGCAATAACGGGCGTCGTGCAGCTCAGAAGGCAGGTAGTGGGAATGCTGGCTGGCAATATATGTCTGGCAACAAGCGTGTAGTATGTACACATCCCAAGGTGACATTGATGGGTGAGGCATTTCATCTTGGGATGATCCCAGAGCTGGAAATCTTTCACCATTTTGATTTCTGGTGGCTTCCTGCTGAAGCTGGTGGTTTAAGTTAATTAACCCTCTCACATGCAGACACAGCAGGCTACTGTCTGTACGGTCACAGAATATTCTACTGTTTAGCCTTAACCGTATTCAAACAAAGGCTGCTGCRTTGTAGCTAAGCCGTTTCTGTGCGTGCTGCAGTTTTCCTCACTACATCTCTGACAAGGAAGGGTTAAATCCCACTTTTCCCRTGTGTCTGCTGATGAACTGTGAATATGCAACTAGGACCTGTTTTCACGCATATGTCCCTTTCTATAATCCAATCTTCTTTTCCACTGTGGCACAGACCTGGAGGCTCTTCTGCAACCTAGTATGGCAGGTCTGCTGCCATGGGATAAGAAGCAGTAGGTTAATTTACATAATCATATATGCAAATAAGCCAAATAAGGATCCTTTCATTCAGCTTTGGTTTTAAGGTGACTCTGTATATGATTTGAGAGAAAATGGATTTGAGGGGATGATTTTCTTCTCTTGAGCTCTTGTAAAGCAGAACACACTCAGAAATGTACTGCTGTTCCCAGGCATGTACAGCCCAATGGGCATAAATGATTAATTGTGCAAGAACACCTGATAACCCGTCCCATGCAAATGCAGCCATACCCTCTAGGCCTACATCATCTGTTCCCTCTACTGGAAGTGTGGACTGCATCCTTATGCAGGAAATGAAAGAAACTCCATCTCCGAGGAACAAAGGGAATTCATCTCTTCATCTGGAGGAACATTTAAAAGATGTTAAAAACAGCAACAGCCTCACACCTGTGGCATACCAGATGAGTGCTGCTGGAGACACGTGGGGAGGTCGTTATAATGTGTGCCCTTAAAAAGGCTACAGAGAATAAATCAGAGCAAGGCAGTGTCTGTCAGCACTCAAAGTGAAGTCTCTGAACATTTGTCCTTCTGTTTGGTTCAGTTTCTCTTAGTCTTGTGTATTATCTCAGTCATGCAGTGCTGGCCATTCTGGCCTGAGGTTTAGGGAAGCCTTCAGAGCTCCAGAGGGGATGATGGGGGCTATCCATGATGAATCCATGATCAGTTMAGTGATCCACCTTGTAGTGACCTCTATAGGGGTCCCGAAGGAAAACTCCAGAACGAACGTGGCTATCTAGGTGACAGTTTATCTAGGCAATGCTGCCCTCGACTTGAGGGAATAGGACAGGTACCCCACAGCATGGGAAGGGTCACCAGCTTCTGGCCTGGCTGATGGAATGGCAGCTGCTACCTTTAATCACATATCTTTAATCCTTTACAAAAAAGGGAAAAAAAAAAAAAAAGGAAAAAAAATCTGGTTAAGCTCTTTGACTCTCTTGCAGCAGTGAGACGAGGTAAATTACATCTGTTAATTAAACATTGCGTAAAGAAATAATGATCTCTTGTCAGCTGTAAATGCTTTGCTTTTAGAATTCCCCTGACTGGAAGGGGATATGTGTCTTGCTGTGCTGTTCTGCCTGAGTGACCAACCCTTGCTTGAGCATTCATGGAACTTGCCARTCTGCTTTAGACAAGGGAAAATACAGAGCCATGCCCCAGCTAAATGCCACTGACTAAGCAAAATAAACAAGAGATGCAKGAGCTAGGTGCTGTTTACTCCCTGTCCATTACCGATTCTGATGGCCTGAAGGATAACGCTGGGCATTCACAGCAAGGTAAGGCTGAGTTTTTAGCTCTAGGCGGCCTCTTTAGTGAGTGAAAGATATTTTGATCTGAGTCTGCTGAACAGTTTCCACATCCTGAAGTGTACRGTTGCGACTCTAGGCTGCTCTAGGTGTGCAGTGGCCCTCATAATACCTTGGCACTCAGAGGCAGGCAGAGCTCTGCACATAGCTAGCCTTTCTCTGCCATGTCTGCTTGCCAAGGGGAGAGAGACAGAATGACAAAAGCTAAGTGTGTTGCATGGTAGTGTTAGGACATTCCCTAACTGGGACAGCACAAAGTTTCCTTAGCTAGGACCAGAGTTGGCTCCTTAGGAATCTGTAACCTATTCCAGCATAGTTCTGCTTTCGTTGCACACTTACTTGTGCACCTACTTGCCCAGTAGATCTTTTGGTTCTTGTAATTCAGCATCTTTTGTAAAGGAGKGAAACCCACATCTCTTAGAGGGACATCTCAGAAGAGCAAAGATTCAAAGATCTTCTGGTTCTCCTAAGAATTGGTTAGTACTAAAGCAGACAGCAGTTCATCTTCCTGCCCTCCCAGGGACACTGATGCAACAGGCAGTACTGAAACTGTCTCCATCTTTTGCAACCATAGTGCTTATATAGTGATAGTGTGGCAAACATGGTGCGTTCTCTGAGACCTAATTCCGAAATGACACTGACTACACTCTTCTGATTGTAATATGTGCAAGAGAGGACTTTMCTCCTGGGATGTGCCCCGCAGCACCACTGAACAGCAGGGCACTGCCAAGAAACGAATGTCAACTCTGAGCAAACACCATTGCTGCTGCCACCACTGCCTTTCTTTAGCAATCTTGTTAGCAGTTGTATCTGTGGAGTATCTTGTATCAGTGAGGCTGAAGCTGCAGCTTTGGAAAGTGCTCGTCTGTGCAACCTGCTTGTGTGTTTTACTTCTCTGGTCAGTAGGGATGTCCTGTCATCTCCTAATGACCAGCTGGTCTGGATGCAGGTGCCACCCAAAGTCCAGTTTTGTGGCTGTGACTGAGCAGGGGAGATGGAAGGCCCACTGACCAACTCTGCTCTTGTGTCCTRAGGTTTTTTGCCATAGCAGGGACTCTTGCAAATGCGAGTGTGTGTATTTATAGGGAGGCAGATGTAAACCACATTTGTCCTGTGTTTCTGGCAAAGAGAGAGCGTGAAATATTTGTGACCCGAGTCATTGGCTTTCCTGCCATTTGTATAAAAATTTCCAGATGTGATTGTTGATGCCTCACCTGGGACCAATTAAGGAAAGAAGGAATATCCAGAACCAACTGTGTACATGTGGATAGTTGACTTGTTTATGTGTGTGCGTACATGTGCGCATCTCTGTGGCAATGTGTGTGTTTTAAAGTAAAGCAGAATTTCAGTTCAAAGAACTTCTCTCCTCTCCTCCAGGACCTTCCTGCTGCCTACATTATCCTTTTCTCCGCAGCATTGTCCCTGTCCCACAGCCCCAGGAGCAATTTGGGTTTCTCCCTCGTATTCATCCTCCTACCTTCTCTGTTATACTTCCAAATAACTGCTCTGCATCTCACCTGAGCACCCTGTTCTTCCTTGTCAGCACATTTGGACTGATTCTCACCAAATGAGCCCTGTACGCTGGTAAGTCTCTTGTCCTTGCTCTCCTCRCCTGTTATTCCAGAAGTTTGTCTGCTGGGTCTTGACTAGACTGGGCCTAGAGAATAAACTCCTGGTTTTCCGCTTCCAGCCTTTTCTATGAAAACCTCTTCCTCATCACCCATCGTGTCTCCATTTCTTCTCTCCACCGATGACTACTGTCCTTTTTACTTCTATTATGTTGAGTTTCTCTATACCCTTTGTCCTTCCCCATAGCTCTCCCTGAGTAYGCTCCCTAAGCTGCCCTCCTGCCCTGGTCAGACCCTGTGGGAAAGCAAATTTTGAATCATCTGATTTTCTTCCCTTCTTTTATTATTGTTTTTGCAAGGAGAGTTCGAGCAAACAAKCAACCCTCCCTACAACATCTGGTGCCTTTCAGGAACCTTCTACTTGTGGCCAAAATGTAGCATGTGGAGGGACAGGATAAGAATCTAACTAGTTTATTTAACAAAAAAAAAAAAGGCCTGGACCCAAAATCTGATTTAAAATAACCTCCAACAAAATTTAAACTTACTTTTTTACTTATCAGTCATCCTCTTTAGCCACAATCAGATCCATTTTATGCATTTTCCTCCCAGCCTGCTGGAATTGCCCACTTCTGACGTGGGCACAGGCCTTTCCCTGTGCAAACATTTCTTAAGAAGTGGGCAGAATTCACAGCAGGATTTTTGAACAAAAGGTCCAGGAACAGAATTGTTGCTAAGGAGGCTGCTCCCATGCCAGTTCCAGGCCAGTGCAGCAAATGTCAGGCCCAAAGTGAACTCTGCTTTTTTTTTTTTTTTCTTTTTTTTTCCCTCATTTCTTAAGTGTTTCCTCTAGAGAACTCACAGGTGGGTTTGGTTGGAGATATCTGTGCTTGTATTCAATACAGAGAATAGTTACAATGGTAAAAACTGATATATGTCTCATTCAGTCACTTGCTTATTAACAGGATGTTTTCAGGGTAGCTATGTTTTAACTTTAGATTATCGGCTGGGAATTTACTCTAGCAACAGATATTCAGAGCTAGACTCAACTKGACTGTCTTATTAAGTGGGTTAAAATAGAACTATAAGTGTAGATTTATCCTTTGTGTATGTGGTGAGGAGTAATACCTGTATACTATGAGCAGCTGATGATACGTTGATGTGTGCAAACCTCTGSGCTTTGCCCTTCTGCTTTATTCTGGCAGCGCCAGCCCCTGACACAAACTGCTTTCTGTGGTGTGGATAGGTTTAGTTTAACCCTATTGCTTTCTCTAACTCTCTTTATTGCAAGGCAGCAAGAAAGGAAATGCAGCACTGCAGCACTGCCCTTTCTGTTGYGTTTCCCTGCAGTGTTTGGACCTCGCGGCAGCATTGTGCGTGCTGTATGCAACCAGTCCCAAGGAGGAAGGGTAAAGATAAACCGACACTGTGAGTTTAGCAATGCGTGAGCCAGGTTATCTTGGCTTCCTGCGTGGTGCCAARGCTTCCCTGAGTTGTCTGTTTGATGCTTGGCCTCTCTGCTGTTAACCCTAGCACGACCAGGACAGGGACTTCCTTCCCTCTTGCGCTCCAAGCTGCAGTTTCTCAATGGAAAGGGTGAGACTGGGATGTGGCAGCCCAAAGGCCAAATATGGGAGGCACTAGAGCAGGCAGTGAAAGCCAGCAGGATGGGAAAGGGCTCTTCCTGGTGCAGTTGAGCCATGTGATTATCCCAGGGCAGTGCAGGACAACTGAGCTCAGAGGACAGCTGGCTAAAAAGGATCAGGTAGAAGACAGAGGAGGATGAAGAAGAGTCATGGCTGCATCTGAGTAGGRGAGCAGAGTGCAAATAATGCTGTGGCATGATTAGGTAATGGGTTTCTTTGCAGCAAGGCCAAGCTGAATATTCTGCCGCAGAAATGATTTCTCGCGTTTCAGGGAAAATTCTGCCAAGTCCTTTCCTCTTCTGGCTCCCAGGTCTGGGTGTCTTGCTCAAGTCATGGGGCTTCCAACCGGTTTCCTGGCTGCTGCAGACTAAGGTGGTGCCAGTACTTCTAAAAACAGCCTGGGCGCTCTCCTTCTCCTCCTCACTTTGGTGGATTCCTACCTCCTCCTTCCCTTCCAAGCAGGGCCTTTTACTTGCTGCTCCGGAGCGTCCTGAGGCCTGACCTGAGGAGCTGGTAGTGCAGGAGGGGCGATTTGTGGAAATACTCAGTTCTTTTTGCTATTATGAGGCAAGTCTGGCTGCTGTGAGCTATTTTGTACCTTCCACRCTTGGTTGTTTGTCCCAAAGATGCTTAAATTCGCTCACTGAAAACTCTGCTTTTGTCTATCCAGAGTGAAACTAATGTCCTTCAGGATCTGTGCAGTCTGCCCTGGGCTGTGGGTGCAGGACCTGTAGGGTCACAGGGTGTCTGTACCAACGCGTCAGGGATGGGCAGCGCGGCCACTGTCCCTGCCCCCTGGAGGCGAGTGCAGCTGGTGAGCCYGGGTGCTGTCACAGCCCAGCGAGCACATCTCCTCACCGGCATGCTGAGGACAGGGAGCACCTGCCCCGTGGCGCTGCGGGAGGCTGGGGCTGCCCGCGTAGGCCGGCAGTGTCGTGAGCCTGCAGGAACGCGGCCTAAGCGCAGAGGGGCCCACAGCTCCACGTGGAGCCTGCTGCGGGCACCGCTGCAGCGAGGCCATGAGCTGCCCTGGAACCCCTCGGAGTTACAGCGCATGGCCATGGCCTGGAGCACCCAGGCAGAGCGAGGAGCAGGRCCAGGCGATGGCTGCTCCTGCAWACAGAGATKCTGCTGCTCGGGCTGTAYTTGAGTTGTTCCAGCAACACCCCCATGCTGGGGTCCAGTGGGGCCAGAGGAGAGGTGGGGGGCTCTGCTGCCACGGCGAGTGGCTCTGCGCTGTCCGGCGTGTCAGGCTTGATTAGATTTGGCTGGCGCTGGGGCTCGGGCCTCCACGCTGGGAGGGGTGGGATCTGGCCCGAGGGGCAGAGCRGGCCCTCCTCCTTTTATGTGCGGCTGAAAAGTCGCCTTTGTTGTGGGGGCTGCAGCCTTTGTCCCCTACTAGGAGCAGTGCCCCTTTCTTGAGGCATCAGCCCCTCGCAGAGGTGAGCAACCCGCCTTTTTGTGTCAGAYGGGAGCTCTGCCTCGCATCTGCGCYGTGCGGGTCTYTCGCTGACCCCCCCAGGGGCTGAGGGAAGCATTTTTCCCAAGAGTTTGAAGTTCCTGATCTRAAACTCTGCTTGGCGAGGATCCAGCAAGGTGTTAAGCTCCTTTCAGCTGGGAGTTCCCCCCAAGTCCCACCCCAGTTCCTTCAGTCCTTTGTGAGAGAGCTAGGAGAGCAAATGGAGATAGAAACTCAAATGAAATCTGCAGTTCTGTGGCCTTGTGTGGTCCAGATGCAAACRCGGTCCTCTCGGCCGGAGTGGGTTGCAGTCACCAATCTCCCGTGAGGGTCTCAAAATAAAGGTTTTGCTGGGACAATGTTAAATGTGAGCAGTGTCACATTTGAGCAGCCGTTAGCAGACTCAGTGGAGCTGTGARCTCAGAAGTGGGTGGGTAACTATCCAGCATCTACAAACTGCAACCCAAAATCTTCCTGTGTCAGTCT
>PTEX01000097.1:299514-391518 GCA_003342815.1 Eudromia elegans
TAAGTTGCCACATGTACTTTATGCCACAGRTGCTTTATTTTCATGCTGGGCAGCACCACAAAAGCTATGACAGGCTCTGGAAAGCAGTGGGTAGCTTGCAGTCTTCTTGCCCATTGCACTTCAAGCATGTTGGTCTCAAAGCTGTGCTCTCCAAAGGGCCTCCAAGCATCATTTTAACTCATCTTAGACCAGGTAGCACAAGGGAGACCAACTCACATCCAAATGACAATTTGGTTTATAATGTTTACTGTATATTTTCATTTCTTTGGTTAAAATTGTTTTCAGAGCACTGTAGCTGGAGCCCTGCATATAGGCAGTGAATCCCTAATAAAACTATCCCTCCTGTAGTGCCCTTGGGAACCTGGAGGTAGCAACTGACCTGTTTCTCCTCTGAAGGCCATTGCTGTCCTTGCCTTGGGCCTGCATTCAGGTTTGGCAATGCGGGGGTTAAATAGCTCAAGCAGGGTGGAGGATGCTTCAGCCAAACCCAAACTGATTGCACCTGGTTTGCTCAACCTCCGTAAATGACACCGTGGGCTCCYACCCCCACCCCAGCGAATGCCACAGGGGCTGCCAAGGTACGTGCAGGCCGGGCTGCGCGAGCAGGTGTGGGGCCTGCAGCRGTAGGAGGCTCCGGCGGGGAGCAGCCGTGCCAGTCACACGCACGCGGGAGCCCTGTGATCTGCCATGGCCACAAGCCGCTGCAGCGACAGCAAAGCAAAATCAGAAGCTGCAGTAGTTCAAATTCGCATGCTCGTGCTAGACGCGCTCCTGTGTTACTATCAGGGTGTAGGAGAGGCAGTTCCTCTTGCGCAGGAGGAGTGCGTGTTTGGGGAAGCGTGCATCAGGCACGCTCGCCTCGCTCACTTTGTCCGTGTGTAGCTCCTCGTTCGGTGCCTGTGCAGCAYGCGGCTCTAAGCTCCAGACCTGCTGTTGTCTTTGCTAAGCTCTTCCTCCCAGACGTTCCTACTTCAGTGTGTAGAAGAACTGGAAGCAGCAGGTTGCTCCCACACAGTCTGTGCCTGCATTGCTTTTGTATGTTGGGGAGCTGGTGAAGGGTTGAAGGCTATGGACTCCTGAAAGGGAATTTAGAGTCMCTCCGATCAATGGGATTTGCTAGGAAGACCATGAATTCCCTAGATCACTCTAGAAGTGCTTTCTGAAACTATGCTTTTGTTAACGTGGGCTSCTCACACAGCTCTGCAAGTGATCCCTATCATGCAACAGAGAGGATGGAATTACTCATATTTACTCTCTCTTCCCCCACCCTGACTCCATGCTGAGTCAGTCCTTCCTTTTCCAGTCCACAAACCTAAAGAAAACGAGTGTCGGTTGGATGATCCTGCTCTGGGTATGCCACACATTTTTGCATGGAAACCAAGATGATGCCCAGCTCTTCTGTCACCCATCAGGAGCACTCTACCTTCCCTGAGAGCTCTCATCGGTCTATGGGTATGACGGATGCTGTGCTGCTGAGCTCAGGAGAGTCTGACCCAGCTACCGTGCAAAGAGTTTGCCCCAGAGGTCCCAAACACTGACCTGGATATGGATTTTCTTTGGCTTTTGTATAAAGTCTCTGAGGTGAGTGGTAAAGACCAGGGAGATTCCATGTTGTGGCCCAGCTGGCGTGTGCAGCCACAAATAATAATTAATTGGCTTTTTAAGAAGTCTTGCAAACTCCCTTTTTTTTTTTTTTTTTGTCTGTCTGTCTTAAGCTCCTTTTAATTAAGTTCAGTCATGTCCCAACACATCATCTTGGCTGAATCACAGGCCTCACTGTGCCAGTTTTTCACATTCCTGAAATACACAGGCCGCCAGTGTTGCAAATGCAGCTTGGAGGCAGTGGCTCAGAGGAAGTCGGGCAGCTCTCCTCGAACTCGGAAACTTTCAGGAACTGTTGTGAAATTGAGAGGCTGAGGAAACCGGTCTCTGCTTCAAACTCCTGTGCCATTCAATTCCCAGCAGCCTTACTGTCCTGCACTTTACTCACGAGCTGAACCAGCAGCAATTGTAGCAGGCACCTGTGTACAAGCATCTTTGTTCCTTTAGAAAGCACCTTTATTCGAGTTACAGTGCTTGGGGCACACAGCCTTTCCTCTCCATTCTAGTTCTTTGGTTTTGTCACACTCCTTATTGCAAAGGGTCAGTTGTCAAGRTTGTGGGCCCTGTTAACAAGATATGCAGGCTCTTAGTAACAAACATAGCTGGTGTTGCAACAGGAAAAACTTCTGTGTCTCTTTGTTACAATACTTCAAGCCTGGTCTAAGGACCATTTCTTTAATTTTTACAGGAATTTTGGGTTCAGGAGCATCTACTTATTGAGTTATAACCTGACTGTGCTCTCACCAGCTCCTGTGGAAATAATCCAAATGTTTCCCTTGACTCAGTGCTTTGACACTTGCTGTCCCTTGTGTCTGTGTTCTGACTGGGAACTTCTGCATCTGACAACCTAAGATGATTGTAAGCACTCACTTAATATGTTCAATTTACTGAAGAGAGACATTTTCATAATGCCCTGATGCTTGTGTGGAGAGTTGATAATGGAGTCATGCAACTAGGGCAGGAAAGATGCACTAGGTTTATGGTGACTAAAAGCTGAAGCTCAGTAAATTTAGGTAGGAARAAGGATAGAGTGCTATAACTGCGAGGATCTTGATCCATTTGAAAATCTTGCTACTGTATTCTTCGTTGCTAGCCATTTAGATGAAGTTTAGAAGTATTCTCCAAAAGAAATGATTGTATTTTAAAAGGTATTAATTCAGGATAGCTCTATGCTCTATGCTGAGGAAAACTGCAAATCTTCCTTCTGCCCTTAATGAACTGGGCAACAGGGCATCATGGCATCAGCTTTGGGTGGCCTGTCCCCAGGCTGCGGATGAGGAACAATGGTTACCCAGAAAACTATCCCAGCACTACCCGTGTTTCCATAGCAGCGCCAGCAAGGGTTCCAGAGGTGGTTGCGAGACACAGACAGTGGCAGCAGGTTGGACTGTTGTGGGGAATTGTGAATAAGTGGGAGGAAGGAAATGTTACAGTGGAGAGAAAGCAAAAATCACCTCAGCTTTTGGGGCAAAGTATAGGAAAGACGGAAAAGGTAATTACAAGCGAGCAGCAGATAGAAGCATGGGAGCAACGTATGAGTTTCTGAAGGCTGTACAAAAGGTGTAAAAATGTGGACATGCGGCGAATGAGTAAGAAACAGGATGGCATTTGATAATGAGCTAGAGAGTAAAATAAAAACACTGCTGAGGAAGAGTATGTCATTCACATTGGGTTCAAGCTAGTGCATCCGGGATATGACACTTCACTGGGAATATGGACTCAGACTGAGCAGCACAGTCACTGATATGATATGGAAACTGCTTATGATGGGGAGGAAACTGTCTAGAAGTCAAATAGCAAAATATACTGATAGTGAAAAAGAGAGAGAGAACTTCCAGAGCTGCTAGGAGACCTACTTGGCTCTGTAGCCTGATCAGGGTTTAGATGTCTGCTGATGCACAAGAAAAAATGTGTTTCTAGTTCCATCCATAAGGAGAGGCCAGATATGCTGCAGTGGGTAAGGTAAGCAATATTTTTCCTCTGAAATACTTCCATTCCAACTACTTGGCTTTACAGAACCTGTTAATCACTGTTTCCCACTGTGATTACCCTAGGGAGACCATTGCCTGGATCCAGACAGTCAGAACTGAGGCACTGCTCACTCCAGGTGCACACAGGATTGCAGCCCAGTGTGGACTGGGCCCCCAGAAAGATGCACGTGCATGTCCCAAAGCTGGCATGGGGCTGTAACAATAGGGCTAAAACAAAGCAGCATGGATGCTGCGATGGATTTTTCATGAAATTCTTCCTGTTGTGAATAGTAAACATTGGTTTCTATAGCACTTACTGGGCACTTGTCCCAGCAGAAATGCTTAAACAGCAAAATTAAAACATGTTGTCAGAGTGAGAGGACCAGACTTTGCCCTGAGCCATTGACAGCCTAACTGATCAGTTCATCGAGTGAGGTGAGAGGAAAAGAGAAAAACTGAGTCATTTGCTTTTAGAAATGATGGAAATAACACTCAGGATGTGCTGAAAAGGTTCCATCGGTGGGGAGCTCTCTTTTTCTCTGAGTGAAGAGTAAAGCTTCAGAAAACCTCAGAGGAGCCCACTTAGCTGACTCCTGTGATCRTCTGTATTGTCTGCTCCAACTCTTGCCTAGAAAAACAATGCATCTTCAGTTGTTGCTAGTGAGATTGCTTGTCCTGGGTGGCTGGTAGCTGGGCTCCTGCATGTGTTTGTAGTTGCTTTTGCAATGCCTGTCGCTGCTTTTCCAAGGTGATCCTGCTTCTCTAAGTGAAGGCTCTTCCACCTGGTTCTTCCACACCAGGTCAGGATGTAGCCCTGTGCCTCATACTGATGCAGGAAGAGAATAAGATCTTGTACAAAGGTTTGAGTTCACATAATGTGAGAAGGCAAGAGTGGCARGGAAAAGAGAAAAGTACTCAGAGGGCAGTACTCAAAACCGTGGTCTGCAGACTGGCTGCTAGTAGCCTTCAGAGAGCTGGCTGGGCAGCTGCAGCTTGCTGTCCTCTTCCAGCTACCGTAACACTTGCACAGWATATTTATCTGCTTTATATCCCCGTGTTCCTAATGTCTGTACCTCCCATAAGGATTTCCCAGTGCTGCCTATAGGTGAGACTCACGTCACAGGAAAGGCTACGTTATCCTCCGTGCTTCCATTTCACAAGGGTGCTTCTCCAAGCCTCTGTGGGGTTGCGTAGCAGGCGTTTTCAGCCTACTTTTCCTGTTCCAATGGGCTTCAAAAGAGGCAGATACTCCCATTGCTGTTTTGCATGATAACAAGTTGGGCAAGYATCACTTTTGGATTCGGTTGATGGAATACTGGTGACTGCCAGTACCAAGTGGGCGTCTTAGTTGAGACTATCAAATGATGTCTGTTGTATTAAGTGCTTTGTTGGATTTCCTGCTTGGAAAGTGATGCATGTACCAGACAAACAGAGTTTTCTATTCTGGCATTAATGCAATCTTGACATGCACTGCAAACTGTTTACTTTAGAAACTTAATTTAAGATAAAATTTTGGACCATTCTTGGAAAAGTCTGCAACTCAACAGCGACAGAGAGGAGACTAGAGCACCGTTTTCTTAACTTTGGTATCTTGAAATACTGTTATCTGCTTTGTTTTATCTAAACTGTTTCTGATTTGTCCACAATTCATTCGCACGTTGTGTCTTGCTGTATGGGGCAGACAATAAAGTGTGCTCTGCTGAAAGACAGGTAAGAACAGAGAGCACAGAACATAATGGAGAGCAATATTTTATGTCCCTTACGTGTGTTTAACTCTTTCTTGTGATATCCTGCTAATGGAAGGAGAACATGCTCTGTCTTGCAGAGCAGTCACCAGAGATGGCGTGTGCAGGGGTGCTGATGGGCGCCCTGCAGGCCGCTGTGCAGGCRCTGGACGTGCCGACACGCAGCGCCTTTAGTTTCCACCTAGCAGAAGGGGTCTTGAGCATGCCAGAAGTGTGACGCCAGAATACAACACACTTCATTCATCAAAGCCATAAGTAAGAAACTCTGTGTTTTTGGTTTTAGAAGTAACTTTTGTACATTTATGACTTTTTCCACATTAAACATCATTTATGGTTTGGAAATTGTTCAGGCAAGAGGCATGCGGTTTCTGCTCCCGAATATCAGCAGCAGTTTTCCTAGGCTGAGTCTCTATTTTATGTTGACATTTTTTTGGCTTATCATTTATCTTTTGGGTGGACCTCTTTGAAGCAAGCTGCCTCAAGGAGAGGCATTGGGAGAACCTGTATCCTTCTTYTCAGACCAAGGACTGCTTAAGGTAAAGAAGGTGCCATTGAAATGGGGATTTCAGATCTGGAAGCCAGACTTGTCCAAACTGCTTGGTGAAGAACCACCTTTTCAGGGATGTTCCCTCATCAGACAGGTTGCTGGAACAAATGGAGAAGTAGGAATTTCACACCCRGACTTTGAGACATGAGTCGATAGGTTTTTCCAAAAGAGCTGTGAAAAGTTATGGACTTGCTGTTGAATTTTTGGTTAATTCTGTTCCTGCTGAATAACTGGTAAAGGGCTGTTGCAAGGTCTTGCTTTATGGTCTAGGAACTCCATTTTACAATTTTTACAGAGGTTTCAATGCCTCTTTTTGCAGCCCTTTCTATGYATTACCACAGTATTTGAAGTGCATGAGATTCCACACACACTCAGAGTATGTTTACGTATGGAAGCAGAGGAAGCTATGGACTGAATGTACTTTTGTTCCTACAGGATTTTGGACTCTGTGTTAATTCTTTCTTTAGCTGACCAGGCAGGGCAAGATTTAGAAAGCAATGGAGATGTTTTTGTCTTTCTGCTTACAGTGCTCTGTTATAGAAGAGCAACATTCCTTCTCTGTCTAAACACTCTGCCACGGCCCAGTCATACTTCGTGCTGAGTTCCATTATGCTGCTGTGTTGCTCAGGACAGATAAATGCCACGGTGAATCCTAATGTGGTGTCAGGTACCTGGCTTTGGAGCCGCTAACCCGGAGATACTGCTGAGGTGWTTGCAAGCTTGGCTGCTGCGGGTGATGCGTTTGCCACAGGCTCCCCTCATGCCAATTCACCCCTGTGCTGGGAGGTGAGTGCTGCCTCTGCAGAACGCAGCTCTGGAGCACGGTGCCCTGGCTCCTGCYGGGACAGAGTGCCCTTTTTGGTGCCTTCAGAAAATCAGTGCCAGAGCCTGGCACCATCCTGCAGGACTGGCAGCAAGGAGGGCATTCCTGCAGCCTTGCCTGGTCCCTTTGCAGCATGCTGTTAAGAAGGATAGCACCAAGCACAGGTTTATGTTTTATTTTCCCTTTTGCAGCTAGATTAAGGAATGAATAAGACATACTCTGGAATGTGTCATGAAGTTTCTTTAACTCTTTGGCTCGTTACTTCATGGCTTAGCAGCTTTTGGTGCCAAGTGCCTCTGGCTGTCTCTTCTCTGGTTTATCTTTGAGGTTTTCCAAAATTCTTGCTAGAAATAGCCAATATAAAATTTCCTGGAACAGGAGAAAGATGTCCAGCGCCTAGAGTTTGGGRTAGGAACCTTTTTTCTTCCTCTCTCTCTCTTTTTTGACAGCTATATTTTTACACTTCTTTCCTCTCACATGATTGATAGGCTTCTTCCATTGTCCAATCATGTTTAGCACCTGTCTGCATTGTAAGGACAGAAACAATTGTTTGCCTTGTTCTGTTTCTTTTCTTGACTGAACTTTTTGCRTGTATCCGTTTTGTATCCCGGCTGCTCCTGCAAGTCTAATTAGTTGCTTTTTCTAAGCCCAGTTCCTCCTTCCTGGTGCCCTGGCCTAAGGGCTGAAGCCCTTATCTCTGCTCCCAGCAGAACAACCTGTGACGGGGCTCCTTGCCCTCCTCCCGGGCTAGGGCTGCCGTTTACACGTGGTGGTGCAAGCTCTCCTAGCTCAGTCCGTGGCTTGATCTGCACTGGTTTCCCAATAGTGGGAAGAGATGATGAAAGCAAAGAAAGACGCACAGATGGAGAGAGATATTGCAGGGCTGCCAGGGCAGCTGTTCGAGATCTCTGAATCAGATGGAGACAAAACTCCGCCACCCTCAGCTTCCCCACCCAACAAACCCTCTCCCATGTGCAAAACAAAACCGGCCCCACCCCTGCCCTGCCATTTTAGCTAATGACTTGGTTAATAAATGGCAAATTCCAGGGGTAATCCTGTCAAAGTCTCTGTGACATCCCCATAGATAATACTAACCACAGAGCGCTCCCCTGCTCTTCTGATTAATACCAGAAGAATTTGGCTTGATTAGATCATTACTGAGGGGACATGCATGAAGCACACAAATATTACGGTGAAAAAATCAGGCTTTAGACAAGTGGAAGAGTTACCAGTAACCACAGTTTGTAAAATTTTTCACCTGATAGAGAGAAACATGGTCTGTGGTTGTCCCCTGCTCTCTGACAACCCTCATAGAAAGTACGTATGGGTGAATAATGAGGCATATGCGTGTCCCAACCTTTCTGTCTCCTCTCTTCTCTGCGTGTAATTCAGTCATATCATGTTGATAGGAGCAGCTATGAACCAAATGCGGGCATCTTTGAAGAACTGGAGATTTTGAATATAAAATCCCTAGGGCAGACACCCAGGTAATTGTTTCCTTGACAAGTCTGGCAAGGTCAGATTAGTGCAGTTTGGGATCTTGGCACACAACGCAAACACGGCACGGAGGGAGGAGCAGGGCTTCCTTCTTCCTCCCTCTCCCTGCACCCCAACATGTAGGCGGGACAGCAGTTTGGAGGCTGAGCAAGAACCCCGGTATTTGCAGGAAGGTACTGGGTTGCAGCTGCCGTTTTCCTCGCCCTTTCTAGAACCGTGGTTCTTGGTTATCTTTTGTTGAAATAAGCAGGGGCTATTTATGTGTCAGTCTGTTTGAAGATTCAGGCAGATTTTACAAAATTTCTTACTCTCAAAATGGGCTTTCAAATATTTTTCATTTGCAGACTTTTAGATTTGATACTGTTTTTAGTAGTGGTGGTTGTTTTTGGTAGTTTTTTTTGTTTTGCTGGATGAGGAAAAAAGATGGGAACCGGACTCTTAGTGCTGCCCACAGAAAGCAGAAAAAGCAGTGGACACAAATTGGAATATGAAAAATTCCCTTTGAATTTCTTTTTTTTTTTCTCTGTAAGAGTGATTTAACATAGGAACAGGTTGTTCAGAGCAGTTGTGGAGTCTCCAGTCTGAGAGAGATTCAGAACCTGTCTGGGCAGGGTCCTGAGCAAGATGCTGTAGCAGACCCTGCTTTGAGCAGGGGGCTTGGACTAGATGATCTCCAGAGCCTCAGTGATCCTGTGCTGCTGTGACCATACTTGCAAAATACCTCTGAGAGACTAATTGTGGTAAATTGTCCTGGGAGATGAAATTATCTTAAGCAGTTTTCACTAGATCCCTGAAAATTCCCCAGTTAAAAATAACTCTCCACTCTCCACTACTTTATTTAATATGTATTTTTCAGGGAAGAGCTTTATGGGAACGTGGCTTGCAAACTAATTGGTAATCACAGCTGAGGGAAGGGGTGAATTGTAGCACAGCAGCAAAAGCAGTGGAAGAGGAAATTTTCTAGTCAGCTCTATTCTTTTACAACAATCTATCATATAACTACACTGCAGCCCAGACCCCCAAGCATGGGCCTGTGCCATTCCCTGCTGAGATAGCGAGCCTGGCATTTGCCTCAAGGTATGAGAAGAGGATCTTGGAGGACTAGAAAAAGGAGAGCTCGAAGGGCCTGAGGCTCTGAAACAAAAAGAATGAGGGAGAAATGTGATAACATCATGAAGTAGTAAAGGGCCCGAGGGACAATTCAAATCATACAGGGAGGATGGGTATAATTTGTTCTCCATGGCCAGGGCATATAGAACAAAATGTCAAGATTTTAAATTGCGACAAGACAGTAGGAAAAAATCCTTCTGGCAGTTAGGCTAATGAAGCCCTGGAATAAGGGGCAAGGGTGGTTGTGGGCTGTAGCAGGGAAATTTTTAAATTAGGGTATAAAATTTCAGTCAGGGATGGCAGACAGAGCTGAACTGCCTTGTAGCAAGCAGATGGATCAGAAGGGTCCCTTTAAGCCCTCAGTTTCTGTGACTCCCAGGACAGTGTGAGCTCATGTGCAGTGGAGAACTTGTCTGTAGGAAGAGACTCCTCCTACTTATCCTCATTTTGATCCTAACTCACAGGGTAAGCAACAGGGATTTTGCTCTGCTCTTTCAATACCCTAGACCTCAGACCCCAAGGTGTGTCATCTTCTATGTCCCATCTGAAAATGGCACCAAGTTCAGAGCTTATTCTGGCGCCATCTCCCCTTTCTGCAAAGAAGTTCACTACCAGGGTTGACCCTTTTGTTGTGCCAAATGCTGATGGTTCTCTGTCCCAGGCAATTCCCCTCCTAATATTTTTTACTGGAGACCTGTGCAAAGAGTAGTTTAAAGTCTAAGCACATAACACAACTTGCTGCCGAAACCAAAGTTCATGAAAACGTCTAGTCATAAACTAAGGTAGCTCAGGAACTGMAGCAGTCTCTGGCAGAGGAGGAGACTGGAGCACTGGGAACAGCTGTTGCTCCTGCTACCCCAGTGAAACCCACTGAGCTTGCAGCTCAGAGCCTTCAAGTCAGGAGAGCGCTGTGGATTCCTAACATGGAGCAATTCCTTCAGAGGGAAGTCTGGCACGGAGGTGGGCAACCTGCCTGGAGTAAGAGACATTTGCTCATTGACTGATCCTGTGGGACAAGGGAGAAGGAGCTGGTAATAAAGACTCTGATCTTAACTTAGAGTAATTTGGGCACCAGTTCAAATACAAGACACATCTCTAATCCAGTGAACAGCTTTCAGTCCAGGTCTGAGATACCCACTGGAAATTCCCCACCAAATACTCTCCTCACCGCTGCCCACCCTGGGGCACAGAGCGTTTTTAGGCACACTTGGAACCAGTGGAAAGGACCAGGCCCCACAGGCAGATCAGAAGGTGTGAGGCTGCTTGCTGTGAAATGTCCTCTGCAGACCTCGCTGGCTTCAGAGCAGTGTTGGGAATTCGCTGCAGCTGAGCGGGGATTTTGAGGCTTTCACTGGGGTCCATATGAGGGAACTGAAATCCCTGAGGAAGAAAGGCAAGTGTCTCCTAGGGGCTGCACGCACAGTATGGTTTTAGACCACCTCTTGTCTCTCCCCTCAGTACAAGGCACTGACCTTTAAAAGTCTGCATCTTTCTACAGCCTGTCCTTTAAAGGAGGCTTCCCAAGTGCAGGGCAGCCTTGTGCAGCCTTGGAGACTCAAAACCCTGTAACATGCTGAGAGAGCAGACTCTGCAGTCCTGGCATTTCTTTATGTTTCAGCCCACAACCAGTCCCTTTCTGAGAAACCTAACCACTTTGTCTCCTTTACTCTCCTCCCTCWCAGCTCCCTGGACTCGTCTACTGCCATGAGCAGTTGCAGCCAAGGATTTGGAGCCAAGATATGAGGGAAATGGTTTAACCAGATGTGTGCCCACGCCTGCAATTCTGAACTTTGAGATGTGGTTATTTAAAGAGCCTGCCATCTTCTGTGGCTCACTGCAGCAAGGTGAGTAATGGGTGGGACAGCAGCATATCCAGAAAAACACCTCTTTTTCAAGGGGAAGGAGAAGAGGTTATAATTCGTCTGTAAAAATTCGCTCCAGGCTGAAAACTTGGCAAACAAAAGCTTAGCTTAGAAGTGATTTAAAAGGAAAAAACAAAAAAGCATAAAATAAATCAGGGCAGTCATTTTGGGTGGAGATGAGGGTCCAGAGCTTAGAGATCATTCTTTAGTGGGGGAGGAGAAGGAATGGCTCAAGACAGAGTTGTATCTGGCTCCCAGCCCTACTATAACTAAGTCTATCAAAGCCAGGAGAATATCTGCAGTATCTGAAAACATGTCCAGTCCCTGGCCATCCCTTTACCATTTGTTAGAGAAAATCAAGACCCTGTGTCCTCTTTAGTGCATAGTGGAGGCAGCAAAGGTGGTGCTATTTCAATTCCTACTACTCCTGCTTTCTGAAATACAGATATTCCTCTAACTTAACTTGTAGAAGGGAATAGTCACGGGGTTTAGCTTGCCTAGAGGAAAAAAGAGGTGTCTCGCTCTCAGCTTTGCAGAGCTCTTGGGGCTGCCTGTCCCTGCGTGCTGAGCCACACCAGCGGCTCAGACCCGTGCCACTCCTTAACAAGCCAGAGAGTTGAGCAAGAGGACGTCCCCTCCTTGCAGCCCTTGCATGTGGTGACTCCTCCGCAACCCCAGCCTCGTGAGACTGAGGAGGAGGAAGGAGAGCTTGCTGGCCACAGAGCAGCAAGGAGCACGAGCACAGAATGTGCCTTGAGAGGGAAAACTTTTCCAGACCATTACCTAATGCACACACAGCTTCCCAGCATGGTTGGCCTAGGTCTTGGGAAGCAAAGGCAGGAAGTTCCAGCTGGTTACTGATTCTTTTGTCCATCCTCAGCTCCAGACTCTGGGCGTCTCCAGCCTGAGCGTCCATGCCCGGTTGGATGCAGGCTGCCTTTGTAACAGCACCAGCACATGACTTGCCCCACACCTCCAGTTAGGGAAGAAAGCATCAGGTTGGCATTTCAGACAAACCTATCAGCCAGTTAAGTTGACTATATGACTGGATGTAAGGAAAAATATTTCACAATGAGAGTGGATTAAGCATTAGAACAGATTGCCAAGCAAAGATATAATATAAAAGCTCCATCCTCGGAGATTTTTGGACCTTGATTGGATAAGGACCTGAGCAGCATGGCATAGCTTTGCTAGCGTTATGTATTCCCACACACACTTCAAAGCAGCCAAACCCTTGGCATGCACTGCCAGCTGCAGTACTTTGGATGCAGCAACTACCCAGACACAAAAGGCTAAAGGAACGATCG
This sequence comes from Eudromia elegans, assembly GCA_003342815.1. Classification (NCBI taxonomy): domain Eukaryota; kingdom Metazoa; phylum Chordata; class Aves; order Tinamiformes; family Tinamidae; genus Eudromia; species Eudromia elegans. The sequence continues at coordinate 311,978 of PTEX01000097.1, forward strand.
AAGTCTTGTAGACCCTTTCTGAAATTTTACTTCCCACTATTTAGTTAATAGATGTTCAGTTCCATCACTGTAAGTGACATGGGCAGCCTAGATGAGATATCATCTAATTCTGTGTAGGACAGGCATCCTTTGAAGGGCAGCACAATTCAGATTTTCCTGGCATCTCTGACAGGCTTCCTACTGTGCTTGCACATCATTTCATACGTGCTCACAGATCCTCCCCTTCCAGCACCCCAAGGCTTTGTGAAGAACGTAGTGCTCTCCAGCAGCAGAAAGTGCCAGGGTTTGCTTCATAAAAAAGAAATGCACTTTAATCTTGTCCTCTCTCCAGGCTCAATGATGCAGATGGAACAAGCTAATACAAAGGCTCAAAGGACTCAGTCTGTTTATTAAGAGGGCTTGGGGAGCTTTTGCTTTGTGCTCATGGCCAGGTACCATCATTGTGATGTTGAGAGACGTGTTACCTATACTGGTGTATTGTATAATTTGAAATCAGGTTGTCAAATGAGAGTCTACCCGAAAGTCTCCTTAATTCTATTGAGAGATAGAAGAAGGCTGTCAAGAGATCTTGTTCAAGAGAAGGGAGCTTGCCCTTTTAGTCTGCTCTTATGTGTCACCACTGACCCATTCTATATTGTTGTTTCTAGGGAAGACTGAGGCCTCTGAACATGGAACCCAGTCCGTCTTCTAGCTCTCCAGGTGCAGCAAGAACATTTAAGGATGGATCTTTTACAGCTCCTCTCAAGCACTGGAATTTCCAGGTGCATGTTTCCAGGGCACAAGCAACCCCAGGAAAGCTGCTTTTCCAAAGGTATGTCATCTCTTGTTTAGACTAAAAAAGCAAAGAAAAAAATAGAAGTGAAAAAACTGACCTTTGGCATCAAAACAAAGCAAGTATTTGCTTTTCATAAAATTCTTTAACTATATGTCATGGGGAAAAAAAAAATGTAATAACTACTTAAGGAAATAGGGATAAAGTTAAAAAAACAAGGCGCTAGCATTGGAGGTATGGTTAAATCAAGACCCATCAGAAAGAACATGGCTGGGGAAGAAGTTTAACAAGTTCATTTTATGTGCCACTGTGTCATGCTTCTCTTTGTTGCTCAAGAATGTTGCCTCGCTGGTTCCTAGGGTGTGAAAGGGCAGAGTTGCTGGGAGGATGTGCCCCATGGACCACACATGAGCCACTGTTGGGCATGTGACACTGACAGAAAGGGTGATCCCTCTGAAAATTGTTGTTTTACTTGTATTGCAATTTTGCCGTGAATGAAGAACTAGCCAGGACTTTGTGGTCAGAGGTCTTCTTTGGAATGATAGTTTGCAGAATAATAATTTGCAGTCCAAAAGCAGAAGAGGTTACGTATCAAATCAAGAGAAGCTGATATCCCACTATGGAAGGTGTTCACCGTGGTCGGGAGGTTTCGAGGATACTCATCTTGTAAGACAGACTTCTGGGGGTTACACTGAATCCTCTCTGAAGTAATAGAGCCCGCTCCCCTTTGTTTTCTTCAAAGGGAAAAGGTAGGACAAGAACACTCCTAGACTGTTGCGTGTATGCATACAAAGCAAAGCACGGCAGGAACCTGACAAACCTTGCTGGGAAGTGCACAGTGCACTGAGAGCGTGTGGCAAGGCCTGGTTTATACAGCCTCACCGCTGTAGTCATTGGCTTGAAGCCAGGCTAGGTCAGAGTTTACACCGTGAACTGACAGCTCTTCCTCCTGCCAGTGTTTGGACGTATCCTAATCTGCAGTTGCACAACGTGGTGCGAGCAGCCTGCTCTGCTTGCCAGAGAGCCAGGACTGGAAGAGCAGGCTGCAACACAGACCTCTGAGCCTGCTTGCTGTCCTTCTCTCCCACCACGTCCCATTCCCATCCCCATCCCTGAAACAAAGACTCCCACTAAAAGCAAACAAGTAGCGATAGCAGAAGATTCTCTGGTTGCTGCCTGCGTGTCAGCGGCTGCTGCTGCAGGCTGTGGCTCGTGACAGCACTGATTCAATTAACTGATCTTATGCTAGTAAGTCCCTTGTGTGTACTCTCTTAAACCAGTTAGAAGAACCCATCTAGTGTATATTTGTAGAAGAAGAGGAGATGGGACTCTGCTTTGCTTCCGTTTTCCTGTCTGTCCTTCTGTCTCGCCACCCAACCAGGTGGTCAACGAGTGCCCCAATGTTCTGCTTTAGAAGTGGTTACTGCTTCTGCCAATCCGTGAAGAAAAAGTGATCAGCAGCATTTGTTCTGCCCCTGCTGAACTCAAATCCTGCTCAAGAGCACGTRTTCTGTGAGCTGCACGACCATTCATAGGAACGGGCGCTTTGCAGGACTTTGCTGTAGAGGACCACACTTAAATACACACAACTCAGAAAAGCCAARGTGTGACTTCCATAACAGCTGTAACTCAGACCTTTTGAAACACATACTATTTTTAGTTATTATAGATGGTGTTAACGTTAATGCCTTAACCCTTAAAGAAGCTAGCTAATTTCTGGGTCGATATGACCAGGGAGCTGGCTGGTTTCCAGTGTTGTGGGGAGAGAGCCAAGAAGTGCAGTGCCAGGGTGTTTCTGACTGCTGACGTTTCTAAGTAAAACACATCCAGGTCTGGGTTTCATTCTGGGCTTCCGCCTGCTCTCTGCCACTCTATCACCGTTGCACTGGGGTGGGTGTCTTTATGGKTACAACTGCAATGCGTGTTGTGGTACCGTCAACCGAGATGTCTAGAAGAGGGACATTAGGGGAGGAACCAACTCAGTTGGGCAGGTCTGCTGCAGTAAGATGTAAGAAAAAAAGTGTCGTCTTCACCCATGTGCTGCCCGTTCTTACTGAAATGCGGATATGACAAGGAAAAGGTTGTGGCAAGCGGGCAGGAGAGGAAAAGGGAGGAGAGAGTTCAAACGCTGTGGCCTAGCAAAAGAAAACGCGGCATTGGTGCTTGCGTCAGTAACCCGTCTGCGTGCTGACCCCGGGCTCACCTGAGCCTTGGCAAAGCTCCCCTTTGTTCTGTGCTGCTTTCCCGAATCCGGAGCTATCCCTCAGTCACTGGGACCGTTCCACCCAGACGGCCTGCCCGTGATTGCTTCATAACGCAGGACCCAGGAATCAAAAGCAGGGCATGTTTCCTGAGCAGAGATGGAAAACAGCTGCGCTGGAAAAAAGGAGRGGTTTGCTGGCTGAGCAGTGGAAAATCCGGATCAAGGGCTGGTTGTGCAATCTTCCCTGGCCAGCCTTTGGCTGCTATTGTGGCAAGGGACTAGCTGGAGTTGGCAAGAGGCTGCTGCTGGGCAGCRAGAGCCTCTCATGCCCACAAGCCTGAAAGCCAGGACTTAATTCTGCACCTTTGTCACTTGCATGGTGCTGGGCTGCCCGGGAGGGTGGAAAGTAGGGACAGCACAGCGATGTGACCCTCTTCACTGCGCCGTGGTTATCTCTGTCCAGCCAGACAACACTGCATGCAGCAGCCCGGCCAGTTACAGTAAGGACAGACAGAGATGTTGCGCCGCAGAGCAGCCGCATCTGCCCAGGTGTGCAGCTGGGTTCCTGCCGCAGYGAGGGGATGTGGTTGTGCAGTCTGGCCAGGTCCCTGCACCCGCCTCCCCGCTCCCGCGCGCACCAGGCAGCTGAGCAGGGCACCGCGCGCCAGCTGGGAGGAGGCCGAGCTGCGGGCTGAGCGCTGCCATCCGCGCTGCCACCTCCCTGCTCTGAGCTCAAGGGCAGCCGTCGCCCTGTACTTTTGAGCTTTGTCTGCTGGTTGCTCTAAGTCAGGCAGCTGGAAGAGGCCCTCATTTGTGAGAAATCCAAACTCTCCAACCAAAAGTAAATGACTCTGTGGCTTAAACATGGAGGCAGRGTTTGAAGCCAGAGGAAGGGGGTGTGCAGTTCTGTTGGATTGCTTTATTTTTTTTCAAATAATTTTGTGCAAGAGGGTGGTGAATGCAAACAGAGGAGGAGAAAGAATTAGGCATTTGCTGACCATGTCCCAATTCTGAAAAATTTTACTCTGTTCTGCTGAGAGTCCAGTCACATTTGTCTTTTCCCAGTGCTCTTCTCTGTAAGTTAGCAAGAAATTAAAGGGATGGGGCAAAATGTTGAGAAGGCAAAAAGCAAAGGAAATAGGCAGGACCATCAATCACCTCCTAGGCTGATACATACCAGCAACATTGGCCTCTCTTCTTAGCACCTGGAACAGCAGAAGACAGTATGATGGATGCTTTTCACTGCGTAGTACTGGGGCCGTGGATGTACTGTAATTGCAGGGAGATCGTGCTCTCTTAGAACTGGCACAACCTACCAAGCTGAAACATATGGATTCAGCCCTTGCTCTGCAGCGGTTTCCAATAGTGCTCATCACTAAGACACAGCACAGCTGCAGAGGAAAGCAAAAATAACAACAACAAAACCCACAAAACAGATCAGTGCTATGGACCCCGTGAAGGGAAAGAATGAAGATGTGGGGTGGTGACCTATAGGAGGGAGGAAACTGCCAAATTGAGGCAAGAGCAGCTTGAGGAGCAGTGCAGATGGAAGCCATTCTGGCCCAGATAGCAAAACTTGGAAAACTCAGAGGTATTTCTGGCCCTCTGGCCCAGGCTTTGGAATAGAGGTACCTCGGGGTGAGCATCAAGGTGAGCGTTCAAATGCTAAAAGAGCCTCCTTGTAGGGGAGTGAGCACAAAGATTTTCAGGAGCAAACTGTGACTCCATGCAGGTGTAGAGATAGATGAAAGCAGCAGTACTTTTGCAGTTAAGAGCTAAGCTCCCTATGGATACAAGCATTGCACTGTTTGAGTTTTAGACCGGTGTGCAGCTTAAGACTGTAAATCCACCACACAGAAGGAGGAGAAGACCCAACAGCTCTTGTCCTCGGTCAGCTGGGCCTTTCTGGGCGCAGCTTCCTGGGAGCTGTCAGGAGGCAGCTCATGCTGCTCGAGGAGCTCAGCCTATACCTCCTACCCAGCAGGGAAACCCAGCTTTTCATAGATATTTTTCACACATTGTTTTCTGAGAAGGCGCTGAGAGAGTTTATGTAATTTATTTGTAACTTATTTTCCTTTCAGAAGGGAGGAAAATGAGAAAAATGGCATGCCTAGTTTTTTATTCTTATAGCACTTTAAGAAATACTTTATAGACAAAGAACAATGAGGTTTAGTTATTGCTGATTTAAGCCAGGTCACACTATACTTGATGCACATCAGGCTTTGCACAAGTGCACACAAATCAGTTTAACCTGGGCAATTTTTCTAGTACATTCAGACAAACAAAATCCAGATAGGTGTGTGAAATTAATAGTTGGTAACAGCTTCAACATTCTTAGAGCTGTGGAAAATTTGGCATTACTTGCAGATAAAAGGTCCAGTGCTTCAAAGTTTATTTTCAATCCAAAAAAAGATGAAGGCATATTTTAGAAATAACTTGCAAAATGAGGTGTTAGTCTTCTGGCTTATACTGACCTGAAGTTATTCTTTTTTAAAAATATATCCTTCCTGTTTAACTTCTCAGTGTGATTTTTGTAATCAGAATTCGTAAGAAACAACATTTTGCATCAGTATCTGTTCAACAGTGTCAAAAAAAAAAAAAAAAGACCACAAACCTATTATTCAAAGATTTGATTTTGATCCGGCATCTGTTTGCTCTTCAAGAGGTAGTGGAGAGAAGGAAGATTTGGTTTTGGGAGAAAAGTCACTTGAAGAAATGGGAGCAATGAAAGCAGAGGAAAGAAAGTACAAATTCCAGGGTATTTGAGACATAATCAGTATCCTTTACATCTCGAGCTGTTGTTCAGTTGTGCATATTTCCGTATCCCATCACAGAGGCAGCTGCGTTTTGGTTGTGAGTTATTCCATGAAGAGTTTTGTATAGTTGTCCCGGGATCTTATGAGATGAAAAGGAGCTGACCACGGCAAAGAAAGTAAAACAGAACATGCAATGCGTTAACTATGCTGGAAACCACTCATGCCACAGAGGAATGGGTGCCAGTAAGCAAAAACTTGCGGAAGAAGGGAGGAAAAAAAAAAGGGGGGGGGGGGATGTTGGTAGCTGGGAGTACAGACTCATTACCACAGCTGAGCTGTTGAAAACCAGCCRTCGGCCTTCTGTAGCTCTTCATCTGTTTTGCTGTTCATTTCTGTCCTTCTCTTTAACCTTGCTGGGTAAAACACACCTCCAAGGACAAATAAAAATGGTTTTCTAACCAGTGCTGCTGACTTTGCAACCTGTCAGAAAACTGACTAAACTTGAAGCTCCTTCAGTCTGTCACTTTAAAATACAGTCAGCACTCTTAAAAAAAAAATAAATATATATATATATATATATGAATGAATTCAAAGCTGGGGTTATTCTGCTGCATATTAGAGGATTGCACCAGGCTCTGGGAGAACCAGCAAAACTGTTGTGCTGAGTAGGTGACAAAGGGGATCACTGCAAAATACTAGGCTTGGCTTTTGTGTTATAGTGAAGGTACTTAATTTCACTCTGCTAAATGTATGTTATATTTAGCTGAAGAATTCTTAGATCCAAAAAGATGGTGGGAACCAGAAAATGTTATTAAGAAGCCAGACCAAGGAATCTCCTGTTTATTTTGGTAGGATCACACTTAACCTGCCCAAGAAAAATGTCTGGATTCTTAACATCTGAGAGCTTGAGAACTGAGGTGTCACTACTTGTCACTTTCTCTGGAAGTGGTTCCCCTTTTGCCTGCTTGACTGTTGTATGGATGGGGAATCTTAACTTCATTTGGGAGACTCTTTTCTACTTCAGGTGCTTTTCTGCTCCTCAAAGATGTGCGTAGGGAGTTAGACTTAGAGCTCAAGGAGACTGAGAGGATCAGTTGGTCCATCTACCATCTCCTATCTCTGACAAACACTCCTCACACTTGGTTAGGCCGTGAGCAGAAACTCATTGGAGCAGCTTTTCAGAAAGAGCCTCAACTTGCTCACGGTCACAGACAGAAAGGCTAAATCCTGATGCCTCCCTTATCTGTGGCCCACACCTTGGCTGCCCGCTGGGCTAGGCCACACAGCTCAGCCTCTCTCGTGCTGTAAGAGCGTCTGATTTAGGGCCATGAACGAAGCAGGACGGAGGGCAGCACRTGGCGCCGTGCGTGTGTGTGTCGTGCTGGTCGTGGGGTTCTGCTCCAGACCCCCGGTGACAATAAATAGGGGTTGTGTGGGGAGAAGCACATACACACAGGCAGCTGTAGGAACAAGGTGAACTCTAGAGCAAGAGAGAATTTTTCAATCAAGCTTTTAATGAAAAGATCATAAAATAACAGTTTCTCATCACTGTACATTAAGACTGCAAATTTCTGAATGCTGAGATCATATTATAATTTCTGTATCTTTTTATATGACACTTGAGTTGAAGCCACAACTCTGTGTGGCTCTGACCTGAATTCAAGCTCTTGAAAGAAATGAACAGAACATTGCAGCAGGAATGTTGGCCTTCYCTTGCCCTCCCCTCCTCTCCCCCTCCTCAGGAAACATCCAGGGCTCCTAGACTGACTGGTAGTTAAGGCTTAAAAAATAAAAAAGAGAGACAGAGASAGAGAGATGCAACATCCCTTTTACAGTTGTATTTAAAGTATTAAAATAAAAAAGGGGAAAATAACCAGCCAGCTCGAACAAGGTCCTCTCATCACAGACAACTTCTCCTCAGCCAGCCAAAACTCCTATGGAAATCAGAGCAACAACTGTCCTAGGTGCTTCCATTGGTGACTTGTGAATGGCAAAGTTTATGTACACCCCACTCCTGAGGGGAAGTGTGTCCCTGGTTGCCAACGTGTTTTGTAGCATGGAGTATTCTGTTTTCAGCCTTCCTGATTGCGTCCAAAGCAGTGATCCCTGTGTTCAACACTGACTTTCAAATGCTTAGGAAGAGAACAGGGCTAAGGAAAGGAAGAAGAGGATGRTGACAGGGGCAGAGAATAATGAAGTGGCAGCAAGTGAACAAAAATGCGTTTCTGTCTCTCACTTCATGATTCAGTACTTTAAGTCCAGGTAGTTRGAACGAGGGAAGCAGAATAAAGGTTGCAGCATGGAGAGGGACTGGGGCTAAAAGGAAGAGGTTTCCTGACCAGGAGATCCAGCCAGAAGCCCTAAAGCAGAGCTCACGCCGCCTTGCAAGGGATCCCAAATCTTTGCCTTTTATGAGAAAAGTCATAAATTTAGTGACTATCATGGGAAGTCATCAAAGAGAAGAGGTGAAATTGCTTTCCTTCCTACTTTGAAACATGCAAAATTCAGGCAGTGGAAAGGGCCTGAGAATCAGCTGTTACTTGTCTTGCACTAAAATCTGGGCAATCAAGTATCATAGGACTTAAAACATTGCAACAAGCTACTTTTAGCTATTGAAAGCAACTCCTAACTTTTCTGTTTCAAGAGTATGGCAAGTTTTGGAGTGCAGGAGTAAGCTTATGAAAAGAAAGGGCCTTAAAAAGGGGGGGGGGATTACTTTATTAAGCAAATGAACAAGTTTAAACAAAAAAAAATAAGAAAAGTGCTGGATGTCCAGCTGATTATTTCAGGATCACAGTCCAGTGCTCATTTAAACTCTTGCTTAAACAAGTGCTTACTCAGATGTACCATATCTGTCATGAACATTTCTGCTATCTGGGGAGAGCTAGGTGTTTACGGTCTAGGTCTTCTTAAACCCATAAATAACTTAGAGAGGTCTTGTCTTGTTTATTTTTGGTTTGCTTTTTCTCTTAACTCCAGCACAGCTGTTTGGAAAGGTTTCTGAATTTGGCCTATGTCCAGAAATCACCAAACATCCTTTCTCCATGCTAATTTTTGAGTCTCTAGCAAGTCACAGAACTACTGGCTCTACCAGTATTGGAATGTGGTGCTTTGTAAATGCAGCTTTTCCCAGGGACTTTAGTCACCTTATATTACAGGGAATCTGAAGCTCCAATAGCAATTGCAAGGCCCATCCTGAGATGGCCCAGAAGCTGTTGGGTTTGGCACGAAGCTTCCTCTAGCAACTCCCCACTTGTGAGATCCTTATTGCTTCCACGGTGACCAGTGAGTGTGGGGAGGGAGTTTAACTAGTGCGAGGCGGCCGGTCAGACGGGACACGGGACTTTTCTCAGTCACAGGTTCCAATCAGAAGCACCCAGCTAGTCCTCTGAAGAGTATCAGACTATTTACATTCCCAGATTTTGCCAGCAATCACCTCAGAGTACATTTGGTTTCGCTGAGTGCCCTGGATGTTTCCCTGGTGGAGACCCATACTCCTGCTTTTCATAACTGAAGCGACACGGTACAATACTGCTAACCCAGACTTTGAACCTGCACTGCTTGCAAACAGTGCTTTCCACACACGCGCGAGAGAGGGAAAAAAACAACAAAACAGGAATCTTAAAAGAATGACACTGTAACTGGAAACATTTAAATACAGCAAAACATAAATTCCTTTTCTATGCAAAGCTACAAAAGTCCAGTCTTTGTATTGTCTTCACAGGTTATGGTTTATGGCTATGCTGAGAGTCTCTGAGATTCTTTTTTTTTTATATATTTTTTTCTTTTTTTTTTTTTGAAATCCTGTAGAGAAGACCCTGCGGACACATCTTTGTGTTTGCAACTTTCTGAATTACATTGCAAAACTGTGCATACAGAATCTGAGAAATAAATACATTCATTACTGCACATACATATTGATACAAAAACAACACTGTCAAATAGTGTTTGCACCATCTTTGTTAGATATTAAGACCAGGCAAAATTAATATTTCATTTTCCATCAGCCCCCCTGAGATGTCTGAGGTGGCTTTGGTGTAGAAGATAAAAGCTACAAGGGGTCAAAACTAATTACGGGGAGCTTTCTGTTTATAAGGTATTTTTCATCCTTTTTTTTGGCTTCAGCGGTATTTTAGCAAACTCTCTTCATTGGTACTCTTAGACTGTCCTAACATGCAAATCAAGCTGAGGTTTCTACCTAGAAAGCCTTAAGGGTTTTGGTCGGACTCTCTTGCGCCTGACACTGAGGTTTGGAGTGAATCAATGCAGCTGTTTGCTTACAAGGGGGCTCCAGCAGCCCCAACAGGTCGGCTCGGGCCCCCACACAAGCCGGGCTGTCCGGAGGAGGTCACGCATCTGTGCTGGCACCCTCGCACCAGACCTTAAAAGGGACCTAATGTCCTCCTGGTCGCGCGGGAGCTGCGCGTGCAGCTCGGCTGGGCAGCTCCCGCCGCGCAGCTCCTCGCCAGCAGCCACAGAGCCTCCCAGAAGCTGCAGGTCAGTAGCTCTTTGGTGTCTTCTGTGATCTCTGTGGCTCCTGATACCTCCTCAAGCGCACAGAGCTGGGCTTTGGGTTTTTTGATAGGAACTGGATTTATTTGGTGGTGGTTTTGCAATTGAGGATCAGAGAAAAGCTCAGCCCAGCTCCCAGGGTAATGCTAAGGAGAGGTGCTGGCTACAGCAGCTCCCACCTGCTCTGATTTCCAGAGCTTCTTGCCTCCCTCGTTACCCCTCATCTGGAGGAGGCGGGAAGCTGCCCCAGGACGGAGGCTTCATCCCTGCTGGCAGGGCAGGCGCTGGACGGGGGCGGGCRCCGCGCGGCCTTTAGCGTCCTGGGCCTGTGCGGGCACTGCCGGCTCCGCGCGGCCGCCCGGCCTCCTCCCGGCCCCGGCCACCAGGGCTGGGGACAAACCCCCGCGTCGCCACCTCCCGCGCGGGGCAGCGAGCGCGGCCTCCCCGGGACAAACCAATGGAAAAAGCAAAGATTAATTTTGACTGGCCCCTAGATCTGTTGAGGTCTGAGACTGTAAAAGTTTATGTAAACAATGAGATAAATATATTAGTACTTTTCTGAGCCAAGTGAGGTTCCATACTCATTCAAATGTGCTTTGGTTTAAAAAATAGTTTTGTGAATTTGGGTATGAGCTTCTTTATTTTTTTATACAACTTTTGCTATTTTATCTTTTCTTTTTTTCCTGTTATTCCGAAAACATTCTGGAACTAAGTGACTAAAGCATATACTTAAGCTGCCTGGCCTCTCTTTTTTCTTTTCGTTTGTTTTTAAATTGTTTTATTCCTCTTGAGGCTCTTTGTGTATTCCAAAAAAAATTAAAATAAAATTAAAAAAAAACCAAAATGCAACTCCCTCCCCCCCACCCTAAAACTCTTAAAATCTTAAATATGAAACTAGTGTTTTGCTTTCTCATTAAAATACAGAAAAATGTTTGATACAATACTATGTCGTACAAATGCAGTTGAGTGTTTAGGCCCCAAGCAGGCCTTAAACAGTCCCTGAAGTTTTGAGTATTATTATTCATTATTACTGTCACAATTTGGAAAATGTTGTTTATATTCAATCTATGAAACACAACTTTACACAGCTACTTGAAAAAAGAACAAAATTTCCTTTTGTACAATACTCTTGCTGTACACAGACTTTATGTCGTATTGTTTAAGTGCTGGGGGAAGGGGGGGAAACTAAAAAAAGACTTTTTAAAAAAAAAAAAATTAAAAAGTAGCATTGGGTCCTGAAACTTCAAAATTATTTTCAAGGCATAAGAAACAAATGAAGAGGGGCCTGGGGGTGGAAGGAGAGGCTGCATCACCCACACGAATACTTGTAAAAAATCAAATTAGAAGGGGAGCAAGTGATTCCCGCCAAGCAGCCCAAGGGGCTTCTCTGCACCTGGGGCTGCTCCGTGTCGTGGCTCAGTCGCAGCTTGAGCTGGGCGTCCAAGGGGGCTCTGCCCTGCCCAGGCCTACGGGTGCCTCAAGGCACCCACAGGGCCGGGCAGGGCAGAACCCCCGGCGAGCAGGGTCTAAAAAATCATTTTGAAAATCTGGACTTGGGCGCTTGCTGCAGGGAAGGTCAAAGCGGGCGCAGGGTGAAAGTGCCTAGGAACTCATCTTGCACGGCTGCCCCTGGGCCCTGCTCAGGCTTGCACGGCCTTCCCCGTCCTGCCCGCCGAGATTCCCCTATGGGGCATCTGGCAAGGAATCCTGGGGAGAAAAACCCAATCTCTATTCAAAACGTGGAAGTGCTAAAGACACTAAAATCCCACCTAGCCCCCCGAGAGAAAACAGCGTCTCTCAGCACGATTAGAAAATAAAAATTCATAAAAAAGTCCCCGCTCCCCTCTGTCCAGAGCAGMCGGACAATGGCACTAGCAGGAGTGGCCGGAGCGGAGCTGTTCCCTGTAACGTGACACYAGGCCCAGGCGCAGGCCAGCCGTGTCTATTGCTCGGAGCCTGGATTCCAGTTTCCTCAGTTCATTCAATTGACCCAAAAACTTCTTATGGACTAGCCTACCTTAACAAAAACAAACAAACAAAAAAAAATTAAAAAATATAGAAAATGAAGCTTATATTTCTTTGTTTTAGTCAAACATGCTCAGTTTTTTTCTATTCTTTTTTGGTCAAAACATAAAAAAAAATTTTTTTTTAAAAAAGACAACACGTGAGGTTTGATAAACCCTACGCATAGAGACTGTACTGGTTTTGAGCAGAAAAAAAAACAACAAAGAAAAAAAAAACCACAAGTGTAAACCTTATTCAGTTCAGAAGGGATGATTCTACTGGCTGTGAATTTTTACCACCACAGTCACAGGAGGCTTGAAATAAGCCATAGCTTTCCACAAGGTCACGCCAACAAAGTCAAGGGGGCCAAGAAGCGGTGGGCTAAGTTCTCTGTCTTCTCTCCTAAACCAATAGCAGCTGTTGGCTGTGATGTCTTATGCAGATGTTGCAAGAACATTTTGTTTCTTTTTCTTTTCATTTTTCTTACTTTTTGTGTGCGTGTGTTAAACTGTCTAAAAGGGAGGATATGAAACACTTTGGTTTGCTTTTCCTCCTCTCCCCCACCTTATTGCACTCTGGATTCTAGTAAATTATAGGCTGCTATGCCCTCACCCTCTGTCCTGCCAGGTGTTTACACACTGACCCAGATGTGCTGGGGGAGTGGAAGATGAGGGAGACATTTTCCCCTCCCCATAGTATCCAGATTCAATAAACAAAGCTGGAAAGGGCCCAAAAAGCTCAGAGAAGTTTTCTCTCTTTTTTTCTTTCTTTTTTCTTTTTTCATTTTTTTTCTTTTTTTTAATCTAAAAGTGACTACAAAAACCCAAGCGACTGCCGCATGAGCCAGTCCAAGCTGCCAGCACAGCCTCTGGCTCCATGGTTTTTTTGCTTTGTCTTTGGCTGAGCTTTGCTTTAACATTTTTCTAGCTGACTTTTGATGGAAGGACAGGGTGGTAAAAATCCCTTAATTTAGTTTCTACTTTTATACATTTAATTACTTACAATAAGAAAAAAAAAAAAAAAGCCTAATCTTTCACTAACCATCTTATTGTTCTCATGAATTCAAGAGGTAGCAAAGGTAACAAGTCTGTCCACACAGACTCACTCTTTAGTGAGGGAGGAAAGCTAAAAACATACACACACACAAAAAATAAAATAAAAAAAAATCATAAAAAAGTACCTAAGGAACTTGTAGCAAGTCCAGCCTACATCAAACCCCCTCCCCGCCCACCCACCCTAGAATTAACCTCAGACCTTCCAGTTCAAACATTCACATAAACGTTACAATGGTTTTTCCTTTAATAAAACAAGTACCTCTAAGCAAAGAATATTCATACGAAACTACTAGAAAAGTAAAGACGACCCCCTGCTCACTGAAAGAAATTCCCAGGGCATCCAGTCCCTGTTCAGTCATGGGTAAGGCAGAAGAGGTTTGCGTGTTCTGCGGGAAAAAAGGTGGCACGTGGCTACGCACGCCTTGGAGAAAGACCAAAGCCAAGAGGAGGAGGGATAGCGAGGGAAGCGTTGCCATTCCTGGAAGTGAAACGCTCCGACATGCGGGAATGGGGACGCTGCTCCCGGCACCTCCGCATTGCCCGCCCAGYGGCACGTGGGAGCTTCTCGCGCAGCCAGGGCCTCCCCTGGGCATCGGGGCTGCCCATGCTGCAGCGGGGTCCACAGACAGCTTCTGCACTCGGCAGCGCGGCGCTATGGGGCCTCGTAGGTGCCCGGGCCTCTGGAAGCGAGGCGGGACCTCATGCAGCGGCAAGAAATACCTCTGTGGAGCCTGGCTGGAACGAGGACGCCAGCAGCGCGGTGGGAACGCAGAAGGGGCAGGGAGGGGGCGGCCAACGGAAAGCAAGTGTTCCACGGTCCCCCTTCCTGCTCCAGATAAACAAAATGAAGTCACATGCACAAAAAGCAGCAGCATTTCTTGCCGGATCATCAAGATTTGGAGGAAGAGTTGGCAAAATGCATTAGCTTGGCTGTGGACCTTTCTTTTTTTTAAAAAAAAGGAAAAAACTTTTTTTTTTTTWAAATGTTAAAGCTACATTTCTTTAGGCCTCCCATGACTGAACAGAGGTTGGGGAGAGTTGCCCTATTTTTGTTGGGTTTTTTTCTTTTTTTTTTTTTCTTTTTTTTTAAGCAGCAAGTCTACAGAAAGGTAAATCACTGCGGATGGGCTCGAAGCTCATTCTGGAGTCTTTGGCTTATGTGGGAGAGGTATGCATTCGCAGGTGGCTGATCAGATTGCGCTGCTGGGTGAATTTCCCACCACACAGTTGACATTCGTAAGGTTTTTCTCCTGAGTGGACCCGCATGTGCTCTGTCAGTCGGTACTGCCGGGTAAAGCGCATCCCGCACTCCTCGCAAGCAAAGGGCTTCAGCCCCAAGTGGCTGCGCATGTGGCGTGTCATGGTGCCCCGCTGCGTGAACATCTTGCCGCAGATGTTGCACGGAAAGGGCCGCGTCAGCCAGTGAGTCTTCTCGTGCTGYCGCAGCGTGGCCGGATCCTTGTAGCTCTTCTCACACACTGAACACTTGAAGGGCCGGGACTCCGCAGCGTAGGCCTGGTTGGGGTTGGACAAATCCTCGGCTTCATCCTTGCCGCCGTATGTGCCTTCCTCCTTAATGTAAAGGTCTTCCTCCGTGTGCGTCTCCACRTGGGCATTGAGCTGCTCGGAGCTGGGGAAGCCCTTGCCACAGGGGATGCAGACATACAGGTTGTCACCGTAGGCCACAGGCTCAAACCCCTCCTGCCGGTACACGTAGTTGGCACTAGTATGTCCGCCGCTCTCGCTCTCGCTCTGGCCGCTGTCGTCGCTGTTCTCCTTACCATTTTCCACCTCCTCCTTGCACGGGTACGGTAGATCTGCGCCATAGGCCCCAGCCAGGCTCCGCTCGACCGACTTGGACAGGGGCCCCAGCAAGATGCCGTTGGGCAGCCCCTCGCCCTCGTCTCTGTCTTTACTCCCTTCCTTGCGGTCAAAGGCGCTGTCTTTCCTGATCCACTCCTTCTTGCGGGACGAGTGCCGGAGGCCCTTGCGCGGGTTGCCCTCCGCCAGCGAGTGGTGACACTCTTCGCTCAGATCCATCTCCATGGGGTCGCTGCTGTCCGCCATGCTATGAGGGGCTCCGACTCCGGACTCGTCAAACGATGAGGCACTGTTGGCTGCGGGGGCTGAGGCAGATTGGGGAGAGCCGTGCTGGCTTTCGCTGTGCTGCGTGTCATCGTGGGAGGCTGCAACGGGGAGCGACGGGCTCTTTTTGGACAGGTCGAGGCCTAGCTCCTGGTCGCCGGTGCTTCCATTGGCACTGCTGCCCCCACCGCCGTTCTTCGTGGCTCCCCTGCTTAAGGAGTGACAGTTCTCTTGGTTGGAGCTGCTGATGAAGACCTCATCATCGGAGAGCTTTCCCTTTGACAGCTCCTTTGAGTGCGAGCCCTTCAACCCTTCGGTTGACCCTGAATAGCGAGCTTGGATGACCGAAGCAGTGGAAAGTCTCTGACTCCTGGCAGCTCTCCCGACACCAAGGCCACCGGCCTTGCCAGCGAAGGACTTGCCGTTCCGCTTGAGCTTCTTTCTGCAGAGAGCTGCCAGGTCGTGCAGTTGGAGGTAGCTTGCTGCGGTGAGGAGAGCATTGAAGTTCTGTTCACCGGGCTGGTCAGTCGTTAAGAGCTTACCAGTATAAATAAAGTCCAAAATCTGCCGGAACACGGTGGGGTTCACCATGTCCGTATCTAAGTTAATCAGGTTGTCATGCAGGACAAGGGATTTGAAATACATGCTGCTGGCTGCCAGGATGTTCTTATGGGCACGAAAAAGGGCATTTTCTACCACAATGATCACGTCACAGAGGAAACCTTTGGCTCGTTGCTGGTTCAGCTGCAGTAGCAGTTGTTTGGCATGATTTGGCAGTTCCATCTCCACCTTCTCTTCCTTTCACCTTCACTTTACCACCTATGAGACAGGAGAATGAGAAGTATGAACTGCTGTTTCCGCTCAAACAAGCCTATGTTTAACAGACTAGCTTAATACGATGTGGTCTGGTGTTAGGATTGACACTGACTAAAGAGCCCTGGGCACGTTCCAGCTCTGGAAGCTGTGATCCTGCTTGGAATACCAGGAGAAGCATTTCTCATGCTAAAATTTCAGGTTGTTAAAAATCAGATGTGTAAATAGCTTTCTCTCTATATTTTTTAAACAAAAGGAATCACAGTTGTCTGAAATTATGATTCAAAAGATTTCAGCAGAAAACAATACTTAGGTACAGGGGAAGGTTCCTCTTCCCTGAGACAAATCTGAAGCAAAGATGAGAAGAAAGAAGGGGAAAAAAGCACCTATTTTAGTGCTATCTGCCTATCTGAGCATGTAAAGCAATTAACATAAGCAGCAGCTTCCCTGCTTTAACTTGTAGTTTGTATCTTGGCTCTTATATGGTGGGCTCTTATAACACCCAACTGCTCTGGGGTTAAGAAAATGACATGTAACAACTAAATCCACTGAGGGTGGAATTAAATCACACTGAGGTGTGAATGGAAAATCTCCTTAAGAAGTGACAGCTTTAAAAAGCAGCCCCCTCGCAAAGTCACCGTCACAAACCATTGACATTAAGGACTGGAATCAACCCTGAACTGCCTGAAATTTGGGATGCTGAGCTACTTAGATATTTATGTTGGCTTTCCAAGTAGTATGGACCTTTTCTGAGGACTGTCAGAACCAACGGTAATGTTAGGTTTGGTAGATACTACTGTTCATAAGATTCTGAATTTAGAGTTGAGGCTGCATTAGGAATCCAAGATCAATTTTTTTACTTTTGTTGCTGAGTTTTTTGTTAGCAAATTGCAATTACTATTTGTAATAGACACTTATCTAAATGATTTATTAATAGTTAATTTAAAATGGCTTCTGAGATTCAAAKATAGGAATTAAATACCAAGCATACAACAAGCACCTTTAGCCTTCCCCTTCTCTCTTCCAGTTCATCTTGCTATTCAAACTTATTCAGACTACTGACAGAGCAGGCCATACTTCCATAGAAATAAAGAGATTAAATTTTCTCCTAAAATCAGCAAGCTAATTAATAGTTAATGTTTTTATTGCTTGTGAGTCCCATTACCACAATCAGATTTCAAATGCTGAAGCATTAGACTGCCTTATCTTCCCTCTGGGTCAAGTCTGTGTACTCAAGAGAAAGAAATACTGCATGATATTTTCAATACTCAAGCTAAAAAATACTCCCCCAAACCTCACTCTCACCAACTGGTAATAAATAGAAGGATTTAATTTGTGAAAAAGATGGTAAATTTACATTGTCCATCTCTGCACAATGAAAAGGTTTTTACTTTACATGAAAAAAAAAACCCGCCAAAAATAAATGAATGCAACTTTTCCTCCAGCTCTGCTGTCTGGCTTGCRTGGTGCTGACGCTGCTGGCCCCAGCCCTGCCGAGGGGCCCTCTGCACGTGGGACACCCTGTTGCAGCCGCCTGGCTGGGTGGCCTGGGACTCCCCTAAGCACTTGGCAGTGTTTTGGGGCCCCTATTCAGCGCAGCAGCATCTAATCCAGTCTGCAGCCAGCTCAGAGGCTCGTGACCTTGACCCCAGCTAAATGACTGCTCTGCTTTTCTGGTTTGTATGGTCTTAGCAGTGGGTAGGAACCAGAGTAGATGGGGGCTTCAGCAATACACCTTCACACACACTCACTTCATCTCCAGTGCACCTGGCTCTCAGGAAGGGTGGCAAAGAATGAAGTACAAGCTTGCCATGACATTGGCCACTTACTTTTKCCTCCATGTGCAGTGTTTCTGTCATAGAAATTCACCCTGCAGCATCATAAAAACGTGATAGTGACAGGGATTACCACCACCAAACAGTTCTGAGCACTTTAAAAACAAGTTTTGCTGTAATTAGTTACATCAGAGTTGCAGCATGCAGGCAGTGTGTCTGGTTTTAGTGGCTTGCTTCCAAAACTGCTGATTAAGAGGAAGAAGCAACAGTGTAGAGGCACCAAATACCCAGTTTTATCTAACGAGGCCAGTAAAAGGACTTACTTCTGGGTCACAGAGATATATTGATAGGGAAGGACAAAAACATCGCTTGCGACATAACAGGGTGTCTATATATATAAATGCATAGTGCTCGAGAGGAGCAGCCTGCTGCTACACTGTTTTCACCACAGATAGAATATTCCTTCTGCGTGAATCTATGAAACAAAATTCCTCAATGTGATTTTTAATCATTCCCTAAAGGAGAAATGCAAGAAGGGAAAGAGCAGCCAATAATAATTTGTGCTTGTGTAGACTAACAAAAAAATGTGTGTTAGTGAATTAAAAGCAAACTTACTCCCCATTCCTGTGGCGCTGGAAGCAGAGGTCTAGAAAACTCCTTTGCACATTTGTCTAAGCTTTTCTTTCACTACAGGATTGCTGAAGTTACTAGGGGGAAATATACTTAGATTTTTACTTCTAGTTTTTCTTTCTTCATTAAGTGATAACAAAATAAGGTAATGAGCCTGCAGGGGAAAGCCCTGGGAACAGGGGTAGAATTATACTTCTGCTATTCACTGACTTTCATGACGAAGATAGTGCTATTATTAAACCTTCCTATGTTCTCCAACTGAAAAATTAGCATAGTACAAGTTGTTTAAATTGCCTCTATTTACCCAACATGTCAAATCTGAAAAAATTATTCATGTTCACAAGGACAAAAGTATGAGGTAGGTTACTACCCTCTGTAGATTGTAAAAGCAGTGGTCAGGTTTAAGCACTATAACACAGTAATAATTTGAAGAGTTCTCAGGGCTGAAGTCTAACGTGGATTTAGCAGCTCCAATAAAATTCATGGAATGGAACAAGGCAGCAAAACCTTTAGCCAACTTTAAAACTCCAAGTTTAAAAGATTGACAGGAAATCCACACTGGGGGCTTCTACCAGGACAGCCACGTGGGTCAGAAAACACCTTTGACTGAGGTACCTCTGCTGGCAAAAACTTTATAGCATCAACCTGGCTTGTGGATCGTGTGCAGTCCTGAACACAGATGTTCATCCAGAGCTGACCAATTCTATACCTCCTTCTTTAGCCATGATCCATCTTAAGGATGGGATAAGAGGGAAGTGTTGGAAACCTTATTTGCAAAACAGAAGCAGACATCATTCCTCAACCTGCAGCATTCCTAAGATCTCACTCCTAGTCAAAAACATGGGCCCAAAAATAACTGAGCTAAGGTACAGCATAAAAAATAGCAGATCTCAAGCGAASAGCAGGTATGGCCGTCTTTAAAAAGGCCTCACTTTGTATTTGTTCTGCAGGGACAGACTTTAAACAAACTCTGAACATTTGGAGAACAACCACCACTACTACCACGCCCTATTCCTGAGAATTCAGTGATTTATATTTCTTGTGTTTTGGTATCATTTTTCAGAAGCCATCCTTTTCTACTTTCTGGAAGAAGATAGAAAAACATGTTCCCAGTTCAAAGGAGCCCTGGCTCAGAAGAAAGTCGGATACATTTCTATTAAGCAAAACAAAAACAAAACCTCAGGAAAATTAAAATGTCTCGCTGGGGCCACAGTCTTTTGTTATTGAATTTGGTAAGCAAAATTTCACATTTTCTCAGCTGCAAAACAGGACCAGAGAAGGCTTTGCCAAACAGCTCCGGGTCCCTTTTCTGCTTTGAGTTGCTTCCTATTCACTGGGGGCATTTAGTTTTCAAGAGCAATGAGCCTGTTCAGGGATTCCTGGGCAGGTGAGGAAAGAAGCAGGACAAAGGCTCTCCCTCCGCCACCATCTCCCAGGCACAGACACAGCACATGCAAAGATGTGAAAAATACAGGGCACAAATCACAGAACACAGTAATGCTGCAAGCAGATGCCACACATCAAAGCTATGCAAGCGAAGAGCTGATAGTGTCTTCATAAGCAATATTGCCCAAGGAACTGGGTAACTGAGTTACTAATCAGTGGCTCAGAGCCAGCCTGGGCTGCACTGTGATCCAGCGGGCACGAAGATTATGCAGAACAACCAACGCTGCAGGAGCTTTGCTGCTTTCTCTACAAAGCAGGAAACACTTAATTTGCTCTCCGTTTCCACAAAGACTCTGAAAGTCACTGAAAATTAGACTGCCCAAGTACAGGAGAAGAGAGTCCCTTCATCCCCTTAAGTATTAAATCCATGTATTCACTACAGATTTGATTCTCTGTAATACTGCTAAATCTCTTCCTAAATTAATTGTAACATAAATGCTAAATGTGTTATCTTAGCAACCTCTGGCAGGAGATGCTATTTGATTCCATCTGTGAGTTATAGATTGCAGCATATGAACATAGTTTACCTTTTAAGAAGCAACACCAGTGAAGCAAAGAATCAATCAAAAACAGATCTAAGGAATCACTCATTTCACGTAGAGGATTTGTGGATGGATGAGAAGGCTAGACAGCGAGCACCTGAATAGTGCCTAACAGTACTGCAGATAAAAACCAACAAACAGATTAGATGTGATGTAGCAAATTAGATGCCATTAAAGCATTAGCCTACTGTGCATGTTATAATATACCTGTGAAAGATGGTGGCCTTTTAATTATTTCTCCACCTTCCCAAGCAGCGCTGTTGCTCTGAGCAGACACTGCAGCAGTGAGCATAGAGAGCATCAAGGCAAAACAAAATCAACTGGCTCCTATTTTGCTCTCTCCCACCAATTTACAGTGTTTCTCCAACTTTTGATGCAAAAAACACACATCCAGCTGCTGGTGGACCTGTGTGAAACAGACAGATCACTTCCTCGCCTTTCAGTTGATCTAACTTTGAGGACCCTAATGGGAAGAGAGCTTTTCTCCTGCTCACTGGCTCACGTGGCCTTCCTCTCTCCACATCCCCGCACAAGCTATTCCCATTATTCTCCCGAGGTGTCAGGGAGCTGGGCTTTCACGGCCCTAACCTTCCCCCAGGAGCTGAGCTRGCAAGTCATTAGCCCATGCCCTGTAAACATGTTCACACTGCAGCGCAGCAGAGGCAGTCCTGGAAAGGCACAGACCGTGTTAGCCCAAATGCTTCCTTATCCCCAGCTCTGGGAGCAGTCAAAGCAGAGCTCGAGAGCAAAAGCAAGAACGTGCACATTTCATCACTGGCAGTGGAGCAATCAAAGCTGTGCAGGGGGGGCTCAAGCAGAAAACAGGCCACAGGAGCCTTGTTTTTCACACGGGAATATCTCCTACTTCAAAAGAGGTCAGACCAACATGTCAAGTTAGCAAGTGCAGAGCAGAGGAAGGGAGAAAGCGGCATGCAGGGCAGGACAGGATGCGCAGCTGGTGTTGCGGCGTGAAGGAGAATGGAGGATATTCCCACAGAGGACATCGCAGCAGCAAGGAGAGGCCCTCCCTGAGTGCGTCACATTCCAGTTAGTGCGAGGCAGAAGGGCGCTCCCTGCTCCCTGAAGCGACCCTGGTAGGACCCCGCAGAAACGTTAGAGCTTTGCTTATGGACACAAGCACCCTCTTGGTACCTTCATGCGACAACGTTTGGTTATTAAGTATGGGGGCAACACATGCTCAACCAGCTCCTGGCCCAAGTGAAAAGAAAGAAAGAGAGTCCCATGATGCCCCCAGCCCATCCTTTCTCAGGGTCCTAGAATAACAGTCTGACATGGCTAGTGCCACCCATGTTCCATGACTGATTGCCCAGGGAAGGGGAAATCTCCATAAGTGAAGAGGACAGGGGCTCTATGTGCACAAAAGCACTAACATAAGGAGAGCAAAGTGATTTCTAGTCAGGACAAGGCTGCAGCGAAGCAGGACTCCTTGCTATACAAGCTGAGACTACAAGCAGTAGAATGCAGATTAACCGCTTGGTTTCCGCTTACCATGCCAGGTACATTGGGCTAAAGGCACCTCCATCCAGTGCTGCCCGACGTGCCAGGTACATCCCATGATGTTCCATTGAAATCACAACAGGCCATCAATAGAACGTGGCTGCACGGATGCAGAATGGAGAACCAGCAGGGACACTGTTAAATGCAATTAAAAAACTGCAATCAAAATTGAAACGTACATTTTAAAATGGTCACCTGCCTTAAAAATGTAACTACTAGAACAACCTCCCCTCCGCCCATCACCCCAGGACTGGACTGAACTGCAGTGGAAACAGAGGGGAAGGTCTCAGTGTTTCTGGATTGCTCTTTCTGTCCATCTCCATTGAGGGCTCCAAAGGCACCGAGCTTCAGGGGGACCAGGCCACGCAGACACAAGAACAGCAGATCCCACAACTTCTGCACCAGCTTCCTTCTGCACCAGCCCAGCAGTTCAGACAACTAAATACCACCAGTGAGAAATATTTCTACAACATGAGGTCTCATGTCAGAGCTTCATGGTCTTGTTCTCCACTCAGTGCAGGCAATGAAAGGAACACTTAAAATGTACTACAGATCTACTCCATTTCCCTGTCCCACTTCCCAAGCCTTTGAAATCCTGCTTTTCTAGCAGTGTCATGGCATTGAGCAAGGCAGGGTTCTTGGGGTTTTATTACAGCTGTTGAGGTAAAAGGAAATACTCTTATTTATGATAATGTTTCACTGATAACACTTAGGTCTCCCTGTTTGTGAGGACCAGAGGTAAATTGATTCATGGATAATTACAGCAGGAATGTTTCTGCACCTTAATTCCACTCTTCCCTGCCCAAAGGAAAAAAGCAACAACATCCTTTCCAAGCCAAGGAAAGGCACATCCCACGGGTACACACAGCTCGTCTAACTGAAGGCATCCTCTGCATCCTTCTTCCTCAGGAGCTCCTGTAATCAACTGAGGCCGCATTACGGAGAACGGTATCAGGGCCAATGCTCAGACCAACTCCCTCTCTACAAGCGCTGCTGCTGCTCCAGTGGAGAAAAAACAACAACAACAAAGCAAACAGGATAGGAATCCTGCAGCTTTGCAGGGCTTTAAAATAGGTTTTTAGACACTCGTGGCAAAGTGTCACTTTTGTAGAGCTCTTTTCACACTGACAGTTGCATGTTTCCAGCTGTGCWGCTGGAGCTACAGATCTCACAAACATTTAAAAAATTAGAGGAAGCGGGATTATAATTTCAATCTTCAATGATAAAAGGCTGACAAAGAGACTTGAAATAATGAATCTATTTGGATCAGAGTGAAAACATAGGGGTACACTGGCCTGGCAAATAGAAAGTGCTGTTACATAAAAGACACTGAACATAAGGAGAACGTTGCTCATTCTTCCCAGACATCTGCTGGGCTCAGGCCCAGAATAGAGTTTCCACGACTCCTGTCTGCATCCTTACCCCCAGTTCTGTAACTAAATCCCTTTCATGCTGAACTTACAGGTCTTTTGRTTCAGATTGCCCTGTTTTGACTGCTGCAGGCTGAAGATTTTTAAATCTTGTCAATACGATAAAGAAATGAAATATAAGCAACTGTTTGTTTACTGACCTGGGCTATGCTGAGCCAAAAGCATCTGCTGAACCAGCTTGGGCAGACCGCTGCCAGCACCAACAGGCCACCCCACATTTACACCACGAGCTGCTGTAAGCAAAAAGGGCCGGAGCCGCCATGAGTCGGAGCTCCCCCCTCTCCAAGGGACTCAACACGGGCTGCAGTGCAGACCAGCAGCACAGCCCTATCCGCAGCYTAAGAAAGGGAGACCGAGGGCTGCAGGAAGGCGGTTCTTGGACTGGTTTGAAGACAGTAGCTTCTAGTACAGATACCCACTCAGATTACGGCAATTTACTTGTGGCTACCAAGAAGCTCTTCTCCACAGCTGTATTTCCCCCAAGGGCAGAGATTAACAGAGAATTGTTTAAAATGAAGGTGTTTCCCAATGCTGGAACCTCACACTGCAGCAGAAATGGAGGTTCCTGCCAACTGCTGAGCAGAGCTCTTTATAGCATACATTTAGTGTCACTGTCAACACGAGGGAGATTAGGACTACCCAAAGCCCGTAGGTGGGAGGAGAAAAGGAGAGGCACGAACGTCGGCATCTTGTCAGGGAGAGCCAGGCAGTAAAAATTTCTGCATATCTGCAGAGCGCAGCTGATCTCAGAACCACAGAATGGCACAAAACAAAGCGAGCCTGAGAAGCCAGTGAAGGGCAGGAGATGTTGGACCCTTCTGCAGCCCTGCAACAGCTGAGCAAGCTCAGCTGCAGCCACACATCGACACTGCGTGACGAGCGATACCGGCAGCCCAAGGCCCCACGCTCAGCTAAGGACTCCTCATTGCATTGAAACACTCACRTCCTTCAGCAGAGCAGTGCAGCCCATGCTGGAAGGGTACAATCTACCATCCACCACTTTGGTTCTCTTTGGTAGGCAAAATTCTTGTTTTCCAGTCACCTTTGAGACCTGCAGTATGGAATTCTCCCTTTACAATGCAAGAATTACAGATCCRACAAAATGATCATTGCTGCTTTCCAGCTAATCCTAGAGAGTATTAGGCAGAATTAACAAACCTGTGAATTACAGGGAGTGGGACCTGCCTTTCTGAGTGGAAGGGGATGCAGAAGGCCACAGCTTCGTTCAGGCATTGCGGAGGGCAACAGCCCACAGCCTCGTAGGGAGAAAGYGCTGAGTCTTTCCCAGGCCCCGTGGTCCTGCAGCAGCCTCCCACAGGCTCACAACAGGCACGATCTGGTAGCTGGATTGTGAACTGCATCACTGGAGCAAATGCACAGACCTTTCAGCTGTCCCTGCAACTGCAGGGGGATCCCCAGGACAGGGATGAAGCAGACAGCTGACCCTGTTAAATCCACTGGCTATTGTGATTCACACCCCTTAGTTACAGGGTTTGTTAGAGCAAACAAGGCCTTGGAGCCTGGCAGAAATGGAAGAGGATCTGTGCACTGCACTTCATGAAGTCTTTTGAGGAGACCACTGTTGAAGAATTGGTCCTGGCRGTATCAAGACCTTGTGCTGTTCTCCTGTCAAACAACCCTTCAGATCAGACCCCAAACCTCCTACAGTTGGTTCTTTGTAACCGCTGCAGAAGTRTTTCTGCAGCTCTGAGGCTGGTCAGCAAGAAGGTGCCAGAAAGCCACTATCATTTGAAAGGGCAGAAGCCATAAAGCCCTGCAAACTCTCTGCATTGCTCCAAACCTGTCCAAGCKGAGCATTTCAGCTGTTTTATTCCTTTGTCTCCCTTTACTTGAGGCTTCAAGCTTTTATAAACTCAGCTCGCAGRCTGTAAGGCAATCACTCTTTTAATATGTTTCCCAAACCACCTYTTCTCAGCAAGGCTCGCTCTCTGCCATCCTTATTCCGCAGCTCTGCACAACAATGCCCCAGGGCTGCCACCGTGTCCTGGGCATTTGGTCGACCTTCTCTACCACGAGGTTTCTGAGCTCCGGGGACTGCAAARCTAGGCACACTATGAAAGGCAGCTCAGTAAGATCAGGAGATGTTGCAAGCTTTCCTACAAGTCTAAAGCAAAGAATTTTGCTCCTTCCCTTCCCTACATACTATTCTCGTCAAGGTCAAGAATTTTTTTTGGCAGTTCTCAAAAGACACAAATTACAGGCTACTGTCATAAATCACGACTTTAACCAAGTTGCTGTTTTTAAAAAAAAAAAAAAAAAAAAGAGAGAGTGGAAGAGGAGGGGCAAGACGTGAGAGAAGGTGGTTTTGCCCCAAATTTGGTTTGGGAAGGGGCTTGGCAGCTTTTGCCTGTGTGTTGCCCTCTAATCTGGAAGCTCCTCACAACAGGACCCCTAGGAGCACGTTACACAGAGCCCACAGCAAGAGAACCAGCGCTTCCCGCACCCGTTCCCGTTTGCTCAGCCTCTCCTAAATCAACACTGCCAGAAGGCAAGACAGCACTATAACAAATTAGCACCACTCACAATTTGTGGAGTTGCTGCTCCATTGTTTGTTTATTTAAACCACGCGCACGCACACAGCAGCGCGCACAGGCCGGCKCTCTGCTGCCATCACCCAACTCCACGTCTGCTGTTTCCAAGGCAAAGCAAAAGCAGTGGATTAATCCCATACAGAGCTGCAGTCACTGCACCAGATTCCTGCTTGGGTTTTGCTTTCACTCTTTCACTACAAGCAAAACAAAAAATACCCTCATTGCTCAAGCTTGCCCATAAAGGGCTCAAAATTCTTATTTCAGCACTTGATGAGAAAACTGTTATTAAGRAAAAGAGCCACAGGCTTGAAAGGACCTGTCACTATAATACTCTTGCTGCTAGTACTATTTATGTGTGTTTAAGGGATAATCTGTATCCCTTATCARTTCACGAGATCACAAGATTTCCAAAATAGGAAACACATCTTCCTAATGCGCTGGATAAGTTTACAAAGCATAGTATGGGTGGTAATAAATAACAGTCAGAATAGAGCAAAGATGTGGCTGTAAAACCTGAGAAAATATCACCATTCCCATTTCGGTCTATGCTCCGGGTGCTTCTGCTGTGGGATGATACTAGTTTTCCCAACCTGGCTCATGCTTACRCGCCAACCTGTTTTTATTTTAGGAGATTATATGGGAAATGTGCTATRCTTCTGTTTTCACTGGAGAAATGAGTATTTTATCATGAGGTGATCATAATGAAGATAGTTTTAAAAAGCTGTAGGAGGTTCTTATCCTTCCGCCAAATACAGTCTTAATTTGCCAGCACCTACCTATGTAACACTGGTGATTCTTTCACACACATTTGTACCTCTAGGCACTTAATCCCTGCAGAGCACCCTAATACCTGAGCAACTGCTCCCTACTGCATCACGTAGCCTACAGAGAACTCCAGTTCTCTGGGTTTATATTATTAAAGCTCTGAGCTGCTGCAGGTGTAGCTTAAAGCACAGTATCACCTAAATCCTTACATGCTGTCTGTCATATATCTGGGKTTTTTTATGAATAAGTTTTGGTTTATGAATGCTTGAAACGGTTGCATCTTCTGGCCGCTGTATCACATGCTACCAGATGGCTGCATCGTCCAAAGCATCTCTGCTGCCAGCCTGGCTGAGCAGGGTTTTGGTCTCTCGACAGGTGAATGCTGCCTCTACAGTTATCTCCACCACTGTAAAAGCAATTCAGGAAAATACTAGATTTTATGCTTAGACTGAGACATTTGCATGGCATTCTGTGGGCTCCAGAACATGTAGAAGAATTTTATCCACRTTTTATCAAATGATTAAGTACTCAGGCTAAGTATTCCAAGAGCTGCATGCTCCACAGTTGTCACCTAAGGAAATTGCTATGCAATTTGTGCATTTATTTCCTGTCAGAAACAAGTCTCAAAGAGCAGAGCAGAATGGATCGTTCTCCCCTTTCAGCACTATTAAAACCATCTCATTTAGTAATTATTCCCCTAAGATGGGTGTGGGGGAATAAAAAGCTGGAGCAGATTCTATTTTTAGAAGATAAACTTGGGAAAAACAAGAGGCACCAGCAAAACAGGCACGAGGGGTGAAGTTGTGACAGAACTGAAACGAGTAGGAGACGCAGGTGGACCAGGTCCCCGCGGCAGAGCCGGCTCTGGGAGCGCAGACGTGGCCGCACCTCCCGCGCGATGTCAGCCCGGCGGGCAGCTTCCATAGGCTCTCCCAGGGGAACTCGGAGGCATGGTGAAAAACTTGAGCAAGAGTTAAAAAAAAAAAAAAAAAAAAAAAAACAGAAAAAAAATATTTTAAAAGGTTTCTGGATCACTTCCCATAAAGCTTTCCCTTGTCAGCAAGGAAAGCGGTTAAAGGAAAAACAAAAACCAAAACAGAAAACCCAAAACAGCCAGAGGGACTGAAACCTCTGTTACATAGATGAAACAACTCAGCAGTTTTGCAACTACATAAATAGGATCCGGATCTGGCCCAGGGAGCGATACCTGTACGAGCTACCTCCAGCAGCCACAACAAACCCAACACTGCACCTTGGACGGCAGGAGAGAAGGACGAGCATTCCTGCAGCCTCACCACTTCCAGGTGAGCCCGCCAACACCCAGCACCAAGAGACTCCCAGAGGGGGCACAAAACATGTTTAGGGAGGATATATTTGGACTAAAACATCTCTTTGGCAAAACATATCCCAGACACCTGTATYGAGCTGCTTTCAGTGTGGCTGCCGAGCGCTGGAGGTTGGAAGGAGACGCCACAGACGGCCCTGCTCACAGTCCAGCTTTCTGTAGGCCGTTGAGTCGGTCCATCTTGGGACATCTATTCCCTTCTAGAGATACTTTCTTGGCAGAGGCCTTACTCCAAGAGTTCTTCAAAAAAAAAGTTAGCAAGAAATTCCCCAAATTGTAAAACAACCAACAGTCACCCATTGCAAAGAACACGCATGTKACAAGCACAGGCAGCCTCCTTCTCACCATCACAGAACATTGCAGACAGGCTGCCCTGATGCTAACAGGGCTTTTCCACATGCTCTTTCTGCTCCCTCGGTGTCAGGCACTTGACAACACTCCTAAAGTCCTGAACCCTCCCAGGACGGGTCTCTGCACACATACACACACTCTCCAGGCTGTTTGAGTCTTACAAAAAGATACATAACATAAAAACGCTTTTCATCTTGTGCAGGGGGAAGCAGCAGGGACCTGCCTAGAGGACAATCTTTAAAATTCAGTAATTCATCAGCTTGATTTAACGCAGCGCACCTGCACGCGAGAGCGCGGCTCAAGCAGAGCTATTCCCGGTAGCRCATTTGCTTACAAACAGGCCGGGTGTTTTGGCACAGCCACTGCACCCTTTGAAGGGGTTGGCTTTGACATGTTGCAGGAGGACTCTCTAGCCAGGAGGCAAKTCAACAAACCCAAAGGGATCGCTCTGAAATTTGTCAGCAGTGTGTTCTATTTTTCACCCAGCTTTCCAATATTTGCCACAGTGAGGAAAAAATAAAAGCTGATTAAATTTTTCATGTTTCTAGAAAGGAGGAAAGGTCAAAAAAGCCCCATTACAGGTAACTGGCTCTTTCGCCAGCAGCAGCCATGTAGGGGGCTGAGCCGGGGTTTATTGCTGACATTTTCCCCTGTTAGTCTTGTATCAATGAATAAAAATGTCAGGTTGGGGAGGTTTCAAAGCAAAAGGTGTATGGGGTGGGGATGATAGATTTTTTTTTTTTTTTTTTTTAAAAAGACAGTTTTTCTAACAGTGAAATTGCTGAGAAAATAAATTCTGCCTTGTCATCCTGAAAATATCACTTCCTTCCCCTCAGAGACCAGGTCACTGGGAACTGCGCAAAGCTCAGGCCAGACCAAATAAATACACTGCCCCAAAGTGACTGACATGTCTGGGTCTTTCCGTAGGATATATGTACCCAAAGCACAGCAGAAATTCTTACTCGTATTGGCTTTTTTCATGTTTACTTATTATTCATATAAAATTTCCATTATAAGAGACCAAAATATGGTTTTTAAGAGAGGTAGGATTATCATAAGGAACACCAGAACTTCAGAGAGAAGCCCCAACTCTGACCACAGCTAATTTGAAAAAACAGTAGATTACTGCAATTCACTTTTTTTCTTTAGTGTTTATTTTCCTGGAAAGTTTGAAAAGGGCATTTTGTTTATTTGTTTTTTAATGGACCATAATATCAAGGGAGTGACAGAGGAATCTAAGAATTTGGAGGCAAGTTTTGAGGGGGAATAATTGAGAGAGAAAAGCCTGAGATCCCCCACACCCCGGGGCTTGGTCCTCCCGCTGCGCACGCGGCTGACTGCCCGTTTGCCTCCCCGTGAGCGGAGCAGAATCCAAAAGATCTGGCATAAAAGGCCKGGAAGACACTGCACTCGACCCGCCACGTGAAGGGGGAGGCTGGGGAGGAAAGAAATAGCTGAAATTACATGGGAATAACAACAACATTCACAGAAGTTCCCCTTGGATACAAGTCAGCATGTGGGAATGAAGGATTAAGATTGAGTATTTGCAGCATTTCCCAGGCAGATGCCAAGATACCAGGGCTGGCAGCTAAGGTGCTCTGGCTCTCTGCAAGAGAGGCTCCAGCCACCGGCACGGCCCGCGCACGCAGCTCTGCTTGCGGCTCCCTCCCCGACGGCACACACATTTTTAACTTAAACATGTGATCTGTGTTAGTGCTTGTACAAGTGAGGCGTTAGCACCCACAGCCCAGCAGCTACCACATCCCTGCTCCTGCACGGCCACTACACAACCTGCCCTGTCAGCTCCCGCCTGCGCAGGGGTAGCTGCTCCGGTGGGCATGGGCAAAGACAGGCCACGTTACTGCCTCTGCTTTGAAAGGACCCAGGAAAACATCTTCATCTTTGCATGTGACAGGCCACAGACACAGCAGCATTTACAGTACAGGACTGAATCTTGCGYCAGACCTTTAAATAAGCTATAGCACTTCTGTATCGTTGTCCTCCATGACAGACCTCAGCTCTTTTCTGTTTTTTGAAAGCTGGCTTTAACACTGCTCGTGGAAAAGATGCATTATTTCATAAAAAAGGATGAGGCCTTGCAGTGTGTTTCAGCCTCACTGAAAACATGAAGCCTTGCTCTGGTCCTGAACCACTCTGCTCTGGTCCAGCCTCACATGCAGCCTCGCGGTCTTCAGTGACAGCACAACAGAGTGGGCAAAGACCAGGGACAACCATCAGCAGAGCTGCCTGTCAAACCCAACCCCATGTGCCAGAGGTCACACAGCAATTCAATACCGTGCCTCAAACTCCAGCACATCTTCCACCAAGCAGGCCGACCGCTGGCGATGGAGGGAAGATGGTGAAACAGTGAGAAATGCAGAGAAGAGCGTGGGCCCCTCAGCAATCCGTGGTGCGTGCACATGAGGGGACAGAGCAGGGCAGGGCTGTGACAAGGAGGAGCTTCTCCTCCCACCGAGGCAGGGGCAGCAGATTCTCCTGCCTGCTTTCAGGCCCCAGGTTCTCCTCTCTGACMCCCCTACTTTGCCACATGAGAAATGAGATCTATGCCTAACTATGCGGGATGCTTCTGTTTTGTAATGATCCTTATTCTAGATGCTTAATGTTTGTTGGCTCCCTCCCTTGGCATTTTTTAATAGCTCCAGAAAAACAAAAGTGTAGCAACTCTCCCCAGAGACCCCAAGAGGCAGCAGAAACTGGAAGCTGCCGCAGGGCCGCAGCGCCTTGTCGCAGCAGACTCTGCGTAACRAGGTCTTCTGAAGCAAAATCTGGAAAGGGATTCTGCCTGGACTTGCTGAAAGACCTTAATGCAAATACAACTCGAGGAAAATGAGGGTGGACTCTAGTGGCTGCCTCCCCCTCAGGGATTTTTTTTTTCCTCTTCAATCCCGATGAAATTCATTACAGTTGCATTTAAACTGAGGTTCTGATTTAAATTTCCCCAAGCAGGCAGGGCAGGTTTGAGAGCCTGCTCTAACAGGGGTTGTGCTTTTCCTGCAGAGCCTTCCTAAAGGGGTGACGGCTCCGTCCCTGCACCCCCTTGACGTGTTTGCTGTCACGCAGGCCACCAGATTCCTGCAAGTCAAACAGGCTYGCTGCCTACCACCAAGCAGTACCACATTCAAGCATGCCAGTACTTTCCTTGAAGGTATTTACAGTTTACTTTTTAGTGCTACTTTAAGTTCAAAGGGGCTAGTAAAACCCCATTAAGCCATTTACATCAAACTGGTTAGTTAATTATCCTGTTGCAGGCTTTAAATTAGCAATTTATAACCCCTTCCCTAGAGATGCCAGTATTTGGAAACAACTCAGCAGGGGCATTTTGCAGGGTGCAGTTAAGGAACAAGAAACCCCCAAACTAAACAAACAAAAAATCCCCAACCAGAATACACAGCTTTGCTGTTTGTTTGGATCTGGGAGAGCCAGGGGCAGGAGGGAGCCCAACTGTTGCTCACAAGGGCAGCGAGGCCCCGTCTGCTGCAGACTGTGTCTGYGCAACGTAACCGAGCGCCGTGACGTGCAGCGATACAGAGACGGTCCAGACCTGGCAACACCACACCTAGATGAGCAGGACGCTTCCCCTGCACTGAGATAGCTACTTCTCAGTATCCTCATCGAAGACATCTTCACATATGTCCGTACCACTCTGTGCAACTGTAATGGGCTGAAACCAGTGTCTTTTGCCAAGGAAAGGCACACCTCCCTCAAAAATCAGAGCTTGTAAAGAAAAGACTAATACCCCCCCACTACCCAATACTCAACTGCCAGAACCAAATCCTAAAGCAAAAGATGCCTCCCACCCTCTCTTCCTCATCTCTACCCGTCAGTATTCATTCTAAAAAGCAACTGCTATATTGGAGTTTCATTAACAAAACCCATTTGAAATAAAGACAGGAAAGGAAGAYGCTCCAGTTGCTACTATTTTCACACAGCCTTAT
Organism: Eudromia elegans; assembly: GCA_003342815.1. Lineage (NCBI taxonomy): Eukaryota > Metazoa > Chordata > Aves > Tinamiformes > Tinamidae > Eudromia > Eudromia elegans. The sequence continues at coordinate 344,488 of PTEX01000097.1, forward strand.
GTCAGAGATAGGGGAAATCTTGGCCCTGGTGCTGGAAGCTCTTCCATGCTAACAAGACATAAAACCCCACCAAGAGCAGGAGTTCATGGAAAGCAGCAGCGTGCGGAACAGGACCAGGGCAAACTAGGCAGTTGCCCATTCACAGCAAATGAAGGCACATAAAAAAAATTCCATAAAATTTTGTCTTTTCAATTAGAATGGAAAAGACAAATGTAACCAAGTCTTCTAACAAAGCCCACAAAGCACATTTTTCCTCCGTTTAATACCATTTAAATACACCTCCTTTTCAATGGCAAAGAAAAAAAAAAACAGAACCAAAAAACCCTTACAGGCAATACCAAATTAGCTTGACAAAGAGGGATTAAAATCTAAGGAAGTTAATTTCTTTTACTATACAATCATCGGATCTATTTTGTGTTTGCTTGATTTTTCTTCTGTATGAGAAGTTCGGGATAGGGGTTGGAGAACAGAAGGGGCAAAAAGACAGACAGACACTCAAGGTTTTCAAACCAAAAGGGATGAAATATTTTTATACAAAATCTGGTGAGGTGATACCACTTCTACTTGATGAACAGCTCCAAATTGCAAGCCAAGGGTCTTACAGTAAAAATACAGGTAAAAACAAAGTAAAATCTGAATTATCTATAGGATTAAAAAGCCCAACCCCACACATAGATGACATTCTCCAAATTCCCTGCCCTTTCTTGGGAGCAGTTACACCCAAACCATCACTCAGTCCAGAAGCTGCTCGCTCCTGGCTAATCACCCCGGAATTACACACTAAGGTAAAAAAACTAAACGCAAGCAGGAGCCTGGTCTTTGAAACTGCCCACGGGGCTGCGTGGCAAGGAAAGGGAATTATAAAATAATGCAAAACTGTGAAGAGAGAAAAAAATAAATCCTCCTGTGGATGAAATGAGAGTCTTTCCTGCTCTACCAAAAACGTCCATTTCCAAGGCATGCAATACCGGGCCTGTGCCTAGAACAGGTGTGTCTCCTTAAATACCTCACATGTCACACTTGTGTCTCATGGATACCGTTCTGGGGGATTATATTAGTACCCGTGCATACCAGCTGTGGCTCCCCCAGCAGTATCCTGTAACTCCTTGCTCGGGGGGAGCTGCTCTCCACGCTGCACAGAGCCCCTGGCCGCCTGACTCTCCGCACACGGACAGCAGCCCCGAGACGGCCGCTTGTGCTCGAGGGGCTGAAGCAGCACAGGGACAAGAAAAAACCTCCTCCAAGAGCAATCCAAGGTATCACTGTGGGAAAGAAATGAAGGCATCTGGGCATTCTTCACCCTGCTGCACACTGCTAGTTAATTCACTTCTTATGACAAAAGGACACTTGGAAATCCCTTAAAAAACTCATGGATGACAGCAAACTTCAGCCATTCCCGAGCAGGAAATGTTGACAGAGCACCGGCAGACATGGCTGGGGCAGGATGAAGGAAGGACGACAGTAACCAAGCTGAGGAGACAGTACAAGAGGAACAACCCACTGGCAATTTCAACCAGCCTCAGAGAACAGCAGGCGGCAAATACACTAAGGCAAATTCCTGAGTCTCAGTTTAATGGCTGGCACAGTTAATACAAGATCTACTTGCCTGAGCTCTAGGTCTGCATCATAGCACAAAGGTATCCCTCAACATGAAGATGGCTGCCCAGTGGCCCACATGTCATGGAAAACATCTCACAGAGCTTAACTGGGCACCTGTGGGGTCAAGATGCTGCTGGTCTCCATTCAGGAGCTCATAGCTGTTGAGGACTAATGGACCCTTTAGGATCCTCCAGGGTTGTCCTTCTGTCACGGCACAAACCCTCATTTTCCAGCAAGTGATTCTTGGATTCAGGCAGCAGCTTTCAGGAGACAGTGCACGCACCAATGTGGATGAACAGTCGAATGTAGTCATATCCTTAAGTTATGCCACTGGCTTATGAATTCACATTTCCAAGTTTAAGCACACACCAAGTATGTCTGCTCATCCCATGGCTCCAGGCACCGCGAGCAGGCAGCAGCTGCCAGTTAGGCAGTGCCAAACTCCAAGTGGTTGAACTTTCTCAGTCCATCTCTGCTTAATAACCCCTCCAGCACTGGGAGATACAGTGAGTGCAAAGAACCCAACACATACATCCAGCACAGCTCAGCAGATAATTTCTCATCCAGTCCACACTCATCATCTGCTCAGCTCACTGGCCATCGCTGGTCAGGTGAAGCCCAGAATAAGGCCAGAGCATGACACTTAAGGCTTAAAAAGGGAAAAAACAGAAAGGACCCCAAATCCACCTACCCCTAGAAACACACTCAGTTCTTATTGCTGCCGTTTCCCATTTTCAAGACATCTCAAGTTCCTAGCCATAAATATCAGCCCTAACCACCACGTGAACTCTTACTCTTTAACCGACTATTTATTACAGTGGGTCTTTGATTACGGGGCAAGCATGTGTTACAAATGCCAGCCCATGTTCTCAGGAGTTTAAACGCTGAGCAGCTTCCCATATTCATGGGTTAACATCTTTACTTTCTCTTTTTCCTTTGTCGATCTCTGTGTTAGCAACTCTCACACCATTAGCAGCCAGCCTGGCTAGGAGCACTTAGCTTTACATGCCTGTCACGGGACCTTGGACTATACCCTGCCTCATCTTCCTTCAGCAGTTTGAAACCAAAGCACAAGAGAAAGCCTGTCTTCCCAACAGAAACTTCTTCTAGTTTAGAAATAGTTATCTCAGAAACAGTTAGAGAATCSCCCCCTCATATAGTTCATGAGTGCAATCACTCATTTCATTTTTTTTTTTCTCTCTAAAAACAAATTTCAGGCTTTGGGAAAACCAAACTCTCTTAAGAGCAAGTTCTACATGTACTCGGGTAGATTTGTGAGATCCCTTAGGGATGCACAGCAGCACTCATTTTCTTGTGAAACCTCAGGAAGTTTGAATTGCTTGTGGAAAGCAGAATAAAATAACTTATTTCAAGTAGGAGTAGTTGAGAACAGAGCTGTCCAAGAGCCTCTGTACAGGCCTCCATCCAAATGTTCAACTCCCACTCTTGTCAGTACTTGTAAGTGTTTAATCCAATAGAGGTTCTTCACCAACCTACAGCTATTTCATGACATGTCTCTCTTGGGGCATAAAATTTTAGACAGCATCCCCTTAATGTGTGCATTATATAATTGAAGGAGCTTTATAGGGGAAAGAGGCAAAAATCCTGCTTTCATCAAGAAGGAAATGTGTGATCTGGAGCATAGCATTTCATTGAGCTCAATATCCCATATGTTTCTACGATAGTGGCTATTGAAACAACTGGAAATAAACAAGAGGGGGAAGCACACACTTGTGTGCCACAGAAGCATGAAGTGGGGATCAGCTTCCAGCAGCTACCCCTCTTTCACAGGGAGGCTGTGACTGCATGTGCCCATATTTCCTTTAGCAATTCAGGTTAGAGAGGAATCTTAACAACAACAACAACAAGTAGCCGACATGCCATATGTGAAACAATGAAGCATAATTTGCTATCAGGAGGGTGGCAGAAGAGTAGGAGTCAGAGCTTAACCAGATCAGACAGAGGTGTAGGAAATAGAGCAGAAGGGACAGGTACTCAGAAACCGCTCCCATGCTGACCACACATGGGCCACCCAGTGATCAGACTGCTGCACCTGCAGCGGGAAAGGCGCAGCGTGAAGGACAGAGCACCCGGGTCCTGCAGCTCCTGGGCGACGCTCAGATGTACAGCTTGCTGCTGGGTAAATGGTAGTTCCCCTGGTGATTTACCAGCACGGTTGGATTTCAAGTGGTGCCTGCATAGCAGGCAGGAAGAATGAATGGCTGAGCCCTTACTAAATAAATAAATAAAATAAATCTAGACATGGTGAAGGGATAAAGCCAATAAAACCTCCTCACTATCTACTTTCTATACATTATTTTGCTGGTGCAGGGTGAGAAGCGGAGGGAATAGAGCTACATGTCCCTTCTTTAAAAGGAGGGTGACAGAGTACCTGAGAAACACTGCAGTTAGAGCACTGCCTCCCTTACCTAATAAAGTTCCTTGCGCACTGTTAAAGGAAAATAATTTTTTCAGTAGCATTTCAGCCACCTCAAAGGGCAATTTAAAAAATAACGTGAGTTTTTGATGTTTAAATAAGCTTTCCCAGCAATTACTTGTTAATAGCATCCAGAGGCTCCGAGTAAGATGCAGGACCCATCATCCCAAGCAATTTATAGTAGCAATACATAGAGACAGAGGATTTGAAGGGAAGGAAAGTGCTGGGGGCAGGGAAAGGGGGGAGGGTTAAAAACCACAAGTAAGATTGCTAAGCATCTCCAACAGCTAAAAACTGGAATAAAAGCCAATGCCATGCACCAAAGCCCTCCGGAAATGCACACAAAAAACAGTCATTACTTTCTGGTTTGCCTGATCAGCTCAGACAGAGGCTCTCCTGTGGCCTGTGCTTTAGAGCACCCCAGCCTTTCACTGCTGCCGCTTGGGCAGCATGGGCCTCACATGCCCAGGTGTGCCAGGCTGCAGACATCTGCACCACTGCTGTGCCCCGGCGCCGGGGCTGCCTGGCAAGGGGGACTGCGTGAGCCGCCAAAGTCGTCCCTGAACTCCCCAGAGGAGGCAGGGCCAGTGAGAAGGAAAAAAAAGAACTGTCTTGCTTTAGAAACCCCCTGCAGCTCCTCTGCACACAAAGGCTCTGCGCTGCTTGTAGAGCGCGTTGTTCTGCCTGCGCTGCTCCTTGGATGCAGGAATGCCACGCTGCAGCAAGCTCGTGTACAGGAATGCCACGCTGCAGCAAGCTCACACACTCTCCTCGGGCACAGGAATTCCACGCTGCAGCAAGCTCGCATACAGGAATGCCACGCTGCAGCAAGCTTGTGCACTCTGCTTGGGCACAGGAATGCCACGCTGCAGCAAGCTCGCGTGCTTTCAGCTTCACGTGGAAGCAGTCCAAGCTGCTCAGCTTCTGACAGCTCCAAATACTCTTCCCCGCTGTACTGCTTTACATTACATTGCTTTCCCTGCCAGGAGGCACTGCTGTATTACAGTACAGTCATCTAGCAAAATATTCTGTTTTTTCTCCTTCCAAATACCGACGGACTTCTGCCACTGCAGTAGCAGCTATAAGCCTATCTCTGAATTAGACTCTCCAGGTTTGATGCACGTACTAGAGATTTTAGAATCATTATGAGCAACACTTGCCTCCTCAGCCTCCTTCCCTCTGCAGCCCCTCTGCTGAAAGCAGCCAACCCCAACTCCCAGCCCAACAGGTCACTACTACACAGGTTAAAATGCCAAAGCCAGCACATCAGGTGGAGTATCAGGCAATCCGACCATCTGGAGCAGTAGAGAAAGTGAGAAAAATAACTAGAAACACTCTAGTGACTCATGGCTTCATTAACACAGTCAGCTTTTTGTTAAGTCAGAATTTTAACAAAGTAAGGAGACTACAGAGGCATTTCATAATGTAAGAGGTTTTAAGGTATTAGGAAGCATTTGACTCCTAATTCTATTMATTTTGGAGAGCTTTACATTACTTTTAAGCTGCAAGGCAAAGCCAGCTCCCTGCCCTGCAGTGTACCTAGCTCCCCCCTTCTACCTTGGAACTATAAAAATAGCAATATTATAATAGAGCAAAGGTCTAGCTCACTGTCCACTCTTCAATAGTCATAACAGTGCCCAAAAATGCAGTAAAATAGAGCAGAAATACTCCAAAGAGTACAAGCAATCTCTTCCCTTATACCTTCTCCAGTTGTTAAAGATTTTTTTGATCYGGAGGTTGTATCCAGACCATTACTTTTAATATGGACTTATCTATCCTTCATCAATTTTTCAATCCACTTAGGCTTTTGTTATGCATAATACCCTTTGGCAGTGAGTTGCACAAGGTAACCTGCTTGACAAAGTGCCCCCTCTGTATGTTTCAAGTCTACTCAGTTAACACAAAACAAGTATTATCAAGAAGCGCTCACTMTTCCATTTCCCCACCCCATTCCTGGTGGTAAAACATCCGTAATTCTTGGGCTCAATCATCTCTTCTCTGTGGTTGAGAGGGAAATCTGCCTAACCTGAGACTGTCTTTGATGGCCTTCTCTGGACATCCATGTGCCTACCCTAACTCTGAGAGTTGGTGATTAGAACTGCAGTGTTTCAGGTATTGGCTCACCAGGAATTTACATAGCAGTACATATTTTTTTCTGTTTGGTTTACCAGCTTGGGTAAACATCCAGAGTGCGTATTCATAACCCAGGGAGTGCAGCGTTTGCTCCCCGTTGGGTCACAGTCTCTGCAGGACTATCTGGGGATTGTCTGTTCAAAGACAAAGCCTGTGCCTAGGTGGTACCTGGAGCAGTCCCAGCAGCTCAGATGGGAGAGGGCAGCACAGACACCACAAAACCAACTTCAATGTGACACGTTCCGTCGCAGGCCAAGACATAAAACATGCTCTATAGGAGCAACATCCCAGTGAGCCCACTATATGCAATTCTGCAGCACACTGAGGAAGAACCAGCCTTTGGAACATGTCTCCCTGAAAACATTCCTTCCTTTTGTCCCTTCTCAGGTCTCTTACATTTATTTCTTTGCTGTTTAAATAGAAACTTATGTATTTTCTTCATTTGGTCCCAAAGACAGACTATTGTGCGCAGGTCCTCATCTGACTTTGCCTCCATTAATTGGCCTTATGCAAAACCCTCCAACAAACCTTGATGTGTTTACAGACAGACAACAATAACAAAACCCCAAAAGCATTACTGGCTGGTTCTGCTAATTTAAGTTCATAGTTGGTGCAACCTGGACGAGTGTTTTGTGAAGTTAAACCTAACTCACAACAGAAACCCCCTCCTTTATAGTCAAAGTCGCCCAGCTGCTTCCTGGCCTGCGCTGCACTCGCTGCCACAGCAGCCCYGGTGCCCGAGCAGAGCCCTGGCCTTGTGCTCTGTCAGAGGACGAGCAGCCAAGGCAGCAACACCCTCCTGYTCGGGGGAGATAACTGGGTCCCTCCTCTTGCCTCCCCTCCCCAGCTGCCAGAAGGCTSTCTTTGCTCCCAGACAAGTCATGTGAGGCATCAGGGCTCTTCCTCATGTTCCTGCTTGTCGTTTTCRAACCGTGCAGCTCTCGGGTCCCTGCCGTTTCTCCAGTCCACCAGCCCCAGCTGCTCAAAGCTCATGGCTTCACTCATGCAGCCAGCAAGAACCCCCAGGTAGGGAAGCAGGGAGTACAGGGATCCCCTCAGCAGGAAGGGGAAAACACTCCTGCTTTGAAGTCTATATTGACAAACTGCACAAGCTTCCTCAAGCTCCTCGCAGCAAACACCCCAGCSTTTGGAGGTTTCCCAGGCCTCTGCAGATTAACACGGTGACTCTTCCTGCAGGGATCAGCCCAGCCTGGCACCGGGATGCACAAGTCACTCTTTGCCTCAGTCGTCACTAATCCCAAGAGCTGAGTTCCACCAAGGATAGGTTCTCCGTAGAACTGCTTGGCTTATCTTCCTGCTCTTAGCTCAACTACCAAGTCTCCAAAAGCCATTAAAATTAGAGATATATATACTTGCAGACCTAAATCCTGTGAATGTGCAGTTAAAAAAAAAAAAAGTAGCTCAAGACAGTTTAACACAGACACCTTTTACTTCCATAGCTAGGAACCTCTCTGAATGAGGGCACTATTGCAATGACCTTCGTTCACGGACGTGACTCTGCTGCTGCCTGCAAGCACAAGGTAGCACACAGAGCTGGGTGAGCAATGCAAGGCAGTTCAGCAGAGTGGAAGCTGAACGTTCCTTCTGGATATCTCATTTTCTGTATCTYCTCCATACAGTGCCTGCAAAAATAATTCAGCTAAACTGGGTGCTTTAGGCAAATCCCTCTCCTCTGAAATGAAGTAACATGGGGCAGGACATCATCTTTACTCAGTGAGATGAGAAATTCCACCAGGTCCCCTATGGGSTTCTGGCACAGAGACAATTCAAAGAGTCAGCCAGAGACCCAGTCACACACAGCACCACTGCTTTCCGAGAATGGAATGAGAGAAAACTGCACTCAATTCTGCACAAGTTTGCTTCAAATGTTAGTCACCTCCATTTTTTCCTCTTTTGAAATCTCTCTCTCATAGACAAACATAAATAATTTCTGGGGTTTTTTTTCTGAAGCTAGCAGACTGAATACTCAAAGCATTCACAAGGAGCAGAAAAGCTATTCTGGAAAGCAGTTTGCAAAAAGCGCCTCAAATGAGAGCGGTCGTCGGCTCAGCAGCACCTCCGGCCAGGAGGGAACACGTCTCAGGGCTAGGAATTCGCTAGGTATTCTCAGGGCTAGGTATTTGCTAGGCATTCGCTGCGTTCCTGGAGGGCGAGTGCAAGCAGACAAGGAAGCAGTTTGTGTCTCCTCCCTCACACTGGACTCCTGTCCAGGCCTCGAGCTGCAAGAACTCAGTGCATTCTACTTGCTCATATCTCCTTCCTTTGGTAACTAACTGAGGACGTGTTACTTAACTTTAGCGTGAGCCAAGAGAATGCATTTCCTCTTTGTKTAAAAACATCGAGTTCCAGCTCAAATGATTGGGGCAAGATTTGGCTGAGCGGAGGAGGATGCCCTCTGCAAGATGTCCTGGCCTCGTGTGCCGTAACTTTCCCAACACGGGCACGACTTCAGCTGTTGATAATGTTACCACAGAAAACGCTCCTTAGCTCAGTTCTGTTAATATGATCCTCTCAACTAGAGSATTTCATCCTTAATGAAGTACTGGATTTGTATCACTTAATATCCTCGGTGTTTATCTTGACGTTCCGAATGCAGGCCCATTACTGGTGAGAACCAGCTTCCTACAGAAGGGAATGGGCTCTTCTAAGCCACAGAAAGGGACAACGGGCAAATACACTTTTCACTTGGAGAAGATGACTTATCTAGGACATTTCTGTGAAGCCACTTTCTCGGTTCTTATTTTAACTGTATAAAGGAATCAAATACTTTCATATATGTAGAACATAACTGCAAAGATTTGCCATCTGAAACAGCTCTATGTTGCTCTCACCACATCCAACACGAGCAAATAAACATCTCTCACGCGGTCATGCAGGGGAGATGGGACTGGGCAAAGCTCAGGACATAGCCAAGCTGACTCTTCAGCACTGCAATGCTGGGAGTCTTGGAAATACTTCACAGAGGTTTCATGACACATTTGTTTTTTTCCTTCAAACAAATGCTTGCAAGGCTTTCCAGCAGGCTGATAATTTTCTTACCCTACTTTACCTATTTGGGGGAAAATTTATAGGCAAATTAACATTTGCACATCATATTTCTTTGTGCTTGGAAAAAAGTCAAGTGGAGAGGTGAAGAAACTTGCCCCAAAGTCACAAGAGCAGCTGCAGAGCTGAAGAGAGACCCCCTCCTCCCCAGTCCCGCTCCCTTCACTCTCTGCCATTTTGCAACCAAACAAAAGCATAGCCACCAGGCAGCGAGATGCATCACAAACCTGCCCAGCAATCTGGCTTCAACCCCTTGAGCTAAAGCTGCTTCTTGCATGCAGTAACAGAATGGCACYCATCTCCCCTCGGAGGCAAGAGCCGCCTCGCCGGCGTGCGCCAGGGAGACMCGGGACCCTGGATCTATCCGTGGGGTTAGGCAGAACGGTATCCAAGGTACCTATCATGGCAGCATCTAAATGCAACTATCAGAGCACTTCGCAGACAAAAAGGTCTTTCCCCCAGGCTGTTTAAAATTTGCATGTTCCTGTGTAGCACTGAAGACAGCAGCAATGGTGATTCATTAAGATAATGATTTAAGTAGGAGGCTTAAGAAAGTCAGGGTGGATTAACATCCAGAGGGCTTCAGCCAGAGCTTCTCCACACCAGCCATCACCTTCCCTTTTAGGAGAAGGCAAGAATTCTAAAATTCAGGAGAAATATGAACTAACAGCAACTATAGCACATAAACTATATTACGTAAAACACAAGAACACTGTCTCAACAAGGTCAAGCACAGAATTTCACATTACAGGAAAAATTTTCTGTGGAGTTACGAACTAGTAGCTTTTCCTAGTTTTTATATGGTTTGTTAGCACAGGCTCTTCCAAACAAGATTGTGTAATTAAACAATAAAATGAAATAACTTTTTCTTCACCTTACAAACCATAAAACACAGCCAGATGGTTGTCTTTTCCTGTTACTGGGTAATCAGGTGGATTTGGCAAATTGATTGTTCTYATGATACAGTAAATATAGACATAAAAAAGCGTAGTTGGCCTTTCCACACCCCAGCACTGAATCCAGTCGCTCTCAGTTACAGGTTAACCCCTGTTCACTGTCCATAGCACCGGGTTAGTGCTCAGACCGTAGCACCCATCTAAGACTTCGCGGCCGCTGAGAGAGGCCTTTGTGCAATGGGTTTGGTTCAGAACTTTCTCTTGCATTCGAGAAAGGCAGACTTGGCRGGTCTGCTCGCTCACGGTTCCTGCAGTAGGGCATCCCAGGGCGTACTGCCCCACTCACCGCTAGCTGTGCTTGGTCTGAGCGTCTTCTARGCACTCTATCCCATGCTGATTCAGTACAGAATAGCTTCCTAGAATGCAATTATAGAAAGAGTAAGGGTTTGTCTTTAAAAGGGGTTATTCCAGAACAGTTACTCCTAACTATTCCAAGTCACCTCTTYGTTAGGATCCTGAGGTTAAATGGGAATAACTTTTCCACTCAAATTTGTAGCTTACCTTGGTCCAAATCAATGGCCCCCTTTAGATAAGCCCTTATTCAGTACTGTACCATACAATCACATCTAGGGTGCATTAATAAATACAGGCTAGCAGTTGCAGTGAAAGCAGAGCTGCTATGTGGACATAACTCAGTTTGTTGTAACTTGGGTAGATAACAGGGTCAAGAAATACGTTAAAAATATAGTTGTGCCTGTACTGTAAGATCTTGTCTGTACCAAATGTGACATTTTGTACTTGAGAGGTGTCTGGATCCGTTTCGTTCAAATCTAGTATATTCCTTAGATATATTTGAGACCTTAAAAGAGAGGAAGTTTTGAGTTCTGTAACTTCTTTGTTTATTAAAGCTCTTAGCTTGCAAGATTTCTCGTCCAAAAAGGACTGAGAAAGTACCTGGCACACCTTGGATGCTTATTGAATACATTAAATAAACATTTTATGATAAAATTCCACTCCCCCACACCAAACAGATGTAGGTGCAAGTCAAAGACACTTGAAAAATTACACTAAGATTGATTTTGCTCCAATTTTCCCCAAAGGAAAAAATTGAGAGGGTTGGGACAAAAACACGGAAAATTTCAGCTATCACAAAAAAAAAAAAAGGGAAATGGAGGAAAGCTCCCGTGCCCCTTTCTGCCCAAGAAGAATGCCCTACTGTGCCTCACGCTGCTGTCACTTYACCCTACGGCTCTCCATCGACAGCACTCCTCACTTTGACCACCTGCATGGTTTTCCATGCCAGGGGTCCGTGCCACAGGCAGCTCCCAGGTCACATCACCCTCGCACAGCCTTTATCACTGACAGGGCTGGACCATCCTGTACGTTGAATAAACAGGGATCCTCTGTCAAGAAACAGCAGGTAACTCAGCCTGCATAAACTGAGTCACAGTATCTGTGTGATCTGCGGTCCCCATTTACACTCGTGTGATCTTAGTCAAGGTGTTTAGTGTTTTATATTAAACTTTTACGAGTTCTTATCTCCAGTTGAGAGAGAAGGTTGAGAGAGACATGATAGGAACAGGAAAGGACAATTATAAATATATGCAAGTCAAATCAGGGAAAAAAGAAACTGAAACCACTTCCAGTCTCTCTATCCAACAGATTCCACGCTCGTGGTCTCTGGCAGCACTTCACAGTGACTGAAGATGTTCACCTGCTCCCACAGCCATAAGAAACAAACATGGAAAAGGGAAAAAGCAGCTCCCACCTAGAATGACCAATGTAATCCCCAACAGCATATCACAGAGGGAAAACCTTCTCCTCATTAAAGCAAAAGCAAAACAAACACACATGCACTTGCACACACACAGAGAGCTCGACCGCTGTGCACTCCTCGCATCCTCTCCAGTTTCTATAACATCTAATATTGAGAGATTTATATTCAGGCCAAAAGCTCACCCTGGCAGGAGAGGAAAGTACTTTGGAGAAGAGAGGGAAAGAAAGAAGGAGAGAAAGAAAAAAAAAGGAAAAGAAAACCCTCTGGTTTCTTGGCTTGCGATCAGCAGGCTGGATGCATTCTGTGGAACTAGGCCAAAACGTTAGTTATTATATTCAAGAGAACATCTGAATCCCAGCTCAAGGGAGCCGAGTTTGCGGCTCTCATTTATGCTGTATATCAATTGAATATCAAACCACATTTTCCGCCTTCTGAATAATAAAGCTTAATAGTTTGGAACTCCCATATGGTCTATTGTTAAAATATTTCCAAACACTGGCTGCTGTTTTATTTCCAAAGGAAAGATATCTTTCCSCTCTTTTTACTTGTTTAAAAGCAGCTAACAGCAAAAGTTAAATATATTTTTTCTTATATCTAAAGCTCTGAGAAGGACTAAAAACTGAAAGGATAACAAATATTTTTTGAAATTGGCCTTTTTTAGTTTTTCATGTCACATGCAAATGTYTGTCCCAGGCAGAAGCAGCTGGTGCCACCAGGCTCCGCTGTTCAGAACAGGGGGTGCAGGAGCTTTCAGAAGCCSTGGGCTGCTCTAACAAAGAGGGACCACACAGACTCAAACCCGTCACAAAAGGACCCAGGCCAATTATTTGACTATTACTTACAGGGAAGCTTGGCCAGTAATGTAGGCAATAAATACTGGAGAAACCTGTTCTGTGCATAACCCGAGTTTGTCTTTTCACAAGTCCTTCTGTCTAATTAGGTCCTCACTCCTGGAGGGCATTGCTGATGGACTGTATCAATTTGGTATATTAAAAAAGAAGTTAGGAAACATGTTAAATAATAAAAGCAACAGCCTAATAAACTCTCTGCAGTCTGTTAGAAACAGTAACGAATGTTTCTGCTCAGTAGCCTCAGAGAGGAATATTCCTCATTTTTCTACATTTCACAGAGCAGATCTGGCGGCAGAGAGATGATGCAACGTGCAGGGGCTGCAGGCAGGACAGGGGTGCGAGGGCCCGGGCTGCCGCCCCGCTCCGTTAGCCCCGGAGGCTCCTCCGCTCCGGGGAGCAGAAGTGAAACTGCCCAGCCCTGCCCAGCACTTCTTACCCTCGTTGCCGCTTCGCATTCCTGCTTCCCCTCCCCTCCATCACCTATCTGCCCCATCATCACGTGCTCTGCTCCAGTGCACAAGTCTTGGAGTCAGCTGTCTTAACCCTGAAGCTGGTTGCTCACACTCATCAGCTGCCTCCTCACTGGGAAGGAAGAAATTCCAGTATTTCAACATTTGCCCTCATCCCAAATCGGAGAGAAAAACTGAAATTAAAGACTGTTTGCAGACGGAAGTTCACAAGTTTAAAAAAAAAAAGAAACAACCACCACTCATGAACATCAGTGTATTTTGTCTCATTTGAAACGGAATATTCTGACATTACTGAAACCAAGTGGTTCATTTTGGTTCGGTGACCTGACACGAGAAGTTTTGTTCTGACTCAGTACACTCTTGAACTGCTTCTCTTCCCACAACACTGAATTGCTTCAGCGACGCTGCAGCTCGGCAGCCCCACAGCCCTGCTCTCACTTCTGGGTCCRTCTCTCCAGCGGGCAGAAATTCCCATTGCGCTGGAGGAGTCCCAGGGCACAGCTCAGTCCTGGGGAGATCTGTAGTGTCTGTGGGAAGTCCAGGGCCACGAGGCACCCGGCAGACGGAAGGACAGGCCAAACCACCACGCTCGGAGCAGCGGCGAGTGGCCATGCACTGCTGCGAATGGGCTGCAGTGCTTCGAACCAACATGGGCTGAAGCATTTTAGCCCAGCTGAAGAAAAGTCAAGCAAAAAGATATTCCCATCCAAGCAAAGCAGCCTAGACAAGTTAACAGTGTTTCTGATTAAAAAAGAAATCATTAATTTTACAGGGGAAAGAGAAAGAAAAAAAAACTAGGTTTTTATAGAAAAAAAAGTGTCTGTTTAAAAATAGAAAAAAAGTTTTTCCTGAAAAAGCTCCTCCAAAGAAAAACTTAACCCAGGCTAAACTGACCCCAACACCACCATGCTAGAGGCATTCTTACAAAGTGTCTTTAAAAATAACCACCAAACAAAGCTCACTCTTCCAGAAATTTCCCCAACAGGGAACTTGAATTACAGCAGTATCAGCTCCCCTTTTCCTCCTACGTGGCCCCTGCTGTGACCCAAGGACTGCAGGACTGAGGTCAGAGCGTCATGTCTAGGTTAGAGAGACTGGACAGGACCGAAGTGGAGGTTTTGCAACAGATTCCCCAGCGTTACTCCTGGTTGAGCCACAGATGAGGCTCTTACACGAGCTGGGCAGAGATCGGTGCTGGTGGAGCCAGCGCAGCTGCGGGCTCTGCCCAGTGCTGTGGGTGATGCCAGCGCAGGTTCGACCAGCAGCTTGGCTGAGGGGACCCCATGTGAGCATTAGTTTATATTCCCCAAAGGCTGTTTTACTAGTTTTCCGGTAGGCTCTGTATTGCTGCGTTGCAGTGTGTGTTCTTACCCCTAGGCTTGCACGGAGAAGGTGGAGGGTAAGCACAGGTATGGTTTTGATTTCCTTTTGTTAAAAAGGAAAAGAAAAGAGAGACGCTTATGCTGCAGTTTCTGCGTTGGAAACTGTAGTAAACCTCTCTCTTTAAAACCCCATAACCTCGTGACTGTTTTATAGTTATAGGGAATCATAACCAGGGAGAGATCTAGCCTTACAGTGATCTGACCTCCAAGACGTTAATCTGTCACGTCTAATAGAAGGGGAATAAGGAGACGAACCTTCTCGCCGAGAGAGTCACACAGATGGCGCGTGGCCGCGCTGGGCGCCCGCAACGCAAGTGCCCCTCTCCCAGGGTAGCTTCAGCAGCACCCCAGACTCTGCTCAGAGTCGGTGTGAAACATCTCTGCGCAATGTCTTGCTGCTTTAAACCTCGAGTTCTTTATGATCCTATCTCACTGCTTTTACAGCTGACGCATCGAACCGGCTTTCCACCCACTTTTCACCCCCTTTACACCAGGAAGGTTGAGTCCTCATTTTGTTTGCAATTTTTACATCCTCTCAGAGAGATTCTTTACTTTGCAGGGGATCAGGAGAAGATAATCAAGTGCTTTGTGCCAACATTCCAAAACTCAGTTCTCTCAGCATCTCAAATATAACTTATTTCGTCTGAGCTTCTGGTAGTTTCTTTCTTACCCCATAGACACACCAGGTTAGTTCAGTTTGGTTTCTCTTTTTACTTCTCCATGCCTTATGTAGGAAGGGAAGATGCCAGAGTTTATTCTCTCTCCTTCATTATTCTTCTCCCAAAACTTGATTCTCTTTTCTAGGTCAATCATTTGAGTTTTCTCCCTCTTTCTCTTCATTCCTCTGTTTCTCTGGATTTGGTAAAAAGCCTTTCTGGATCCCTTTGCTCTGTGCTCTTCCTGTCTACCAGGGAAGTACTGAATGGTCCCAGGACACTTTGCTCTGTTTCCTCTCTTGGAGGAGAGCCAAAACTTACTCA
Organism: Eudromia elegans; assembly: GCA_003342815.1. NCBI lineage: Eukaryota > Metazoa > Chordata > Aves > Tinamiformes > Tinamidae > Eudromia > Eudromia elegans. Next base: position 360,079 of record PTEX01000097.1, read on the forward strand.
ACTCTTCCTCAGGTCTGCCACTCAGCCCACTAACCTATCCCCACGTTCCACCCACACCAGACACGCTGTAAGGTTTCCAAACTAGCCCAAAGAGCTTAACCCTACATTCAGCTTCTCGTACTGTAAGAGACCAAGCATGAAACCAATACTGATGCTTAAGAGGTCTTCTGATCTCACGGAGCAGGTGAGGACCATTATTGTCAGATTCCTAGCATGCAACAGGACTGATTTGGAGCCGTGAGAGATACAGGGCAGCGAGAGACCCAACTCAAGTGCAGCTGCAATCCAAGAGTGCACTGAATTCAGGGATGCACTAAACTTAGACTCTGTTTTTCCAGACTGGTCAGAAGAGCCTTGGCACTGGAGGGTTTGAGGGCAATTCCCCAGATTACCCTTCAACGCTCACAGAAGTGAACGTCACTTTGCACACTGACACATGCTCCATGGCCAACACAACAGGCTTCATGTTAACACAGAACTCATCTTCCTTTCCTATTCTTGATCTTTTAAGGATCAAGATGAGCATTTAGTTTCAGTCGACAGCAGTAAGAGACCACAGCACTGTGGAACAGCAAGAAAAAGGAGTGAATGAAGGAGAAAAGATCCAGGTGGCAGACACGTACCGCTCTGGCCACTGCACATAATGAAGGCTTGAGCGCACATTTTTGCCTGATTGCATAGCTGTCTCTGCTACCCATCTAATCTGCTTAGAAAACTGGTTTTGAAGGATATGGTTCAGACACACCACTTGCATAGTGGGGGGGAGAAGCAACGAGGGGGGAAAAAAAAAAAAAGTGCTGCAGCTGCAGAAGATAAAATAGAGACAACTAATTTTCTCAGAGGTTGCAACACAGCCTCTCCCCCTCCTCCACATGCAGGCAGCGCGCTGGCAGGATGAGCTGGAGATTCTCCAGCGTAAGCAAGAAGGCACAATAAGGTGTGCAGGCCCTTCTCCACCCCGATACCCGCAGCCCTCGGGGGCACGGGCTGAGGGCCCGGCGGCTCYGAGGCAGGCGGCGCCGCTCCCCGCCGCCCTGCGCGCCTGCGGTGCCGTTTGGAGCAGGGGACGTGAGAAAGGCGCCTCGCTGGGGGTTGTGCCGAGACGATAACCAAGCGCAGGGGAGTTGCAAACTCCTGTTGTACCAATTGGTAGCTGGGTTCTGAACGCTCATTGTGTGATCCAATTTCTCCTGTCATCCAAGCCATTTTGGAAACTCCGAACATACGCTCATTTAAGCCATGTGTCCCGAAATTTAAACAGCTGAAGGGGACGGGAGGGGTAGGGGGTCAGAGAACCACTGGATTTCTGGTGACAGTGTCTAAAATACACATTTGCACAAGGAAGTCTCCCTTTAGATACTCACTTAGCAAAACAACTACAGCTGCTGACAGGCAAGAGGTACAGTTACAAGTGACCATCACACATAAAATAGGCCAAATAAATGACTGCAGTCTAAAGGGAGTGGGTGCTCTCGCCAGCGCAGCAGAGAGAACAGATGGATTGCCATTAGGTGACCCAACGCCAGCATTTGCAGATCCAATTCTGATTTCAGTGGCACCGTAGCAGTCACATTACCTAAGATCTAGCACAAGCAAAAYTGAAATGAGAGTCCAACTCGGAGTGTCAGAGAGGCAGCTGCCTTGTTTTTAGTGCCTAAAATTTCAACCCATTTTGCTTTGTTCCAGGAGTTTAAACTGTCCTAGGCAGAAGGGCTAACAGCCTTCGCCAGCTGCCACGTGATCTGGAAGGGTGTTTTAGAACTGGAAGCAGATTTTTTTCAGCCTGGCAATGGGAGACAAGGGGTGGGGATTGTTCTTGGTGAAGAGAAATAGCGTTTAGGTACATGGACGTTTTTTGTCCCTCAACTCCAACATGTATTTTCCTTTTTTTTTTCCCCACTCCCTTCTCACATATTTACTCGTCCTGTCCTTTGTGCTGTCCTAAACATAGACCCTTCTGTCCCTTCAAAGCATCAAGGATGCCAGTTATGGTCTCAGTGCGGTTTTTGAGGACGCACTGTGTGAGTACTTACTCCCCCAAGTCAAATGCAAGGGGTTTTTATATGCATATAAATAATTTTTAAGCTTTCCAAAATATTAATTGCTTACGGAAATTAAACATCTGCTAACAATAAAAAACCCACACAAATGAGAAGATAGTTTCAGTCTGACTAAAAAGCTTTGCCTTATTAATTGCTAAGAATGTCATATTCTTGTCTCTTACAATGACATTTTCATTAGTTCTCCAGCTATCAAGCTATTTCAGGCCTTTCTCTTTCATGACCTAAAGAAAAAGGCCTAAGCCYCATCTCCAAGTCCACTTTCAGGGTCCTGCAAAAGCAAGAGAGAAGGCGACTGATTTGACTCACAGCAAAAACTCCCAGGGCAGAGGAAGAGCCCCGTGGACTGCAGCACCTGCTTGCACACCTCCCGGGCTCACAGCTCCTCAGGAGTCTGCCCAAATTCCCGAAGTTTTACACTACAGAGCGCCAAGGACAGTGGCAAGCACACACTGCAAGTGTGAAGCAGAGCCGAAACGCTGATAACGCGAGAACGTTCAGAATAGCTGAGCCAGGGGGAGTGAAGGGGGACACCAGCTGAATTTACATCGCACAGTGAGCAAGTCATTTGGGTAGGAGCTCCCATATGGTTGCTTGGAAACATAGAGCTAAAAGGGTTTGCACTGTTTAGAGAACTGCAGATCTCCTCAAGCTTCTCATCTCACTCTACRCAACTTGGTGCAAAAACACGAAAAAAAAAATCTAAAACCCCACAGTATTTTATTGTACAGAAGAGTACTTTGCATGATTATGGTTTTCTGCATTCTAGAATCTCAAAGCACTTACTACAGTACTCACACTCTATCCACTTAAGGGATGAAAGGCCAGGCCCAACTCGCTCAAGGTCAAATAGCAAGTTCAGCAGCAGATGATCTAGGAGTCAGCTACATCCAAATCCAACAGTTCTACCCATTAGACCAAAGAGATGTTAAACACCCTCGCGGCGTCAGAAGTGACTAATGCCCTTCTAGGTCAGCCGGCATAGGGAACCAGGAACTCGCCCATCTCCTTCCTCTGCTCCCCACGCCTTTTTTCTCACTCCAGTGTTCTTCTAMAGCCCAAGTGATGAGATTTTCCTAATCAGCAATTAAATAGTTAATGCTTACATTAGAGCAGATGGAACAGGAGTTGCTGCAGGGAAGGTATGCAGAGGCAAGGAGGAGAAAAGAGACAGCAAGGAAGAAAAATCAGGCATAGAAACGATCCTGAAGGAAGGCAGTTTTCCCACTAAAAGGAGTGATTAGTTGACTAGACAATGTAACCCTTAAGACTTTGTCTAGACTGAGATAAAAAGGTACACCGTTGAACATGCTTGAGAGGCCTAGCACAGTAAAGGCTCAGGGCCTTTGAGCACGGGCAAGAGTTAGAGACTAATCAGGATGTGTTCGTTAACGCATCTTAATGTTCCACTTTCAAATCCTTGCCCAAGAAGTCAAGGCCACGGGAAGCACCTGGCCCTGGTGCTGTCCTGCACGAGCAGAGCTGCAACACGGCTGCGACACCAGAGCACCAAGCAGCAGCTCAAGTCCCATGTTCTGCATACACCCTGTGAACGTCTGCGACCATCTGCATTTTGAGATATCCACCAGCATTTTACCAGACACGCTGCTATGGCGTTCTGCTCTCTCAAACATCTACCGAAAGCTCCCAGTGCCAATGGGAAAGAGCTCAGGGGCTAAGAGCCTCCACTCTTGTGAAACTTCTCCGTTTGCCTCTGTGTTTGCTCAAGCAGATTTGGGAAGGAGGGGGTGGAGGGGAAATAAGAGAGGGCTAAGAAAAGTGTGCCCAGGGCCCTAGCAACACCATCATTTTGACAATCCATTACAAGATTTGTAATTAAAATCAAGTCCCACCTCAGTAGGGCAGCCAGATGCATCYATGGAGAACTTGTTTAGAGAGTTGCTACAATAAATACCAGGAGAATTACGAATGTTGTAGCTTCTTCTTAACCCTTCCAGCAGTATTTCGGGAACCGCCTGTCAGTTTGAAAGACTGATCGTTTTTCTCTCAGCTTGTTGTAGGCTCTAGGTGTGCCCCTAACCAAATAGGCTTACCACTTAAAAGCTTAATTGCACCTGCGGCTTAAACCTTCTCCCAGACAGTGTTTGGGAGCATTTGGATTTGGGCGTTTCAGGTGTGGGACTGGGGCCCGCGTTCACAAACAGAGCTAGACAAGTCAGAGTGGAAGCCCCTGGTAAAGGCAGCTCTGCAATCCCGAGCGCGCGCGATGGGGAAGAAAGAAGCGCTTGTTCCATTTTGATCACATTTATCTGTATTTGTGTTTCCACGGCGGGGTTTGAGTAATGTCCACCTCCTTGTTTGTGACCGAGGGCAGGTTTCAGAGTCTCAGATTTCTTTTCCACAACAAAAAAGATCAAAGTTTGAGCCACTTGTGCAACTTGGGTGTTTACAGTGAACTGGTCTAATCACACGGCGAGCCCTCCCTGCCGTTATCAGCCTCGCACTCAGCCCAGCTCCTTCATTCCATCCGCACCAGGAAGGACCAAGGAGGGAACTGGGTCCGACCCGCGGCCCGGTACCCTCTGCCCACCTCCCACAGGAGCTCAAATGTGGCCTGTTAGCAAATGGTCTAATTTCACAGCCCAGCAAGGACTCACAAGGGCTCCTCTGAACGCCTTCACGTCACCCCTAGGTTGCATTTTCAGAGAGGCTTTCTGAAAAAAGCAACCAAATGCAGTCCAAAAGCAACAAAATAGTGCAAAAAAAGAAGGTTCCCTTCACTCACCTGCTCAGTACTTTCTATGCAGAATAGGCACAGARGCAACCTTCTTCACAAAGGAAAACCGTGCTACTTTCTGAAAAGTTATTAGAGAAGGACAAATAAATATAGAACTATGAGCCCATGCTCACAGCAAGCAGGATGAAGAAGCCCTCATTCCTAATCACATTCTGGCTTCACCCAAGCACACAAACTGTCTGGGCCTTGGTTTTGCAAGCCATAAAATGGAGCTAAATTTTAGGGTTTTGTGAAATTGCTTTAATTAATAATTGCAAAGTGCACATCTTCAGATGGAAGGCATTGCATAAATATTAATGAGCTCTGACTACTGGCAGTACGCGTGTCCCTTAGGAATCACAAGCACCATGGATGGATCAAAGAGGGCAGGTAGCTCAAGAGACAGAGTGGTGGGAGTTGGCTCTGTTTTTAACTATTTTTTTTTAAGTAGATCCTCAAGACTGCTCTGGATATTCCCTATCAAGTTACAGCAGCTTTCAATTAAAAATACATTTTATCCTTAGGCAAAATTCCACAGTGTACCTTTTAATATTAGCGGGGCACATTTTCACTTATGTAGATCTTTATTCTACATACATGCATTAATAGATCTTTGTAAATAGGGGTTAAACCAACTGGGAAATGGGGATTTTCACTCTGCTCTGATCTACATAAACACCCTTCCCTAGCTGCATCACTGAGCAGCTTCCTGCTCTGCAGGAGAAACAGCGGTGAGGAGTAGGAAGAGGACATGGCAGCTCTTGGCCTCACAATGTTAATAGGACATATATGAGCCTGGCAAGACTTCAGACATGGACTAGACCTTGGAGTGAACATGGCAGAAGGCTCTGCATGGTAAAGATGCTGCTGCTGTTTTCCCARACTCTCCTCTCCCACATATTCGGGGTGCTCATCATTGTATCTCTGGGCTGCTCWCAGGGAGAGAGCAAACCAGGGGGAGATTTGAAAGGTGCTCAGTAGACACCTTGATACCAGAGGAATGAATTGACTCTTAGGGTGCCAGGTCAAGTCTGTAGACTCACACCGTATGGCAAGTGGTGGCAGTATAGCCAAAACTATGATCTAGTAACTTGTATCTACTTGCTTAGTTCACTGCTGAAAGATAAGATAGGAAACCTGAATGTGTTTTGACACTAAGTAATGTAAATCCTGGCCACAACGCTGGTAATTCTGAAAACGGAATCATGAACCCAAACCAGAGAGACTGGAGGTCATTTTTTTTTTTTCCACACAGCCACCCCAGGGAATTTTATACCTCTGAGTAGTGCTTTTATAGCTWACTCAGGCATCAGATCCAGCAAATACCTCTCCATGAACTCAAAGGAAGTGCTTCGGAAAAGGTCATACCACCTCCTGTTTCTAGAATTAAGTTAATTAGCACTTGTCCCTCTCTGTATAAGATTAGGGAGCCTTCCACAAAAGAGGTATACAAATAAATTGTTAAAAAAAAATGTACATATGCCCCCTTAAGCAAACAGGCTTCTTTGCAGTATCACTAAGAGTCCCTCTGGTCACCCCCATAGGAAAACATTCAGCTGGAAGGAAGCAGCCTGGGAGCTTAGTGCCCCAGACCGGCRCTTTTTGAGGTACAAGGAACACAGTACTGGCCAAGAGGCAGCAGCTTTAGCATCAGAGAGAAGCCTCTCTCCATCTGGATGACTTATCAATTGCAGCATCAGCCTTTGATACAGAATTAAATATTTGAATTATCATAGTTCTTTCATTGAATTTTAAAGATTTACAGTACTTTTTGCACTCTAACATGCTTTGTTTCTCCTTATTCCATCCAGACATTTATACAAGATACAATATTGGAATATTTCACTTCTGCATGCAACCAGCTGCATGGATCAAGAGAAAGTTAATCCAGGTAAGACCTGCTATCAGTTATATCTGGGTGCAACYGAAGTTTGATCGGCAATGAAGGTCAACATGCTGTTTTACATATTCTGTTCACACAGAAGTTACACAGTTCACTTAGTGAAAGAAGAAAAAAAAAGACCCCAGCATCCCATGTGGTCCCTGGGCACAGAAACATTGTAATAAGTCACCTGCCACAGTATTTACTGCTGGTTTACAGCAACAGTTTAAAAACAGTAACCCCAACCCAAAGCTTTAATTACAGCCATGTCCAGCATAGTCTAACTCTAGAACAGCATAAACTATGGAGATGCTAAACCCTATTTCGTAAGCTAGGAGTCGAACAGCCAGCTGTGACTGCTCGCACTGCACAGCCTGGAACCTGCCAAGCGAGAAGGATTAGACCAAAAAGCATCAGCTCTGGTTCCTCAGGCAGAACATAGCTCTGCAGGCCCATCCAGAGAGCCCAGAGACTATTTGTGTCAGCTCCCAAAACCACAAACCACAGCGAGCCCTCCCTCCGCAGCACTTGCACGCTGCTCCTCCAAAGCCCGAGCAAGATATTTTGGCATCCAGATCACCTTCTCTGGGGCCCACCCATCCCTTTTGGTCTCTGCCCTTATCACAGGCTTGCAGCCCCTCTTCCCGGGCAGCAGGAACCGGGGCCTATTTGCCTGCGTATTTGGCACTCTTCTTTCTTCCTCTCATCCCACTCTCTCCTCCCATGATGGCACTGGCAGTTCTGTCAATCTGAAGAGAATGGGAATTCAGGGTGCRCTTGGCCCCATTTCAGGTTTAATGTTAAAATAAATAAAGCAAAACAGAGCACTGGAGCAAAGGAATGGCTTCTGGGCAGCTCAGACTTGTCCTACACTTTCAAGCCAGTCATTTCCCATAAATACACATCATTTTAAACATGAGAAAGGGGGAGAGGAGACCAAACAAACTGAGTCAACTGCTTACTGTCTTTCTGATTCAGAGTCTTCAACAGATGTAAGACAGAAAATTATTCTATGAAAAAAAGTTCCTTTTTATGTATTCGGGACAGCCCCCAAAATTTTTACCAAAGGGGAAGAAGAGGACAAGAGCTAAACTGCAAACCTGCCTGCAGCCTAGCAGGAATTCACCGATTTTTCACCTCCCACAGGTATCATTAGCATGCTACCAAGAGCAGGGATAAAAATAATAAAGCAAGCAGCGAAGATCAAACACAAGCTGGTAACAAAGCTCTTCCTCTGGTCTTCCTGCGATGGGCCAGAATTTCTGGCTGCAGCAAGTCTTTTCCTGAAAGGCTGCGTTMGTTCAGAGTCCTGTTCAGAAGTGCCACACTCGGAACGTGCTACAGCTGCGACACAGAGCGTGCAGAAGGCAGGAAGTCTGACGTTCACACCAACCTCAGCCCCTTCACTCACACCTCTTTTCAAATAGCTTTAGCACATGGAGCCCACATTTTCACATTCTCAGAACCAGCTTTATCTATCACATTGCAAGTTTAAGAGAATTTTTTTTTTTTAATTGCACAAGTCCCACTTTCCAAATTCAGAGAATTGCTCCACTGAGGGAGACTTTTAAATTGTTTTTATAAACTGTTCTAATTTTTGCAATAATTTGCTACATTCCCTTTTAAGCAATCTACATAATTTTTAAAAACTAAAATACAGATTGAAACACCATACCAACTGTTGTCACAGTCCAAAAATGTCCGGATTTTCAAACTTAAGTCTACCCCTGTATGAAAGGGCCACACACATGTAGGTGTCAATCAGAGTCTGTGGCAAAACGGAGGAACCCGGGTTGAGATTTCAGAATGGCACAGACTTTCCTAGACAGAAAAAGTGCCAGTCCTCACCCATCTGGAATAATTTCTGTGTTTTAATGTGAACTTTTGGAATTACAACTTCAAGAAGCTGGGTGCTAGTTTGATTTCTGCATCCCTGGCTTTTCGTTGTTGGTGATACAAGCAGGAAGAGAAGGAAATAAAACAAAACACATTATATAAAGGGATAGCCCATAATTACACCTAATGTTATCATTGTGACTGTTTTTRTAGGCAACTCAAGGCATCTGTTCTGTGGCGAGACATTCTGTATCCATTTTTATTCCATTCTGTTACAGAAACATTATCCCTGTTCCCYTCGTCTCAGCACCAGGATTAAAATAAAAGAACATTCAAAGTATTTGTGGAAAATGGCAAACAAGTGGGTAATAAAGCCTGGTGATTGCTTGGCAGTAGAAAGCCACATGCAGAAATCAGCCAGGGCCAGTAACTAAGTGAGGCCAACTAAACCCAGCATTTTACAGCATTTGGGCACTCAGCAAAAGGCTGAGGATTGAGTGGAAAGAGCCAACCCCACATGATACTGCAAGGGCTCAAGTACTATTTTGAATCAGGTAAACTAATATCTCCTGTACCTGTTCCAAACGACATCCTAATACGTGGCCTCTGTTTCTGCAAAGTCTGCTGGCTGCCCTCTTCGAAGGAGCATCTGCCTTAGGGAAGACTCTGCATTTTCTCTCGGCCTCTGAAAAAGGATCCCAAGCAAGTGGCAGGGGCACAGGGTTTTGGGAGCCCTTGCATGTTTATCTTTACTGATAAGCCTGCAATCCTTGCTGCAAGCACATCAGCTTGTGTCTGCAGCAAAACCTTATTCCAGGCAATGCCTTCTTTTGGAAGAGGCTTCCCCAGAACCGGGCAATTCACTTAACCCCTTAGGGACCAATCGAAAGCYGCTCCAGGCTGGAAGACCACTTCTTTTCTCTACTTGATCAGATATGTCATGTTTTCACACGTCYCTAAAAAACCAAGCAAGTAAACCAGCACAGCTTTGAGTCAGCAGCAGCATACACTGTATAGCTACCAGATATTACCAGGAAAATTCACCCTAGGGAAGCCCCATCTTCTCAAACGGTCTCACTTCTGTGCAGATCACAGTACTTTTAAATACTTTTAAAGTAAAGAGATGCAGCTATCTAAACGGCAGGTTGAATGAATGAAAATGCATGAAGACTTGCTAAAATTGTCTGATTGATTGGAGACTGTCAGCAGGAGCTACTTGGGGAATCAAAAATAATTCTGAGATATCTAATCCTTTTCTAGTAGGTTAAATCAATCTGCCCATACAGCCTTCTTAATACTTAGATTTWCAGTTATCACACACCCCCATGGATGCTAAGGGCAAATATCCAGTAAGTCTCTCRCAAAGCTGGCAGGCCAGGAGCCTGGATAGCCTGAAAACTACAAACAAGTGGCTTTTCCCAAGAGCAGGTTCCACTTATTTCCTCCCACTTGCTCTTTCCTCATCTCCTTCCTAYACTGCTGAGTCAACCTTCACCAAGCAAGGTTCAATTAAACATATGCTTTGCCAGAGGTGWTTTTAAATTATGTTTTTTAAAAGCTTGATTTATACTACGCACGCACAGTGCATGATGCTCTCAGGGCTTCCAGACACTTCAGCATTTCAGGCATGACTGTGCCAGGCGGGAGGAACACAGATTCACCAATCACTTCCCCTATGTCTATCTGCCTCTGTGCTCCAACCTGGAGTTGGAAAGAAAGGATTTTTTTCCCCTGTTATCTCCTTCCCAATTGTTCATAGCATCCATGATCAGTTTCCTGGAAATTCCAACCAAAAGACCTCAGAGTGAGCCAGCTGCTCCTCCCCAGCAGCTCCTCTGGCAGCATCAGCAGCCAGTTGGACAAGGCAGCAATTCTATGAACAATTTCCCATTAGGGCAAGAGTCAGAAAACAGCGCAGGGAACAGACCTGGGTGAAACCTGCCAGTCAGAGCTCACACACTGCAGCGCTTTGCACCTGGCAAGCCAACAAGTTTCATTAGGTGGTATTTGTCCTAAAGGGCTCTWTTTGACTCTTGTGACCAGTTTCCCATTTAATGAGGAAAACGTAGCATGACCACAAGATTTTTTCCAAGCAGAAAAGCACATATGCCCAGAAAAATCTCTGAGCTCAAGTTCTGACGCAAAAAAATAGTTGTGCTCATGGYTGGGCTTTCCCATCTGAAGGCAACCTAAGTTGCAAACACCTTTGCTGTTGTGGTGAGGTGCCACATTCTGCTTCCTGCCCTTTAGCTGGCGGGGACAGTGAATCTCCAGCAGACGAGGTGTTCAGAAAGGAAAGAATATGTTCACAGCTGGGTTTAGAGCCAGTTTGGCTTTCCTGGTTTTGAAATCATGAAAGCTGCTGCAATATTGTTTCCTCAGCAGCAAATAAAAACAGAGCAAATATTCAGAATAATAGCTCAGAAACCTCAATATCAGGAGGTGGCACAGAGGCATTCGGGGAGGAGGAGAAGMAAAGGATGTGGTAGGCAACTTGCTAATGGCCAGAAACTCGCACTGAAAAAACTAGATGCAAGCCAGAACGCCTCGGGACAAGGCTGAGGCCAGAGCTCCTTCCACAAAAGCAGTTCTTTCTATAGAAAGGTCTTTACATGCAGTATTTGGGAAATTTAATTCAAGTTAACTAAAGCTGTGAATTTAAAATGAATTAGCTAAACTACATTATATCTCTGTACAGATACATTCATTCARTATGAAAAGAAACTTTAATTTGGTTTATCTCATTTTTCTAAGTTAAGAGCTTTTTTATTCTAAATTAGAGTGCCCATGCAAGGGATTAGTGGGCTGAACAAAGGATAAAGTTACACGTCAGTGCTGAATGTGGTATATGAAGTTCCCACTCCCACTGCTGACATTCATTGTCCCCACACTTAATAATAACTCAACTAAAGTTACTAATTTTTTTTGCTATCCATGCATACAAATCCTAAGCTGCATTTAAAAACAAACAACAAACACTCTGATCCTGCATTTGCTTCTTGTTTCAATCTCCCAGACCATACGTATGGTTCAAGAATGAAAAATCACAGAAAGTGATAAAAAGGACCCTGACAGCATAAAAAATGGGAAAAGACAACAGCACATCAGAAACTTTCCTGGCATGACTTCATGCAGAGAAATGACAGGCACCAGACCTCAACCACATCTGTGGAAACATGTATATGTGGACCTGGATCTAAATTTGACCCCAGCCATTTCCAGGACACACTAATTGAGAGCATCTTCCAGAAAAAAATACTTCTCAAAGTTTGGTTGCGACCTTGTTGTGCCGTTTGTAAGTAATTGGGATGCTTCCAGCCTAAGCAATACAGGCYGCTGACATCTTCATCAAGGCCCACACAACACCTCAGCTCAGGTATCTGCACAGACAGAATTTTTCATCAAAAGGGCTCAGCAAAAAATCCTTTCTATGAACAGAAATGGCAAGTGACAGTAATTTCTGGTTGTCCTTTAGGACAAGTGATGTAACCTCTCTGCCTCAGTTTACCCAAGATGACTGAAAAGTCTGCAGCAAGTCAGAACTAGACGGCCAATTCTTTCCCCAGTAATTGTATCTACATAACGATGCTGCTTACATTTAACTGAACTATAAAAATCCAGCCAGCAAGAGGGAGACTGACTAGCTGGCTAAAGAGAGAGCATCCAGATAACTGTGGTTACTAAATAGGCTGAACCCAGACGACCTTTCCCCACAGAAATACGTGCTGCTTTCCTTGCCACCTCTGAAAGGGAGATGCAGGAAGAAGAGGGTGAAGAATTTATAYGATACATATTCATAGGAAGCAACATGCTGGTTCCAGCACAATCTTCCACAAGAAGGAAAACCAACTTCTCAAGCAAGTCAAGATTAAACAGGAGAGAGATRAAAGCATCACCTTGGAAAGCCAGGAAATCCCAGGMTGGCTGGTGGGGAAAGAATTAGCAATATGTAATTAAAAACTCAGCTCTCCCCTTCCTCATCCCCAAGATGATCACAGGTCTTGCATAATATTGACTTCTGCATCAGCACCARAGAACAGCTCTCAGCTGACAACTTTTTTTTTCTAGAAGGCCTTTTCCCCCTTTGCTGTAGGTTCCTGGAGACTGTTTCACACCAGTTTCCAGCAATATCCCTATGCAGCAGGACACAAGCATACACAGAACTTGCAATGAGAGGTTCAGCCAGTGGAGAGCACTAGGAGGAAGARAAGTCCATAGTCCTTATCTTGGCTCCCAACAGAAGCTCCAAGGCCCTTTGCTGATGGGTTTGCTTCTTCACCAGTAGAATCAACCCACCTGCTCTTGTGTTTAGAAGGGAAGAAGAGGGAACAGTTCAGCTAACGCTTAACCAGAAAAAATGCTGACATTTGGTGATACGTCCTGGAACACAGACTCTTAGGTTCCTCTTTAGGAAAGAGACTGAAAGGCCAGGAACATCTAGTGAACTCATCAGGTCTCGAAAGTAGAGAAGGCCACAGTACAAAGCTGCATGGCGCAGAAAGACTTCTGTGGGGGTAGAGGTAGAAAGGACAGAGCAGAGGATAAATATGTAAAACTCAGCACTACATAAAGAGCAGACAGGCAACACAGTTTCTTCCTTCAGCACAAGAGAAGGGCCACTGACAGGAGACTGTCCAAACTAGCAGAGAGATCAGCGAGAGCTGCTGCCCATGAGCATCGCAGCCCACGGAGAGCAGCATGCCGGGAGCAGGGTCCTACCTTGGCTCCCAGTCCCCAGCAAGTCCCCCAGCTACATACAGCGGGGCAGCTGCCCGCTGGGGTTCCTTAGTCCCCAATTCAAAGGAGTTGGCAGGAATAGATTAACTGCAAGTATATTTTATATGAAAAAGGATACCTAGCTACAGAGAATACTCATGTGTAGGCTAGAAACTCTCTCGCCTTAGGGTATAAGCCAACCACTAACTTCCTCTATGRGCAAGTTATTCCTTAGCTGTTTGTTTTAGGAGTTCTTGTACCTTTCCCTCAAGCATCTGGCATTTGCCTCTCTCAGAGCAAGGATGCCAGACTAGACAGACAGATCATGGCTTCTTTCTGGTATGGCAATTACTGCATTCCAACCTGGAAGGGGGAGAACACACTGGGGAAAGCGAGGAATGTTAGATGGCAAGTTCCAATAACACAGAGCCCTGTTAAATAGCCCTTCCTCCCCATCTGGCCCTGCACGCTCTGCCAGCAGCAGGCAGGGAGCACACGGCAGCGCGACTTGGCGCTCTGCATTCTCAAAGGGTCCTGTGTTCCTGCGCAGGCCGGGCAGCAAAGCTGAGCTTGCACCCTCCAGGTCCCTACTTGGGCAAGAAGAGGGATATTTTCATGCTGTTACAAAACTGTGTTACAAAAACAGAGCACAGAGCGAAATTATGGTCTGAAGCCCAAGGTAAAGCAAAAATGCAGCACTTTGCATTGTCACTAAACACAAAGGGCTCCCAATACCAGGCCRAATGAGTTACTGTCCTGTACAATTTGTGCCTCTGAACTACACTTCTACCTCAAAACAGGCATTTGGAAAGGCCTCCTTCCTCTTCCCCTGGGCCAGAAGGCTCCAAAATGCCCCAAGACAACTGAGGTCAGGGGAAACTTTGACCTGCCTTTCYGTGTGAAAAGTCTTCTCTCTGCTGACTTTGGCTCCATGCCAATTTAACTCTCAAATCCAGGTCTCTCAATGTGTGGCAGCAGAAACTGCTAGCAGATATCTGTCCAGACACTATCTCATTTGTGACTTTCTTCATTGATACTCTTCTTGAAAGCAGCTGTTGCTGCTGCATTTATCCACTGGAGTCCCCAATTCCTTACTGCTCATCTGCTGCAGAGGGGACAGAGCCAAACAGACAAGACACAAATAGCCAACAAGGAAGGCCTTGCCAAAAAAAGTCAGGAAATCCAAATCCTACATCTACCTATTGAACTTTTGCTTGTTTTTTGAAAGCAACAGAAGAATGCAGATAAGCAAACACAGATATAGTTGAATGAATTATCTAAATTTAGACAAGTGGTATCTAAATAATGCTGTTTTAGCTTATTACTGTAACAAATATGAGAATTGATTTAATAACCTAATGTTGTTTTTGGACTGTAGAGGTCTGCATGGATGGACCAAGAGGGTAATTATATTATCTTATCAAATCAGTGTACAATAATAGAACTTCTCCATGCACTGATGGAACTGAGGTTTAGCTCCGCAGCACAAAATATCCCTGAAAGACAGAGGAGGAGACAGTATTTGGCAGGAATTCTTTGTCACTGGGTGCCTAGTGTTTATTCTCTTTCCTTTTCAAAATGTTACTAAGTATTATCTCTAAGGTATCTCATGACAAGAAATTTCCTCTGATAATCTTTTGTTGCCTTTTGTTTAACCTCCCCCTCTCTTTCTGAGAGGTTGTCAATATAACGCTCCAAAAGGCTTAAGTAGAAGGGAAAGAGCTATTGGTGGATATGCAAATCTATTCATTGTAAGCCTACAATAAAGCATTTTCCACCAAGGTACAAGCAAAATGACTTACTGACATTAACTGGCAAGTACTTTGCATTCATGTGGTATCTTTCATCTGCAGACTTCAAAGCATCTGACGGGAGGCCGGCAAGCATCATGCCTCTGTCCATCTGAGGGAGAATCTGAAGCACCAAGTGGCAAGGCCTCCCAGTCAAGGTAAGACCATGAGCAGAAATCCAAATTAACCGACTRGCCGTGCTTAGAAATAAACAATTCTGCTTCCGGTACAAGTTACACACGTGCACCAAACATCAGCAGCACCATTCACACACACCGCTCCAGGAACTGTTGAGGATTCTTTAGGTATTTAAATCTTATTCATTAGAAACTAAACAAACATGGAACACGAGAATAGCTTTCTTCACACAGGGAAAGGAAGGAGATCTGAAACCAATCCAAGTCATAAACCCTGTAGTGCTCCAAGGAGGAAYRCTCCTTGAATGAACCTGCATGAGCACAGGAGGAGAAAAAGGGAAATTCTGCTACATATTMTAATGAATGTTTTAAATAAACCTGTTCTAATTAAGACCTTTTCCTCTCCAGAGGAAAGRCAAAACTATAGGAAAGGTCATAAAATTAATTTCAAAATGTTGTTTTAAAGARCATTTTTTCTTACTTCAGCTTAGTCCTTGTAACAGGTAGAAGAAATGCAGGCCACCTAMGGCACTTAAGTGGTCAGCAGAAATGTCTTTTAAACATTAATAGGAAATATCCCCTGCCTAGCGCTGCTTTTAAAAAGCTAGATGGGTTCCTGTAAGTTTCAAAACAAGCAGAAAATGATGCTGGGGCAATCTCTGGAGCAAGTAGCCTTTTCACACTGGTCAAAGAGCCTACAATAGTAATATTCTAAAACACGCTCCATACTTACGAGATCTCTCATGGCCTATGGAGGTGGAGATTATTTGAGACCACTAAATCCTAAAGTTTATTTTTCTTAAAGTTTTCACTTCAAATAAAGCTTTGTTTCAAAATGTATAGGGCCAACTGTTAGYGTATTGAGGTCCTGGTTATTAGCCAGCTAGAGCCCATGAATTATGTTTAGTGAGAAGTTTATTGGCTCAGTAAACACCATTCCAGTTCCCCTCACCCCTGAACTATGGAAGCCAAATCAAGAGATATTCAATGGCGCATTACGTCTWGCACCAGAACAAACATCATCTGATTACAGGCATTTTATTTTTTTTGTAAAGAATTTGCTATTGTATCACTTAATAGAAGGAAGTCTTTAAATTTACCAGGGCAACACACAAAGAGTAAGTAACAGTTTGATTCTGTTTACTGTTTTCTGGAGCAGGAATATTTGTTGCCATCTGGTAGCTTTCAGGGTGCARGCACTCCATAAATGTAATCCTTGGGACACTTGGTAAAGACAGGACTTGGGCAAGGAATTTAAAACTCTAGCAAGATTAGAGCAGGCAACTACAGGATAAAACAATCCTAGAGAGTCAGGARAGAGTAGGTAGCAATAAGATATTGCACTTTTTAATCCTAGTGCCACTTTGTCTCAAGAGATGTGTGTATGAAAACTGGGTCTATTCGATGTTCTGAGAGCAAGTGGCCAGAGGTCAGGGCTAAGTCTGAGGGGACAATGTKGATTCCTTGGAGCTTCATGGTCAARGACAACTTGTTAAACCATTCCAACTTAATGTGAGAGCTGGCTACAGCTRAGACACAAAGCAGGTAAGAGGCACATGATGCCCCAGATGAAAAAAGCAATTTCATTGGGTCACACTAGCACTGCACAGCCTGATGCTTGTGGAAAGTACCCACTCAGAGCCCAAAACAGAAAGTAGGTAGCTCCAGAACTAGAAAGACTGTCAGGTACCTGTGCAAATTCAGAAGCAACTTTTGCTTGTGTGGTTTATTTTGTCCTGGACCCAATGTTGTCTTATCTGGTTACCTTCCACTGCCATGAACAGAAGTCTTCCATACAAAGAGTACCCAGTGATCACTCAGTGTGCAGTAACTTGTTTGTGTGCTTGTTGTTCCTGTTCTCTAATAACTGCTAATACACACCAGAAGACAATACAAGGTCTCTGTCAGTCCTTGAGGCAAGGAAAGTTAATTTAGTTTGAAGAATAAGGATGCAAAGGAAAGCACTATGATAACAGCAGTCTCTTCCGGTAGCAAAGACACCAAACTAGAACTTAAGGAATTTAGGTTCTCTTCCAATTCTCCTCACCTTGGCTTGACTCACCTCTATTTGTCTCCTTCCTTTCTCACCTTCTGTCTGTCCTGTCCTTCTAGACTGTGATACCTCCAGAGAAGAGATTATTTTCTTACAGCACTTAATGAAAGCTTTAGGGCTTTGCAGTCCTTAAAGTAAAAAAAAAGAATACTTCTATATAAAGTCTTTACTGTAGACCAGTGTAGGCAGTGCCAACTATGAAATCTTGTGTTCTCCTACAAATGCTTTTCCTGAGATCGCCTCAAGGAGCATGATGCCAGAATCTCTCCATATAAGAAGGAAGAACCTGAAAATTTGCGGCACAGATCCTTGATGTCCAACCTATGCCACAAGGACATGCCAAGGCCATATCATCACACCCATAATGAAGCACCTCTAGGGAGCAGGCACAGTTTAAAATCTTTCCACCCCAGTGGTGGTGAAAGACAAGATACCCTTCTCTTTAAACTTAACCCTCTCCCTTCCGAAGAATGCCTGGAATTTCTACTATTTCCCAACAGAGACTAGAAAGCAAAGACTTGGCATGGGGCAAGATAGATAAGAGCAGTTGCCTTCTCTGTAGGTTTTGTTAACTGCCCATAATTGCTTAGGGCATGTGATGGTGAGAGAGACACACACATCTGTCAGAGACAGAATACAAATTGCTAGTATAATGTCCAAGCAAACAAAATCTAGTTTACAATGTGGCTGTGGTATATAAAACACCTCTGTAAAACTACAGGATAATCCAACTGCTGCAGGTTCAATTTACAAAGTAATGATACGGTTTCCCTCTCAAAGAATGCCATTTAGGATCGCTAAGATGCTGGATAAAGTCTTAGCCGTCTTCTGGGACACATGGTTAGAGACACTTCCAACAATTGGCTTTAAGAGAGCCACATTTAAATGCTACGTATTGCAAAAGGGCCTATATTGTCTTGCATATGAACTCCAGTCCCTACACCAGTTAAAAATCTGGGTCARGGCAATTTGCTTACATTTGGAGTCCTTTTCCAAAATTAATGGCATGTGGGTTTTAGAGTTGCAGATATAAGACAACCGGATAAACTGCTATTATCTGCTCTGCATCATGCACATAGCATCTAGTTTTCCTGCTAAGCTTTGTTCACATGTACAACCCACTTCTGCAGCAGTTGCAGATTCAGCATAGTAAAGATATTATTCTTGGCTGTCCTGTAAAGCTCACAATATAATTTAAATGCACAGCAGGGGGCCCTGCTGGATTCTCAGCAGTTTTTAGATGGCTACAGATGATAGCTGGCCAAGGGTGGAAGTCTTGATATGCAGTAATGAAGCTGAGAGCTTTTCTATTCAAATGGGGTCTTGCCTAGTGCCGACTATCTCTGCCACTTCTCTGGCGATAACTACAWTACCAAAATGTACTTTGCTTCGGGCTACCTCAGGCCACTGCTTTGAAGCACCAGTTAGTGCCACACACGGTTGCCAAACTGCTGGGCTAAATTTCACACAGAGATCCCACAGTGCAAGTGTGATTACCCATGTCCTCTTGGTTTCTCATTGCCTTTTAAGGAGGTACTTCTGGGTTACTAATATCTCATGCGATTGGGGTGCTGGCTGTTTCAGAGGTTATTTATTTCATTGTATCCCAAGTGGTAGCTGTTAGCAGGGCGCTAAGATCACTGCRCACATTTTTAAGCCTCTATTTGGAAATTCGAGGGCTACAGTATCAGGAATATCACCCAGAGCTAGAAGTCTGCCCGGATTTATTCTGGCACTTCTTAAAAGGAAAGGGAGAGAGAAGAGAAGAGAGGCCCAAAACCAAAACTGACAAGATAAACTGACTCAAAGAACTGAACTACAAAGTGCAAACCAAAACCAGGAAACCAGAAAATAATGGTGTTTTGAGCTCCTCATAGTATTCCTCTAGGTGCAGAGCAGCTATTTTCTTTTGCAAGCCACTTTGGAAGCAACAATCAGTGAAAGACATTAAGTACAATAAAAACACTGGGTTTAGGATAAAAACKTGGTTCCTATCTATGGGCACATAAAGGAAAATTCTGCAGAGTTCTATACTTCTCTTAGGTAAATTCTGAATTTTCATGCCCTTGTTCATAAGCCAGGCAGAATAAAAATATCCACCTACACCAAACCAAAGGGAGCCACTCTTAACCCAGACACAACCACAACAGACATTCCCGACAGTCCTTGGCTTAATAGAACACTGCTTTGTGGTTATACCCACCACTAGGATCTCATCTTGCAAGTTCTAGCACGTTTAATTTATTCCAGTTCATGCATCAAATATAATATTAAAAGTCAAGATGGTGTTTGAGATTTTCTTTGCAGGGTGAATAGGAAGAATAGTTGGTACTGTGGGTGCCAGAGTATATTAATACAGAAACACAGACTTGAAGCCATCACTCAGGCAAAACAGGTGGCCTTTAAAAGGGGAAAAAAGTTATAAAAAGAATCAATTCCATTAAATAGCTCTACAAATCAATTCCACCAAAAATCAATGGGGAAACTACATCCACAAGGCGCCAGGTAACTACCACACATGAGGTGCAAGTGTCCATGCCCACGGCCGTGGTCAGCCCTGCCTGCCTGCCCAGACCTGAAGAGTAGAGCAGGAGCCTGCAGGGCTGTCCCACACAGGAGACAAGACACATGCTGGGACAGCAGTGTCACCCCCTTCCAAGGCCTGTGACTTCATCTATGTGATGAGTCAGAGACGGGAGCGAACACAGGGTAACGCTGCTCACAGAGCCACGCAGGCCCTTCCCTCCAGATAACATGTGGGCAAGCTCTCTTAAGAGGCAGCTGAAGAAAATCCATGTTACTCATTAGAGCCAGGCATCCCACACACAGGACACTCCAATTTTCCAACTGGATTTGCATCCACGCCTTTGAGGGTGAGCTGGCTTACGCACCAACGCAGGGAAGGTGGTAGAGCATGAGCCCCTTTCYTCAGTGTGGGGCCCAGGAGCCACATACTGGCTAAACAAGTTACCTCTTATTTGAGCACGCATTCGTAAGTCCCATATTATAGCAGTCTTGACTGCCCAGGGTCTCCCCCAGGGACTGAGCCAGGCCACTTTACTCTCAATTTCCAGCTGCAGCTTGGTTGGGTTTTCACATTTAGAGGCTGCGGATGCCCCTCAAGTGGCTGGAGAAACTCTTGGGGCTTTCATTTTGTGCTGGCAGCTCTCAGATGACTCTAGAAACCCCTGGGGCTTTCATTCTGCGTGGCAGACCAGAGAGGGCACAGAAGATTCTGGCCTTGTTAAAACCTGCAGAAAAATTTGTGTCCTGTATATTCCCCTCCATGTGCGTATTCCACGTGTGCTGTCATGTTTCTGGGCCTATTGTAGACAATGCTATTTAAGAAATTCAGACATGGCATTTTTGCAACTCGAAAGCTTGATGGATTTGCTTCTGCCATTTAGCACAAAGTACCAAGCCCTTTTTTATCTCCCTGTTTTAACTGTACACCAAGCACAACTCAGTRCAGTTTTTCCAAACAGGAGACTCATGTCTGGTACTTATTTGTATTTAAATTAGAAAGTGACTGTGTAGAAGCATGTGTAACAAATAATGATCAATGTAACACGAAGGCTCAATACTGTYCATATGGGACAGGGAATGTTGGCAGGGGAATGGGACCATCTCCTGCTTTTCCCTAGCGACCCATGACCCGCTGCAGGAGGGACTGCTCTGATCTGCAAACCCCATCTCAGCTGTTGGGCTTGTGCACTGAGCACYTTCCATGTGCAGATTTGAGAACTTTCTATATCAGCCCCCACCATCAGTCACAAGTTCCCACTACAGATAAGGGCATGTAGTCCTAGGAAGCTGGACTTGGACACAGGCTGGAGGTTTGAGGTCGAGAACAAGTRGGAATTGTACATCAGAGGCTTCCATCTAACCACTGGTATCTAGCAAGACAAAGGAGCAACACATCCAAGTTCCGCTCTTTTCAAAAGTTCCTTAGAACTTTATCATATGACTCTTCCAGAAAAATAAGAAAAAAAAAATGTTAAAAATGAGACTAAGAGAAGCAGAAAGATGCCTTAAGTAAAACACTCATAAAAAAATTGTCTTGCAAGTCATTGTAGAGGTCCCTCATTGCTGCTCTCTAAAAGCATTTGCAATGATGCTGTCTTTTCTATTAGGATGTCAGTCAGCAAAAAAATTATTTCTGCCAAAAGGCCTTCAAGTGTTATAGGAGCAATGATGCTTACAGAGGGGACTGAAACTCCAGTCTCATTCTGAGGCCAGTCTTCAAACACAAACATGCTACATCAATACTTGTATGAATGAAGCCCCGGACTATACTGGTGATCTTGGAAGTTCTGGAGTAACTTGCAGTGAAGAACTGAYCATTATGATGGTCAACCAAAAGTACAGTGCAAAAGTAGTTATACAAATGGGCATAGCCAGGAGATGTGGCAGATATGTAGAAACAGTTGGAAAAAGAAGGTATGTGCACAAGTGAGGACTCCAAAGGAAGTAAAATATCCAACAAGTTCAACAACAAACACAGGAATGGAAATAACCCTGTGGRCTAAGAGCTTAAGGCAGCACCAAGATCTAAATTATCAACTTGCATTTAAGGACTATCATGGTTAAGACTACACACCAAATTACATAATAGACACAGAAATGAACAGAAAGGAGATTAATCTGGAGAACTAGACCCAGGGAGAGGATTGTAAGGAGCTGTTATTGAAGCACTGCTTCTAACTCTTCTATACTTGAAGGAAAAAAAAAAMATCTCYTGACACTATAGGGCTAAAAAGTCAACATCATATTTCATAGCAGTCAGCRTGCAACAGAACTGCTGTTCTGACTTGTCCTCATAGAGCAAAYACATTCTAATAACTAGATTGAGAAGGAGGTAGATTTCTTTCTGCTAAACCTAAAACAAGAAGCATGAGGGAGAGGGATTATTTCTGACTGTGACCCTGGGGAATGAACAGAGCTACAAGAGCCTCTTGCCCTCAGCAGACTTGCTGGCCACTCACAGCTGGGTTTTCTTTTTTTTCAGTCTCTGGCTATAGAAACATTTTCTGTACTCATTAAAGATCAGATGTTRAGATCAGCCAGAATGGTCTTACAGGGGGGATGCAAAGATACAACAAGCCATGAGAAGGCTTATCTTATTTTGGCACCAGCCAACAAATTGCTTTCTATAGGAGACGAAGCAGTGAAGCCCTTACCCATGCAGACATCCTGCCCAGAGCTGCCTCTGGCACAGGAGCATCCAAGTCTGCCTGGGCCTTCTCCRTCCAGCCTCTTGCATGGGGCACCCAGGCAGGGAAGCACAGGATACATCCAGCGAGACTTGCTGTGTCCTGCAGAACCTCTGAGCTGTGACCTCAAAGCAAATGAATTTGAGGAGAAAATACATCAACCAGGCATTCACCTACCCCGGCTCAGGGCTTTTAAACCAGAGGTCTGAATCAGCCCTATCACCTCCCACCTCCTCTTGGAAACAATTAGGCAGCTTCTGCCCCAGCCATGGGGCAGGAGAGGAGCAGCTGCAGCCCCCGAGCACCTGGCAGGGGCTGCCATCCCTCCTACCGCGGGGCCAAGCCCTCCTGCCCCAGAGCCCTGGCATGCCCAGCCAGCACCGCTCCCACTGCCAAGCCCTGCAGCTCCACACACCTGCTCCAGGGAAGCCCCAGGARGGGAGGTGCCGCCTCCGCTCCTTTTAAAGAGTTCAGGCAACAAAGGAGCCTGGGCAATGGGCTCCCCAGTCCTCTGACCTATCCTGAAATGTTCCAGCGTGCCATGTTGAACACTGGAGCTGAATGTTTTGAAAGAAGCACRTGCTGCTTAAACTCAGCTGATATTTTTGCTTGGGAAACTTAGAAAAGCATCACTAGTGAATCCCCAGGAGTTTTGCAATGCTCAGGTACAGGTGACGGCGGGTATCAGCAAATGAGCCGGCACACGAGAAGTCAGGGTCRGAAGCAGGCTTTTACTTGAAGCCATCAGGCACCTGAAAAATAAATAACCCCCCCAAGCAGTTCTGCTCTGCCCAAGGGCTGGGTTGTGTAAGCGCCTGGCCCAGCAGCCRCAGCGGGTTCGAGCAGAGCTGTGTCTGCGTAAGCATTTGCAGAATCCGACCCCCCTGCTCAGTTATCTGGACTGCACCTATGTGTGCCTTGCATTGCAAACTCCTTAGCCAGGGACAGGGTCTGGCAGTGTATTGTCAGCTGCACTGTGCTTTATCTCCATTTATGGCATTAAATCTGATTTTTGGTGGCAAGTGTGGCATTACCCTTACAATGACATCTATTAGAGACAGTTTTCCCTCAAGACTCTGATCTGACCAACAACCAGTCTATGCTGTTCATTTCTTTTAAGTTTATGGCAAAGCCACCACGTTCATATTACCCTTCCACTTCCTTAATTACAAGCCTTTTGGTTGAAAAATAACAATACTGGCACTGAATAATGGAAATCCCCTGACATTATGCTGACTGTACTTTAGATGCTGACGTCCTTTCTTCCTTGAACATTTAAAAGAAAACTGGGAGCAGAAAGCAAAATCATGCAGCAAACGTGACGGGCCAGCCCCATAAAGCATCATGTTTGCAGAGGGAGCCCAGTTTGCACCGTGCCAGCAGCAGCGGCCACCGGCACCCAGCCCTGCCCCGCTCTGCAGGGCGGGCATGGGGACCGAGCAGGGCAAGCATGGGGCAGCTCTTCTGGAAAAAAGTGTGCAACTTCCCCTGAAATGCAGGGTCCTGCRTGCCGCCAAGGACAGCTGCTCCCTTCTCACTTACAAAGCGTGACCCCCGCCAGTCAATCTGCAGCCCCAGCGCTGTCACACACCCTCCCACCCACCACTTCTGGTGGTCACAGCCAGCAAACTGAGGCCGCTCCCCCAACGCCTCCAAGCAAGGGGGGCCCTGCTTGTGCTCCAGAGTTTAGGGTGGGCTTTTTGCTTCCTGATTTTTGTTGTGGGGCTGCAGCTTGAGCCGTTCCAGAGACACAGAGGTAGCCCAAGTCTGGGCTTAGCCACGGAGGAGACAAGCACGGCTCGGGAACTGTTCTGAAAAGCATCAGAGCAGACGCACATGGAAACTTGCTGGGACTCACATAGACTCTTCCCTCTTTCTTGTCCAACCCCTTCATGGGTGGGGAACATCCCAAGCCTTTGGCACAGGGTATTAGATGGTCTGAATATTAGGTAGAGAACTACTGATGAAACTACCCAGCTGGCATCATGAAGCCCAGGTCTCAGCTCACATGAACCTCACAAAATATGGAAGGAAGAGACTTTGTTTATTACAAGGGAAGGGAGGAACTGAGGTGTGTAACCAAGTCCCCTTCCTCTGCGGGGAGTGAAGCTGTTTTTTTGGGTTATGGCCATAACTTCTGTTCTAGCAGGGAAGAACCATCATGTGGCCTGCAGAAAGTCATCAAAACATCTGGAAAACATTGGGCATAGCAAGGTTGAGGTGAAGATGCCAGAGAGAACTGGAAACCATCATTTACTACTTATGAAAGCATTCTGAGATCCTTGGTGGAAAGGATCCCTTTTCTAGAAAGGCAAATATTCCAGTTGCATACGCCAATGATTGCTGTTCCAGGGGGACTCTTACAGAGTATTTTCCTTCCATGACTGTCCTGTGTTGTTAGCTACACCTCTGCACAGCTTTTAAATAACAGATTGATTTCCACTACTGCAGCACTATTAAGCATAATGTTTCTCTCTGCGTTTGCATCCTCTTACTGGACACTGAATTGTAGAGCAGCACCCAGCTTGAAATCCTCTCTCAGCAATCATATGGTGAAATACTGGACAAAGAGGGGCCACGACTGTCATTTACTAGGCATAAAATACCAAAGGAAATTCACCCATGCCCTTAAACAGCTGGAAATGAGAGGTACAAGAAGATTCAATAATTTTTCTAAAATTCTACAGCTTTGTGGTGGCAAAGTCTTACACTCCGTTCTGTTTTAGCCACCAAAAATTGGGATCATCAGACTGAAGACATTGGCTTACAGCACTTTGGGTCACTTTTCCTTCACTCAGCACTTGAGTAACATCCCTACTGCAATTACTCCCATCGCTTAAAAACGGCCAGGATAGAGGAGACCGAGACCTGCTGGGACCAGTCCCTGCCTGAACCCCCAGTAGGGCCGTGCTCGAGACGATCCCTTCACGTGGGGCCAGCAGCCTCGCGCCCCCCTGCACTGCACCTTGCATGGATGCGCCCAACCACACACGTTCAGCTGCTCCTTTTGGAGCTCACTTCACAGTGCTGCCAGCTTGTAAACAGCGGAGTCAGTTTTGCTGCCAATACATTTTCACCTAGAGCAAACGGAAGTGTTTTTCCAAGAATTTCCAAGAGCGTTGCGTCATGCTGCATGCTGGCACGGTACCACGCAAGGCGAGGAAGAAAGAGAAGAAGACGCAAGCAGCTGCTCTGCACATCTTCAAAGGGGGCAGACCCATCATTACTTTCAAATTATTTAGAGGCACCTCCCCGGAGGAGGCCAGCGGTACCAAACAGACCTTCCAAAAAAAGCCAGCGTTTGCTGCCCGGGAATACGGTCTCATTAATGCTTTCATTGTTGTGGCAAGGATGAATAATTTTTGTAGCTGGCATGTTTCAATTTTCATTACAGTTTTGAAAACCTTGTCTGATAAAGTACCATAGAAGCAAAGAAACAAAACCTTTCTGAAGGACTGGAGCACAATCTTCTCTCTTCTCTCTTCCCCCACCTCCCTCATTCTTTTGCATAATATTATATTGTTAGTCCTTTGGCAATGGCACCATTTTGAAGGTTTTTTTAGAATTCTATGTATGATGGCAGGATTTACAGGCCCTTGTTAAATTCAGGGTCCCATTATGCAAACATTTAAATATAATGAGCATTTATAAGATAAATATACAAGACAAACCAAAGACATTGTTTTCTCCATATTTTAAAGATGAAGAAAACATAAGTAATTTAATTCCCTTTGTGATCATGGTATGGAAAATTTAGATCAGTGACAGAAACTGAACCTTGACTTCCCAAGACCACAGGCTCATCCCAAAGAATAAAAGGCAGGCGTACGTCCAACCACTACAGCAACTTCTAACAGGAACTTCTTATAACCAGGTTTTAAGGTAAAATATTTTTCAAGTCACAAGTTAAATTATATTTAAAACAGTCTTAGCCAAACATCTATCTGCTGAGGTCTTAAAAATTGCCAGACAACCATCAGTCTCATGCCCGAGTTCCTTTTATTTAGCATTTTGGCACTTCAGCCCTGGCTATGTATGCTGCTTAGATACACACACACACTTGGATTTTAGTGCATTCCCTGCCCTATACAATTTTGGTAGATACTATTCCTGCTCAGAAGGACTGCCACAGTTTTAATTAAAGACTGGGCATGATCCTGTCATTAATACCCTGTTATCAAAGAGCATTTAAGCCACCTAGAAAATGAACAAGGAGCCTTTTTCAAGGACTCAGGAGTTGGATGCAAGAAGTTCCACAGGGGCATCCAGGATACTGTCCAAGGGTGAGCAGAAACTAAGAACAACACAGCAAACCCCTTCCAGGGGGAGGAGAAACAGCCTGAATAAAAACAACACTAGTTCAAGTTTCACTGTACCCTGGCATAATTTCAAATTTTGTTTTTTTAAAGAGTTATACCAGTCTTCAGTTGTACATGTTTGCTCATGAAGCTTTCAAGAAAGCCAAATCCTACCCTGGGGAAGTCACTGCTTTGTTACATCAGATCCCAGGGGGAAACCAACCTTTGCATCAGGGGCAGAGAGGATGTTTTCTTTCAGTTTTAGTTCAGTAACTAGTTCTTTCAGATTGGAGAAACCAAGTGAGATTTGGCGTTGGGAGCGAGCACAGGAAAGCTTATTTCCTCTTTTAGGCTCCAAATTAAAAATTAGGTGCTAAAGACTAATATCTACTGGTGTAAGCTGGTAAAGGAGCAGACAGAGCAAAGGAGATGATAGAACACGATCCCTTCCCTTTCCAGGGGGAGCATTTCCTTTGCTTTCCATTTGAAACGGAGCGCACGAAGAATCACACAGTTGGCTAGGTTGGAAAGGACATTAAGATGTCAGCAGAAAGTATTTTGATAAGAACATATTTTCCAAATATTATTTTTAACACTTTAAAACACTCAGGGTTAGCATTTAATTGATTCTAATGATATATAAGAAGCTGCTTGATACTCTTCTCAGAAACAGGAACAGTAAATTACTTTTTACTTGTGATTTGCATATTAAATCACAGCTTGAATGTGCTAAACCCTGCCCTCCTGCTTAACCAAAAAGAGTGGCAAATTTACTTTAAAGTTATTTTTAGTTGCACATCAACATGTTCTAATAGGTACAAATCAGTGAGATCCAGTCTTTCCACTGGAGAGTAACTACCATGTATGCAAATAAGCAATCCTTAAAATGAGGTTTCTTGTTGACTGATTTAAATTTGCAGTTAAATTTACTTGTGCATTGCATGCATGGCAAAGCAAATTCCTCTTTTCTGTTCTTTATTGGACAAGAGAAAAAAAAAAAACCAGCTTGTCAAACTGGCTGGTGCCAGGTAATCCTGTCACCTTAAACAAGTCCATGGGTGACCTGGACCAGCATGGCATGGAGAACATAGGAAGGGTGTCAACCATATGAGGCCTCTTCCCCACTCCATCTGTCATGTATCTCTTTTAAACTCCACTGCAAACCACTGATTTCTAGCCAATTTTATCTTCCATATTGTTGGTTTGCTGGGGAAGGGAGCAGATAGGGCAAACTGATACATTATTGAAGGCTCCCCCCTCTTCCTTTGCCCAAAGGACCCAAGGGCAGATAACACTGCAGGCCAACAAACTGAAGCACGATGGTTCCTACAGCCCCTCGAGAGCCTGCATGAGGACAACTCGGTACCCACAGCGGAGGAGCAGGAGTGAGTTGTCCACAGTTCTTACATGGATCTCCCAGAGCATCTTACCAAAAAGGCGAGACACAGATGCTGTTTTGAGGCCATCGTGGTACCAGGACGATGGTTGGAGCCACGCTGCCTGCGCTTGTTGTGGTGAGTGGCCACGAGGACCCTGCCTGCCGGCCCCGCTGTCACCGTGGAGCACCTCTGCATGGGAGCTGCACGCGTCTGCCCTGACCTCGCGGGCGAGAGAGCCCGCGCTGCACAAAACCCCTTGCCATTCCCGACAAGAGGCCTACGTGCACCTTGGGTTTTCAGCTCAACAGATGGCTCTTCAGCCCCTGCCAAGCCAGCCGTGCGCACGGAGCAGAACGCGACAGCACCCGCAGATCCTGCACGCGCGGGATCCCAGCCCTTCCCATCAGGTAGGAGCAGCGAGTAGCAGGCTTGTGATTACCAGGATCACCCGCTGCCCTTCCCTGGGCAAACAAGCCAGGCGCTGGGAAGGCCGTCATTTCAATAATGCAAAACCCTGTTGCTTCCACTCCAGAACAGCTGACTTGAAGTGCACGCTAGGCTGTGCTTATTAACAAAATGAGAAATCTGATATATAGAAAGAAAACACTATGTGAGGATTAATCCTGGATTGCAGTTTGTGGCCAGCACTGGGCCCTCATCCAAACACAGATGAAAAAGAACAAAAATTTTTCCCACCTGTCATTTAGAGCAGGTACAACTACTGCAAGGCTCTAGTCTCCCTCACAGCTATTGTAGCAATCACTTTTAGATCAGCTTAAAATTCAGGATTGACCTCACTACTTCATTTCTTCCTTGTTCTGTGGGAGCCAGCACTGGAGGGTGAATTTTCTTTCCAGGAATTACAAACAAGAAGTGTGAGTAACTTACAAGTTTGGACAGCAAGCTTCTGATACACGTGCGCTTCACGGGGAAGGGAAAAAAAAAAAAAAGGAAAAAAAAAAGCTTCAAATTGGCATTATCCTGGTGTAAGTTGGGCTGTGCCAACTGAACAAGGAAATGCAACTCACAGGAATATTTTTTTACACCATTTCTGCTGCTTTCGAGAAGAGCAAACATACTGTCACAGCTGATGGGAAAAAAATGCAAGCAAGCCAAGCCCGTGGTGCTGCCGGTGAGCAACGCACCCAGCGGGCTGCGATCCCTGCTGCAGCACACGGCCCTCGCTCAGTGCTACGGCGAGATAAAAACYAGCGTAAGCAGCCCGTGTGGTACAATCACTTGTATTCAATGCACCCCAAACCACAGGAGAAGTCATAGGGATTCTTTAAAAAATACTCTGCTGCTTACGGCTGCTCGAGTCAATGCTGTCATAAGGCACCCACAGCTGAGCCCTGTTGATTCTCCCCCAGCTCAGCAGGRCAGACGCGTCCGCGGCTGCCGAAATGGTCCCGCTTCCCGGCCGCTCACGGGAGAGCYACCCCAACAGGGACGTGGCCAACGCAACTCCGGTTTATCCCACCCCACAGCCACKTGGGCTGCTCTACTGAAATGCCACTTTGTGGCCACAGTCTTTCACTGAGGCTGTCAGAAGTAGCGATTTGTTCCTACGATTTATCAGGTTTTCTTAAAGTTTGGCTTTCTTTAGAGGAAACAGGACAACCTGGCCATACCAGCGCCTTCTACCTATGGAGCTACAGCATGTTCATCACACGTACGCACATACRGATGGAGGAGAGGGTTAAACACTGTAATCAGCACAAACAGCACGCCTGATATTAAGGCAAATGTGCCTCAGTTTGCAAACATTATCCTATTTCTCCGCATCTGTCATCAAAGAGGGGAGTGGGAGCTCAGAAACCAACCACATACTGTTTTCTACCCAAGGTCAAAGGAACAYACAGCGTACAGTATACACGTGATGGATCTTAATTACTGGGAGCTATAAAGATGCTAGATAGAAAATAAGAACTCGTATTGCAGGAGCCACTATTCACAACTTGAAATTTCATGTTGCAACCACCAGCTTGGAGCAGCACTGGCTGTTTTATGGAGTTCAATCCATTGGGGCAGCCGCCCCAATTCACATTTGGTTGCGTCCTACTTGTGCTAAACGGCTAAGAGCGATAAATTGGACACGTACCCTCCTCGAATAAGGCCTCCAACGTCTTTCTCTCTCTCTTTCCCCCTCACTCCGTGTCACACATTGGCTTCTGCTGAACAATTCAGCACTGACACTACGCGGCAGCACATGATACCAAGTGCTTCAAGCATTGTGCGATGCTTATTACTATCTACACATCCATAAGTCATTCTGCCCAGCAACGTATGTGAATACGAACATGAGCCRTTTATGCATTAAAGATTCAGCGCTTGCTTTCCCCAGATCCTCAGGAGAAGCCTTTCCCCCAAACACCAAGAAAACGTCCCCTTTCGGAGACAGGCACCTCATCTGCTTTTCACGTAGACTAGGAGGGATGACATAAGGAGAAACCTGCTCCGTCCCCACCATCCTGCTGTTTCTCATGCTYGCGGCCCCCAGCCACGCGAGCCAGCACCGCGGTTGGGCCGCTGAGGAGCCCGGCGTCCATACACCCTTCCCATGCCCACACTGGAATGGAAAGTAACACATGGAAGAGGTGCCTCCTTCTCAGCGCTGCTCTCCAGAGCTAAACTGATATGGCAGTGGCAGGTGGCAAGTTTGAAGGGCCTCCTCCCCTCTTCTTTTTTTTTTTTTTTAATAAATATAACAAAGGGCACACGGATTTGACCTAATGGGTCAACCATCAAAAGTTAAACTGATTTAAATAATTAGACCTAGAATGTCAGGCACCACTGCAAATAATTGCTCCTAATGCTTTTAGGATTAGATTGCTAATGAAAAGGAGCAAAAAGRAAGCCACTTGCAGTTGTGGAAATAAGTCAATTTTCTTTCCATATGTCATTTTCTCTGCGTAATTTGCTGTGAAATCCTAAGGAGCCTTTTACAGCTTTCTGGAGCTGCTGCAGAACATACAATAGTTCTGAGTCGTGAAAAGCAGTAATAAGTCATCATGAAATACTAGTTGTTTATACACTGTATTTATCAAGCATAACAAACATCTGCTTATGGTTCTGACATTTTCCAACGAAAGTGACTCTCGCACATTGTTCCCCGCCAGCCTGTGGCCGAGCRAGAGCCGTAAGCAGCGCCCTGCAATAAATTGAAGCCACTTTGGCTCCAGGGACAGTTTCTCAGGGAACGGCAGCGCCGATGCCCTCCCCGCCGGTGCCCGGTTCCCCTCACGGCTGCGCGGGCTCGCGGCGGGGCCCGGGCTCATGCCCCGCGGCCGCGCACATCCCGCCGGGCAAAGTTTGCGGCCGCGGCCCCGCTGCTGGCGG
>PTEX01000097.1:393288-427851 GCA_003342815.1 Eudromia elegans
CACACGCGGAGCGCCCCCCACGCG
This sequence comes from Eudromia elegans, assembly GCA_003342815.1. NCBI lineage: Eukaryota > Metazoa > Chordata > Aves > Tinamiformes > Tinamidae > Eudromia > Eudromia elegans. The sequence goes on from PTEX01000097.1 coordinate 393,313, forward strand.
CCCGAGCCCCGCGCCCGCCGCCCCGGCTCGCAGGGCGCCCCGCAGCCGCCGGGCGCAGGTGAAGACGCGGCCCTGGCACCAAAGGCTCCTCTGAAACCTGCAGGACTTTTTAGTTCTTTCTTTTTATCCCTTCTTTCCCCCCTCTTTTTTTTTTTTTCTCCTTACCTATTGGAAGTTTATCAGGGGAAAAAACTCGTGTTTTGCATCCCTGCTCCTGCAAAGACTTTCATGCATGCTTAACTCTAAGCACATCAGTAATCACGCTGAACAAGCTGGSGCGATTCAGGCGCTTACACTAAGTGTGTGAGAAAGTTTGTGAGCCCAAGCTGCCGTTCTGTGTAAAGGAGCTGATATCATCTTAGTTTTACTGACCGCTGCCACAACGTGCAGCTGGGCAGAAATCTGAATAATGCCCAGGTAGCACTTAATCCTATTGTATTTTAAAAACAGTAACTGATGAATCTGCAATAACAGCAGCAATGCATGTAAACATTGTATTGTAATTGCGAACCAGAGTTCCTCCAGGAGCCCATGCAGGAATTCCTGCTTGGGTGCAAGTGCAAGGTGACATTTTCTTCTGTGCCCTCGCAGCCACCCATACCCCAAACCCTCTGTAGTGGGAGCAAGGTGATTCATTAGYGAAGCAGAGCCTCTCATTTAACACATCCCTACGAATTCCCTAATAGCCTCAGCCYGGCCGCTCTCCAGCCACTTCCTGTGCCGAGCTCGTAGTTGCATCCTCCATAGCCGTGTCCCTGCGCCGCCTGCGACCTCCTCGGCTGACAACAAAGGTAGTTTCTAGCTGCCCATCCAAGGTGCAGAGTTTTTACTGGCGATGGTTTCTTCAGTCTTACCAAAGCAGCTTCAACAGCAAGTCGAGATAAGGGAGATCCCAGCAGCCGGCCGGGAAGGGCTGCACTGGTGGGCTGCTCGCAGCACGCCCCGTAAAAGCAGCAGAGCCGAGAACAGCAGAGCCGAGTGTCAGCACAAGACCCGGGCAAGTAGATAAGGATCAGCTCGAGACTGTGCCCCCACCGGGAAAGTTAATTTAAGATTGGAGGTGATGTGCCTGGCTGTGTTTTAAAGCTAAGTGGCCTTGCAAATAGCCAGGGAGGGAGGTGGCCATTTGCTTCATGCTGTGCCAGAGGGATTGGTAGGCAAATAYACAGAAGTTGCTGTGCCTCCTTATCTAAGCAGGGAAGAAATGCATCCCGGGGTTATTTCAGCCGGGTTGAACAGTGGGATTTACAAAGACCTGCTTTTTCTGAATCCCTGTGTGGCATTTCAAGACTGCAGCGATGCCACTGACTACCCTCAATCTTGTCACCTTCTGCTGGAGCTTCCCACTCCAGAAACAGCATCAGCAGAAGCGCCGGGTGCCTCTGCCAGCTCCCAGGCCAACAGCTTAGTCCAAACCCACCTCCATCCTGCCGTTACCAGGTGCCAGGCTGTGCTCAGGAGGGGCTCCAGGCACAAGCATTGCCTTCCCCCTGCCAGCTCTGCTCCGCAGCCGGTAGCTGTTGACAGTGGAGGGAATTAAGGAGGTTGGGGAGAAATATCCTAAAAAGCCACCAAGGAGGCTTTTATTTGAATACTTTTATTTGAATCCTCTCTAGATTTGGGGACAATCAGTTCCAAACATCCCTAARGATTTCAGGATATGGAGAAACAGACATCCCAGCGAGGAAGACACAAAATAAAAAGACAGAAAGGAGGTGTCAGGCACCTAGAAATGATATGGTAGGAAGCAACACTGCGTCCAACTTCATATATACATGATAATTATAAGGTTGAAGAAGAATTAATGAGAAAGCTAGACCTGACTCTGTCACTGGAACCGTGGACATCTGTGGAGAATCTGATGAGCCAGGTAGAAGTGTGACCACACCTAGCAGACAAACATCTACCAGTGTGCGAGGAGATACCGTGATACCCAGTGTCTGCAAGCAAGCAGCACTAGGAGCTTGTCCTGCAAACGAGGGCAGTTCTGAGAAAYGACACCCACAGCGGGTGAGACGGGAGCCCCTCCATGGGCTGAAGGATATTTTATGTGYTGAAGGATATTTGATGGCATCGTTCATGTGCTGAAGGATATTTTGGGCTATCAGAAACTTTGGAAAGAGAGGTAGTTCTAGCTCCAGACAGATGCTTGATGCTTAACTYTGCTTTCTGGTTTTGGTTGATTATTCTTACTTCTTTTAATAGATGTGTTARTGTATTTCTTATTTCTTTTAGTAGATGTGTTCAAAAAAGCAAAATTGTGACTAAGGTAATGAGCTGTATTGGGTGATCKTCATCCTGCAGTTGAAGGCTTCAGCTTCCTCCTCAGGGTGTGAGTGAATCTGGTGACGCTGGTTCCAAGGTAGCTACAGAYTTTTATCCTAATAGCGCACAAAGATTTGGGGGCAGAATCTGCAGAACAAGCTGTTTCATGCCATCCTTATATATTAGTCCTCGGTATCTATTCGTAAATATGCTAGAAATGCTGTTTTAAGGCAGAAAAGTTTCATCAGTATGASCCCTTCAAAAGGCTTTCAGAATCAAATCAAATCCCAGAAACCCAGAGGAACTGGAGGGCTTCAATTTAGGTCATTTGCCACCAAACTCTGGATTCAAAAGCACCTCCAGTCCTTCCTATTTGTGCTAATAGCAAGTTTGTGCTCGTGGTAAAACAGGAAGGGGATGTGAGTTGGAGTTACAATCCTGTACCGTGGATGAGGAATGAAGTCACCTGAGCAATGAAAATGCCATTGCAGAAAGTAAATAGAATAAAGACCAAAGGGTGTCCATGTGCCCTTGCAGCTCTTCAGTGCCACCTGCCTTCAGTCCCAAAGCTGGTGGATATCCAGTGCCATCTAGCAGGCAAAACAGTTGTTTACAGTAGAAAACTAATGGGTAATACTYGGTGGAATAGTTGAATCTAAAGAGGAAAATAAAACACTGCTTTTGAGGGAACTAAGCAAAATGTACAAGGCAAATAATACTAACAGAGGGTGTAGTCTGAAGGCAAAGGGAAGACAAGGGCTCATCTGCTGCTCCCAAAACCAAAGTAGGGCTTAKATCTGATAATAAAATGTTACTTACCTTGTTTTTTTAGTGCTTTTGGAAATCTTTGGTCACTTAACTGGAAATACTCATACAGTACAAATGCTTTCCTCATAAAGCTCCGTCATAATTAGCGGGATTTGTTAGTTCTACCACTGCTTTCTGTGGTCTTTTGATCATCCAAATACATCTGCAACTGGGGGACGAACCCAACTAACGCCGCATTTTGACCTTTGCTTCCATTTCTCTATCTGTTCCTATTGCTCCTCATTCAAAACCRGAGAGGACACAAATTGTACAACGAGCTTTCCCACAGGTTTATTCTGCCTTTCCCACAGAGCTGTAAACTGTAGCTGCTTTAAAGCCTCGTGTTGATCCATGGGTAGGAGAGGTGTGATCTGCCGGTACCTGTTGGGATTTTGGAGGTGCCCAGAGTTTTTCCACTCCTAGGCTTCTATCATTATAGATAGGAATGAGTTAATCATTAAATGTGTATRTATATACACAACTCTACCTATATATACACACAAGTATACATATATATATACAAAGCTTTTTAATATTTAYATATAAGCTTATATAGTTTGGTCTTTTTGTGTTTGCATATAAGTATATGCACACGCTCACATGCATATGTATATATAATATATTTTAAATTCATTGCCTATTGGTTAGCACAGAGATACTACATTATATTTTAGGCTATTTGTAGTAACTCACAGAACCAACTAGCGCATGCTAAAATTACATATTTCTGAACAAGTATGGCTTTGACTGCCAATATATAGGTAACTTAGAAATCTTTTTTCTCTTCACAGTAGAAGCAAATAATAGAAAAACAGATGCAGCTCTACACAAAAGCTTTTCGCTTTCTTTGTGTGTGTGCATTTTGAGTGGAAGTGTGTACAGCATGCGTGTGTAATTAATGTTGCAAGCTGGAAGAATGAATTATTGTCAGATGGAGGTAAAGCATGCAATATGGTCAAGTAAGCAGTTCCAATAATAGCTATGCTTAGAGAAGCAAAATGAAATAGAGGGCAAACTCTACAGGTTGCCAAACTGGTGTCAACATGGAGCTTTGTTGCCAGTTGGTGAGCAGGGGACAGCAGAGGGATTGGTTTTAGCTGGCTGCCTTTGAACTCTCACATTCAGCACACATAATGAGATTGCTTCTCAAGCGAAGGCACTTAACCAAATGGCACAGGTAATTTTAGCATAATGTAGTTGGTCAAGGTCCACCTAAAGGCCACCTTTTCCTCCCTCCTCTGTGGGGTGTCTCCTTGGTGGATTACATCCAGGTGAACACTGGCAGTGCTCTGGCATTGCTGGGACTTGACACGGGCACAGCTAGCCCGGGTAAAGCATGCTGCTCCAGCTGTGAAAACCCTGAGCTGCCTCAGAGCAGCTGAGCTATGGAAAGCTGGGGAGAACGGCCCGCTCCCAAAACCGAACCCAGGAGGAGCTCCGGGTTTGGTCAGGTTGCAGCAGTCTTTTGCATTGATGTGGTAGAGGAGACAATCACGAGGTACAAGGACAACAGCGAGGCTCATTTCCAATAAAAGTGGACACCAGAATATCAGGACATGCTGTAGCCCCACTGAAAACTGTTCTTTAAAACCAGAAGACATGCAAAGATCCTTTTAATGTATTATACAGTAATCGTTACCTATAGGAGACAAAGAAAGTGTTATTTGTGACTCTGTTAGCTGTTGGTTGACGAGGCTCCCTTGCTAACAAACAAACGAGTGTAGGTCTGTATCAAGCGAGTACGYGTGACCTGAGCATCAGCGTGGCACGCGGCCACACCAGCACACACGTCCCCTCAGCCGCCRTCCCTGCCGGGGGCCGCCGCTCACCCCGGCCACCGCGGCACAAACAAGCGGGGCTGTTTTCAAACTGCCCAGTATGAGGGACAGATAAAGACTGGCAAGGAAGAGCCCAYGGGCTGGTCAGCAGCCCTTTGCAGTCACCCGTATCAAAGGTCACTGAATGCTAGAAAATAAATACATCCTAGTGCCAACAGGGCACTGGTGAGCAGAGATAAACGTGGCTCTACCACTGGAGAGACATTTTCTTGTCTGGCATGAAAGGGACTGTGTTTATGATGATTTTTCAAACACTTGTGGAAAGATAGGGGTGTGGAGCGTGTTGTGCCATGCACAGGCAGGGGATCTGCTTCAGAGAGCGGCTGGTCGTCCCCGGCCATGCGCTGGGCTCTTCTCCTGGAGGCGGCTTTTGTGTCACCTGAGCGGAGGAGAACAGACACTCGCTGCCTTCTGATGCTCTCCATTCTTTCTTTGTTTGTAAAAGTGTTGGATTTTTCCTTCCTGAAAGTGTATTTTTGTCTGAGGTGAACTTCRCTGGTACTGACATAAACTAGAAATAACTACAGTGAAGCTGCTGACGTCCTGTGGGTGAAGGGCGGAGGAGAGGCCAGCCCGGTGCTGGACTCTGCTAGCCAGACTATGGGCACGGGCGGGCGGTTCGGGTTCATGGCGGGTCATGGGCGCCGGTGGCAGTGGGAAGCCTGGCCACTCATTTGGCACCGCGTACCGTGAGGTGGCTCCAGTCCACAGGGCAAAGAGCGAGAGATTGGGCTTTTCTGCACGGCAGAGAGAGGAGGGATTCTGCGTGCTTGGGGCAAGACAGCTTTGTTGTGACCTGTGCCCGCACCAAGGGCCAAGCGTCGCTCTCTCGGGATATGGGGGAGGCTGCCTGAGGGGTTGTACACGGGGATGCGGCTCCACTGCCCCCTTCCCCTTTCCAAGGCTTGGGTTCRCTTTCTGGTTCGGTTCTGCTGCAGGAGCGGAGTCTCTGGCAATGTCCTCACGCTGTTCCGGTTCGAGGAACTGCCAGCAGTCACCGGCCCGTCCCAGCTGCAGGACAGGGTGGCACAGGGACCACAGACACCCTTGACGGGCAACACCACGTCAAAGAGCCCAGGGGCCCCCTTGCATGGCCCAACTGGTGCTACCAGCTAAGGACATCCCTAGYGGAACTCTAGGCTGAACCAGGGCAAAATATTTTCAACTTTTGTTTATCTGCTGATGACAAATAATCCATTGATGATCTATCCCCCGAACCTTGAGAGGTCGTGTGGTTAAGTACTCTCATGTGTTTTGGGACTGCGTCTGCTTTAGGTTTCAAGCTCTTGCCTCAGAACAGGRTGCTAACAAGAGCGCTCATGTTAAATCCATTGCTTCTCCATTGCTCTATGTGATGTTTGCGAACTGTGACAGGTTGCCAGGTAATATTGTGCTTATTCCAAAAGCCAACTAAAGATCCAACTTGGTGTAGAGAACAAACTGACCTCTGTCATCAACAGYATTGGCTGAGAAATATCTTTAGACTCTTAGGGAAAATTGCAGCATTTAGTACATTATATTTTCAGTGGCATTACAAATACTTGCTAGAGAAGGATACAGAGCAGAAAATATTACACTCATAATTGTACAAGTAGAGGAAAAAAAAGTAGGGCAAATCTTTATTCCAAGTGCTCAGGCAAGCAAGGAGCAAAGCAAATTTCTGGAGAAGCAAGACCAAGGATGGCTCCTGCAGAAAATCACTGCCCCTTCTTGCAAATCAAGTGACCCCTGTCTCTTAGGGGCTGAATGAGAGGAGAGTTGGATATTCAGAGTAGCAGGGGAGGATTAGCTGCCACTTCTGCAGCTCTGCGCCTTCTCCTGGAGCCCTTAGGAGCACATCTGGGGATGCTCAGGGTTTCCTTTGGGAACCGAGAGCTTGCCCAGAGGCTGAGGAAGAGAGCACCGTGCCGCGAGCCACAGCAGTCCGTGCYAGAAACTGGTTTGAGCAGAGGCGTCTGAGCATCCCACTGCTGGGCTCTGAGGAGCAGCCCACGCCCCGTAAGCCACGCAGGAGGCTCCCGAGGTGCGCAGCTTTCCGTGCACACAGTGAATCCCAGCGGCTGCAGGGAGGACCCACCTGGCTGCCAGCCTGGGGGACACGGGGCAGCTCCGGCTCTGCTGGCGGCCACCGCAGGTTCTTGTTTTATAGGATCCTCTGGTGCAGAAAAGGGTTTGCTTGTGTTCCTTGTCTCATCAGTAAGTGCCTGCCAGCTATCATTCCATCTCTTATGAAACACTCGTCTCAGGATAAGATCCCAGAGGAAGCTGCAACAAGACAATCCTGACAATTTCTAGATGCTGCAGATCTTGGCACTTATCTCTGATTACAGTCTTGAATATGCAACAGAAACTACATTTTCCCACTCCTCTCTAGCTGCTGCAGYTCCGTAGGTGGATGTTTCCAGCCTCTGAAACTCCTGGCTACTTAATGATCAAACTTATCCCAGGGTGTTGTTAACCAGTCARTTCTTTACTCTCTCTCTCCCTGTACAGAAGACTGTGTCCAGAAGCCACTTACGGCAGCTCTGCAGCTGTGGGGACGCTGCAAAACTCTKCTTTTTGATCCTCCTGGTTCTCTGCAGGGCAGTTAGGTGGGACTGATTCCTGGGCACTTCAGTCAGACCCCGTCTCTGTCTCTCACGGGCCCCTCTCGGTGCTCTTGAAGCCCGTCAACAGCAGGCTGCGCTTACAGAGGCGTTTCACTGTCTCTCCATTTTGGAAATTGCTTTGCCCCAGACAGCCAAGATTTGTTGGCTCTCAGAACATGTTACTGGGAGAGATAACGGAGGTCTAGGTAATAAAATAAGGAATTTGCTGCTGTGATTGCATGGCTGCATCCATGTAGCCRCAATGGTTTGCCTGGCTGTGCACCTAACGGTATAGCTGGCAGGGGACTAGAATGCTTCCATGTGGTGACTGCTTCTGTGGCCTTCTTAAAACTTCATAAACAAGTAAAATTCATCCATTGATTCTGTTTTTCTGCTAAAAAAAAAAGAATAATGGGATAAAATACTAAAGGAAGGAGAGAAGAAGTCCTGTTTTGAAACAGGCAGGAACCCTACAAAAACTGCATGCRTGTATGTGGGTGGTGTTTTGCTGCTTTAAATAAATGGCTCCATTTTGCTCTTAATTAAGAATTAAAGGATTTATATGCACGTGTCTACAGTGGAGACCCCCAAGTGACTCTGAGAAGAGGGTAAACTGTTTTGGGATTCTGTTGCTGGTTGAGTAGAAATTACTTACCACTTGATAGCATCTGCAGCAGCGTAAGGCACGGAATCAATTTTTCTTTTGTAAGAAGATGAAAAAGAAATAAAAAGGGAGTCAAAGAGTAAGCAGGCTGAATGGGCCATTAGCACCAAACTCTAAAGATGTAGAAGTCAAATAGGATAGAAAGGCCCCATAAATTTTTACAACTCCTTGGAGAAAAACACTGTGATTATTAAAACATGAAACCTTGCTTTTCTAAAATGCTTAAAAGATTAATATAGAAATGTCATACTGTGGCTGCTGGAGGGATTATCCTTAATGGGAATGTTAGAAGTTATTTTAATGTAAAGCAAACATAGCCACCGAAGAAAGATCAAAAGTGGAACAAATTCAAGGCTCTTAGTTTCAGGAAAATGAAGTTTGTCAAGAAACTATTTCTACTTTGCTAATTAGAATGAGCAAATTCTCCATAAATACAGCATATAGATGACATAGAAAGTGATGACCTCATCTAATTACTCATTACCTAATCCAGTCACTAGCAATAGTGCAAGTTTTTGGTCTTTTCTATGAGAAGTGTGGTTTCCTTTTTGGCTTGAGAAAAAGTGTGTTTCTGCGAGTGTGCATTTTTGTAGGGTCATGTGTGCGGGTGCCCGAATAGCTKGGGTGATAATCCACGCTCCGCAGGCGGGGTGAGGTCCGTCACATGACGCAGCGGGACGGGCTCRCCGCGCTGCAGGGCTCTCCCATGCGGATCACATTCTGCAGCTTTCTGCTTTCTTGTCGACCTGGCGTTGCTGCCCCTTTATGGGAACTGACCGCAGAGCAGCGCGCCGCTTTGGCCTCCGAGCAAGCCTTTGAAGTTTGAATAAAAACCTCCGCGTTGCCCATTTAGAGCAAGAAATGCAGTACTCTCACTGCTGCTCAGGATAGCGGCTAATTTGCTGCCTGTCCTTGGTCATTGCTGATTCCACCACCTGATTCCGCCGGGCCTTGGTTAGCAGCCTGCGACTCTCAATTCCAGCATCGGTAATTGGTTTACAAATTGTGCTGCCGTCAACTTGTTTTTTCCGCCAACGTGAGGCACAGAACCACGCCACGCTATGCAGCACGCCTAACACACTGCTGTCCTTGCTTCCCCGTGAAAGGGCTCAACTTATGGAACACAGGTTCTTTGAACATTTATTTCTAAAAAGATCCATCGTGCTGGTACACAGCCGGAGCCTGCTGCCTGTGCAAAAAACTTGCCCGGGAGGCAACAAATAAAAGTGCTAAATCATTCTACCTAGTGCCAATATTCACTTTGTCAAACATTTAATGATATACGTACTGAAAATGCTAGCAAGGTATAGTGGACAATGAGAATATTTTTCTTCCCAAAAATATTGCAAATATTTATAGGGAAGATTCATTCAACTGCCCAAATCTGCTGTTTTTTTCTCTTTCTCGTACTGGACGATAAATGAATGCCTAGAAGTAAACTCAGCTGACGTGACCATCATTTTTTATCTGCTTTTCCTCTCCACATTAAAACTGGGTAGCCCCCAGTTTTCAGTTCAGACAGGGTAACGTCATGTAGCTGCTAGTCACCCAAAACTTGACTTGCAGCTGGAGTCCGGTTTCGCTCCCTTCCGTTTTCACCTGTAAGCAGTTTTAGTTGCCTGCACTCGTACAGCTCGGGCGGGCAAAGCTGGGGGCAGTTTTGCTGCTTTGACACAGCTGAAAACAGAAGTGTTCTTGCTACAAGGTGCCACATGCACAGGGGGAACCCGAGCATCCTGTGCTGCTCCGGTTAGGAGCTGCAGCCCTGGCAAAGAGGACGAGCACAGGGGAGGGAGGACAGGACAGCTCCTGTGCAGCAGGATTCACCCCGGAGAAATCCGTTCTGGCAGTTGAATCCTACCCATGGCTGATGCTGGGTCTGTTTTCTGTATGTCTGAGGGCGAAGGAGAGCAATGTAGCAGGTGGCCTTGGTGTGATAGAAGCAACAGAATGGGAGCCACTCCCTTGCCTCTGGGCAGTGACATCAATAGTTGGATATCACCTATGGACCCAGCTGGATTTGAGGGAATGTTGTTAACAGACTGCACCAAGGTGCAGCCCCTGGGCCGTCTGGGCTGCCCATATCTGCTGGGGCTGAGCTGGGAGCGCTGCCCCGGAGCTTGCACAGCTGCAGCCRCTTGACCAAGCACAAAAGCAGCTCGGGGCAGGGGGCCCTCAATGTAGGGATGGGGCTGTCCCTGAAGGAGGTTTCTGGTGTATTTGCTGCAGGCTGGTGTCTAGGGCATTCACTGGAGGTGGGTGTGCTGCGAGCCTGAAATGCTTGTTGTAAACATCCCTCTCTATTAATGATATAATGCAGGGCTTTTGGGTGCCAGCCTGGGCATGGCTCTGTGCAAGGTCTTGTTCAGCCCTTTATCTGGAGTGCTCCTGTGAGTGGCTCTTTGCTCACATATGACTAGTTCTCAGTTTTACTTGGGGAGCTGTAAAATGTGTTTCTGAAAGCAGGAAGGGAAATCAAGGACCTTGCAGCAAGCAGTAGATGCCAAGACTCCTGTGGAGAACACAAACCCAATTAACTGAATAAGGTGAGACATAATGGGGAAGCCCACAGGCTGTGGATGTGTGCTGAGGAAGCTGGCAAGCTGTAAATGGGGTTCTTGGGAAAAGCCCTCAAAGGGGAGACAGTTCTTCCTTCTGCTGCTCGTAGCCCCTTGCCATGGGGCTTTAACACGCAGCCCTTTGCCCTTGCCGCGCGGCCGCGGGGCTCGTGCCGCAGAGCAGCGGGCTCCTGACACCGTGTGGCCTGGCCGTGGCGTGCAGCCGCCCCTGCTCCCGCTTCCCAAACACGCGTGTATGGAGCCTGCTGGGGAGCTTCCCTTGCCCTGCTCCCCGGAAAGGGAAGAAGATTTAAAGAGGTGAAAGAGAAAGAGCTGAGAAAAGGAGGTGGGTGAACTGTGAAGTTCCCAGCTCTGAGGGCTGAGTGTTGCAGTGTCAGCGCTACCAAAATGCGCTGCCACCACTGCCTTTATCATCACACCTGTGTGCTCTAGCGCAGAGGTGACATGTCACCGAGGCAGATTGTTTGCGTGGTTCTGGTTTGCCTCCTCAAAGGGCGTTTTAATCTTGCTAGTTGCAAAAAATACAACTAAAGAATCATTTACGTGTTTTCAACATATAAATATATCCAAATTTTTGTTCCAATTCTGTGGTGTGTAGATGCATGTGTATGAGTGCATTTCCTTTTTGTTTGAAAAAGAATAAAYGAAAATAGAAACAGATAAACATGCATGCCCTTCAGAACTGTTCTGGTTTAATACATAAATACCTCATTAGACAGGCTCTTCTTTATGCATGATGTCTTGATATTCAGGGCTTTAGCTGCACACCTCTCATTAGCACTAATGAAATTGATATGGCCAAATCCCTGTGTATTGTGTTGAACATACACCTTAGTTTATCTGTAATTATTTTCTAAAGACTGCCTTCATTTGAAGGCAGACCAGAACAGAGCTCCTACAGCGCCATGTGAGTCCATAGGGTGAATACATATTTATAAATGTTTTGAAAATGCATATTGTATTTTGCCCACAGAGCATAACAACATCTCTGCTGGCTGGAAACATGTATTAAGGAGGGTAACAAAGATTCAGAGGAAATGTCTTTGAAAAAATAGTTAATACACATGGGCTACAGCTGCCTTTTAAAGATTAATTTGTTGGCCATTTACAGTATGTCTTTTATTATCAAAAGTCAATGGACCACATTACAGAAAATGCTGCTTTGTAAATTCCTTTTGTGCTTCTGAGGCCTGATCCTGTTGCACAGAATTCAGCAGTTTTGCCTTAGGACATGTGCCTTCGTAGGGCCCACRCTGGTCTTGCACGGTCTCGGGGTTCCTACTTGTTCACCTTACCCACAAGCTGCTGCTAAAATAAGCAGTGTTATTCTCGGTGCTTGTAAAGGAAGGCAAGTGCTGTAGAATGGAGTCTTGATTTAAAATGCAGCTTGTGGTGCTGTGAACATGGGCATAACTTGACAAAGGTCAACTGAATGCATGGGTGCAGTGACTTGCTTGCATTAAACATGTGGGAGAGTTTGCAGAGCTGGACTCTTACTTTCAAAAATGTGTTTTTTACGGAAGAAGCATTAGTTCTGACAATTATTTTTGCTTGCTTTTGACTGTCGATTTCCTGAGACATTTGAATGAAACAAAGACTGATTTGACAATACTTAGGTCTAGTCTGCATCTTATTGTTCCTTCTCCCAGCTGTCATCCTTTYCCCTCAACAGACACAGTGCCATGTACTTAGTGTCAGTGTGGGACTGGATGTAAACCAAGTGCTCATCTTTGCCTCCCCAGCAAACCCTTGCCTGTCTCCATTTTGGCAGGTAAGCAAACTGTCCATATACAAAGTGTTTGGGGAGCCCATACAAGAACCAAACCCAGCCCTTCTCGGGACCCTCAGATCCTTCAGGAGCCCTTGGAAAGCAAGACTGGAAGCAGAGGGACTTAGTGACACTAGTAACTATTAAGTCCTGCCAAACAGTCCTTGGGAAGAGAGAAGAAGTTTCAGGCTCTGAGCTAGATTGGGTTGATAAATTGCTGTTACTTCTTAGCAAGCCATGAGTGGATGGCAACTCTCAGGCTGGATCCCAGTCATGGACGTGACTCCATTCCCAGTTCAGGGACGTGTCCTCTCTGACCCTGGGCAAATCACTTAACCTCTTTCCATAGAGCTGCTCTGTTTCTGAAATGAAAATAAACAGCAGTAATGCGCCAGAAAAGCTAAATGTGCTGGTGATTGAGGGGCTCAGATGAGATGAAGGTGAGATAAATRTATTAGACAGAGGAAAATAATCCTTCCTCAACTACTCTGAAACATTCATACATTAAGCTCTGCTTTAAGATATGAGAGGCAGGATGTATCCCTCAAACAGGACAGTTTGCATTTTAATTCTACTATGAATAGATAAGAGTTTTTTTCAGGGAGTTTTTGTTCTTATTCCTGTTGTGCCCCTCAGTGCAGTGTTCCCATATCTGCAGCATGGGAGTATGGCGCAATGCAAGGTGACTTATTTCAGCAGAGGATTCACACACTTACTAAAACTACTGTTTTAGGTCATTATTTTATGATGCAGTGTCTGCATGAACAGTGAAAACCTAATTTCTTGGAATGTGTTAARATCTAATGCATAAATGTTGTAGTCTTTATGTGTTCCTGGGGTTTTTGCCATCTATGCCAAAATTAAGTGCAAAGGGATTTTTTACTGCCAACTTGTAAATTCCTAACAAGAGGAGTTTATAATAGAAGTGTTGACATAACCTTAACTACAGTGACAACTGAAGCAGGAAAGCAGCAAATAATTTTCTTGCAGTAAGGCAAGAGTTGGGCATCGACGGTGCATTTTTTTCTCTAGCCTCCCTGGAGGCGGTTGTGCGAGACGGCACGTGAAACGAAGCTGAAGCGAGTGTCGGAGGAAGAAAYGCTCTGGAATTTGCTCCTCCTCGTGAAGCAGAAGGTGCAGTTATCCTCTTCGCTCTTTTTACAAGCCGTGTTTCTCCCCTTGGTGGTAATCACAGAGGTTTGATAGCAAGTCCGTGCTAGCTTTGCACTTACAGCTGGCTTTTGCTTCATTCTTTGTCACTGAAACCTACAGGGGATTTGGGAATGAGCCCTGGTGCCTCAACTGTGTTGAGCAGGAACCAGCCCCTTGCTTGCAATCTGTCTGTGTCTCTTACAATATATATTTTTTTTTAAAAGCCACTAAATCAGATGTATTTCCTTGAGCCATGGGCAAGAATTCAAAACCTGAGAACTCAAACAGCCAGCAACGATGGACAAGCCTTTGCACAGCGATGCTGGGCCATAATTCAAGCTGCTGGTCTGATAGACATTGCTGCCACCTGAACGAGAATCAAACCCCTCGTTAGGTTCCAGTCRCAAGCCCCGCTTCCTGAAGCCCAGGGAGCATATGAAGAACTGACYCCTRGTACCTTTATTCCCCTAGAACCAGTTGGAGTTTGTTTTATTTCTGACACTTCTGCTGCTGGTGACAAGAGGAGAAGGTTGTTGGTTCTTGTTGCAGGGATAAGACTCTCAGGGCAGAATGTAGCTCCCATCCCACAGCACAATCCCACTCGTGGGGACAGATCTTGATCTTACTGGAACTGAGCTTGGAAGTGCTGCCCTCCCGCAGCTTTCCTACRCCCACCTGCCTGCTCGCACCTCCCAGGCTCTCTAGCACTAGCTTCTCTGGCACCAGAGATCTGTATTTAGATCCAGGTCCCTGCCTCTCACAAAAGGCTGTGACATGGAGAGCAGGTTTATACCAACACTGACATGACAGAAGGAGTGGAGCCTCCTAGCTATTAAGTAGGTATTAGGACTGTGGKTTTTTTGCCCTCTGTTCCCAACTGATGGTTGTGGCACAAACAACATCAGCAGCAGATTGACAGCATCCAGCACTGAGTGGTGTGATCTGTCCTTAGGGGACTGCTGGGCTTGGTTTCTCCAGATACTTGTAAGTTTTGGAAGAAACTTTCTCCAAACAGCTGTTGTATCTTGAAGCGAGCCCTCTGTGTGCAGAGAGAATATCCAGTGTTGTTAYTCAGGAGCGCTTCCCTTCTCCTCTCTTCTAAGCTTTATTTTTTTTCTTTCCCTGAAACTGAAGCTCTTCATATCAAAAGCTGAGGCAGCTGTGTGGGGAGGAAGGCGAGGTCTCRTGTGACAACAACTGGTTTATCGGGGTGTGTTGAGGAATTGCCTTGCTAGAGCTTTCCCAGAACGAGCTCAGGCTCCATTGAGGAAAATGTAGAGGGAAATTCATCCAACTCAGAGCAGGATGGGGGATCACAGATTTTCTTCTAGATCCTTTGCTATGAGGCGGAGGAGTTTGACAAATGCTGTGCAGACTCTCACTTCCATGGAACATGGGATTTTGGTAATTCTAAATTAATCCTCCCACAGGGCTTTTCATGAACTTCAGTTTGTGCTCCAGCCCATCATGAAGCCAGCCCAGCCTAGATCTCCTGCTCCCATCCATTCCATCTGCCCACAAGTGAAACCTGTCTCCAGCTCTTCTCCCCACCCTTGCACATGTGCTTGGTGCTTCTGTGACTCAGAAAGCTTTTCTGAATAAGTGATGAGAACACTGGCCTGGAGAAGAGAGCAGCAGCAACAAGCACCTTCCTTATGGGGCCAGGGAAGGTGTGTTCAAGTGATGCTGCTGATTTGTGAGGGGATGGAAGTGTGAGCATGCCAGGAAGGTTGAAGGACCTCAAAATTCAAAGCTAATTACTTGTGAAGTCTACACTTGACAGGCAAGACTGGATGCCAGGGTCTCTGTAGAGAATCCTCTGTGGAGAAATCTCTGTGGGTTAGGCCTAAAGCTCAATAGTCCTTAGACAGTTGTGGTCCTTGGTTATACAGTTGGAAACAAATATTAGGATTTCTGCACARACTTGATCATTGATCCCCTCTTTATTTTTGGCTTCTCTAAGGCTCCACTATGCATAATCTGGAAACAATGCAACTAAATGGATTTAAAAAAAAAAAAAAAAAACAAAGTGAGGCTGAGAGGAGGCAGAGTCTTTTCCAGCCCAATGCCAGATCATAGATCCTTATATCTGGAAGAGACCTTGAGCAATGACTATCTGGTCTGGCAGTCATCAGCCTTTTTTAATCAAAGGGTTGTCTTGGCTTTTTAAAAAACACATGTTCMTTGCACTGTGTCACCACACTGGTTTAAATTTAAAAGCAACCAAAAAAATGTATTTTGTTCTTTAAATTGGAGAAAGACCCATGATGAACAAAACTCCTTGTAGCATTCCAAGTGCAGGGTCCTTGGAGCTCTCCCGGCAACTTTACCATCTCCATTCCTAATTCCAGCCATTATTGCCCTTATTAATGACCTGGAATATCATGATAACTTCATTTCTATTTTCTCAGTTTATTTGGAAGTCACATAAAATTCTTTCATTCCTGCAATGCAGAGAGCAGATAGGATTAACTGTTCAGTACTTCAAAGCTGACTGTTATTAGGAGGAAAAAGTCACAAGGAAGCCTTATAAGTGAGGGATATCGTTGCAGAAGAAAATGCCAATCAAAGGTTGCACCTTTTGATGATTAATTCCTGTGTGCCGAGGGGAGAAGTGCAAACATCTACCTCTTTGGCTCTGCCTGTTGAAATGTGCAGGGTAACACKCTGCCACAGCTGCTCCGCAGGCAGCGCAAGGCTAGTATGGCTTTGTAATGAGGATGCTATGTGGTCATCTTCTTCACATTAAGTGATTCATATCCTGTGCTTGCAGGAAGTACTGAGCGTTTTTTTGGAATGAGTGTACATTGACCACTCAGAAACAGTCCTTTCCCAAACGCATGTGTCACTGAGATTTCAGTCTGCTTGAGGGAATTGGAAGAGAAGAGGTAAATGGATGGTAGTTGTTGTACATGTGCTGCTTGGACCATGCTGGATTTGGTAAAGTATCTGTCATGCAAAAGATGCCACAGCTTTCTTTTTGGGTAGGGAAATAATGACCCTTCCCCTGGAGAAAAAAAAACAAACAAGAAATAATTCTGTGAGTATTACTTTGTCAAACAGACAAGTAGTTAATCAAGTATCAAATAGTTGATCATGTTCCTGACTCTCATCTGTATTTTAGTCTCACTAACACTTTCATTTCTTAATCTGGAAATGATCAAGAGAAGGCCAAAAAAATCACATAGTTTCTGAACTATACATCCTAAAATAAAGCCATGTGTAATTTGTTTTGCTTCCTGGGCTTCCCTGATGTCCCACTGTCTTTCAGAGCTGAAAGAGCCATAGTTCTGAAGTGTGGCTCCTAAGTATGTGCAACGTGTGCTGTGAATGGAGTGGACTATGCATTGCTCTTCATCTTACTAGTGTAATAAGATCGTCCATCTCTGGAAACAAATAGGRTAAAAGAATTCTTGTGCTTTCAACTTTGCAGGATTAATTCTTATTGACTGGTATGATACTGTGCTATCTGAACAAGCTACAGTGATTTAAAGTGGATTGGAGAAAAAGGGGTTACAAGTCTTAAGTGGCAGGTGAAGTTCRTCTAATTAAAAAAACAATATTTCATCAAGGAGCAGTGGAAATTAAAGAAGGTCCTGAAATAATGCTACACATATAAATGTAATGCTCTGTTTGCACATTTCTCCCATGCAGAATAACAGCAGTGGAAGGCGCATCTCTCCTTTGGGATCGTCCTCTTGCTAATCCACCTGGGCTYGTCACTGTGTGAAACACGGGATCCAAGCCACAGAAGCAGGTACCGTTGCCAGTTGTCTCTCACTTCTGTGTTGTATGTGGCAGTGGAGCTGGGCCGAGTTCCTTCCCCACAGCGGCAGGGGGAAAGAGCAAAGTAGCTGGAGCAATCTCAAGTTTGCGAGAAGCTGAGGGGTCCTTGCAGCTCTRTGCCAAAATTCTGAATTTTATCAGGTTACACACAAAAATCGCTTTCTGATATATTTTCTTTTTTTTTCTCCTTGAAATGCACACTTGATTCCCTCACTCTCCACTCTAATTGCATAGGGCAAGGAGGGGAAAGCAATAACGTTTTGTCCATCCAACAAACAATTCCTTCCTGAAAGCTCTAATTAAAGATGAGGGAGACTGRGTGCTTCTTAAATCCACTGCCCTAGTTTAAAGGAAAAAAAAAAAAAGCACAGAGATTCACGGATATATTTTATCTAGGGGGAGAAAAAAAATTAAAAGCCTAAATATATGAACTGTGCACATAAGCAAAGGCCCCTTTGTGCATTCTCAAAGGGTTTATCCCCCCCAACACATGCATCCCCCCCCCGCTGCTGCAGGAGATCCATTTTATAGATTCAAGGACAGCTCTCTCCAAGAGAAGAAGAGACGTTGCCAAGATACCAGATGCGGTTCCATTCAAGACCACTCATAGGAGCAATTCAAGATGAAATCAAATTAGATGTGTTGGTTATACATAGCACAGCCTGCTCGGGATACTAAATGACAGAGTTTGCCAATAATTAAGTGAAATCTCAGAGATGATGAGTCCCCAGAGCTCTCTAGGTTATGTCGGTCTAATTCTAAGTGTCATCATTATAGCAGCAGAGCAAAATACTCTGCATAGGCCACAGAGCTGGAATTTTTACTGTGGATATTAGTTTTTCATAGCCAGTGCTACAGGGCAGTGTTGGGCTTCATTACATGTCTTCTGCTATTACACTTGCTTAACCTTTCCCTGTTAGAAAGCTCCTGCAACCTGACTCCCACTTAATAATTGATAGTTAGCACTTACTCTCCATAGGAGTATTCATATTCTAAGCACTTTACRAAGAGCTCATTAAACTCCTTGAACCCCCACCCCTGAGGTGTCCAGCACAATTACCCTAATTTTGTAGAATAGGAAACTGAGGCAGAAAGGTTGTGACTTAGCCCAGGGCTAGAGGACAGCRTTGGGAATGGAAGTGATGCTCAGGCGTGTGAGATGGGGCTGCCCTTGTGAGGTCAGGGAYGGATTCCTGAATGTGCTCTGGGGAGGAAGGTGTGGGGAGCCTTCCTCCAGCCTTGGCAAACCTGCTGGGGAGCAGGGAGGAGCAGGACACCCATGTGGAACAAGTGGAACAATATGCTTGAGTGTGACCCATTTCATCGCTGCTCCTCACTCCCTTCCCAGGAACCTGAGAGCTGTAGTCATGTTCAGAGGGGTAACAACTGCACAGATGTGCACTTCACACTGGAGCTGGAAACGAATGTGGTGTTTAGGGGAATTGCTGGTCGAATGGAAATCTGACGATAAAGTCGGTTATCCTTTTTGAAAACTATTGATAGCCCCAACGTTAAAATTAAAGAAACTAGAAGGGGAACAGATATACAACATGGGTCAGAAAAGGCTTTCAGGAGGGGCTTTCTCAAAAGGTAGCAATGATGAGGGGGCTTGAGGACTGGGGCAAAGGAGTTGCTGTAACTACCGCTAGCACACGCGAAGGYGACGTGTTTGCTATAGGGCAGAGCGCTGAAGGGAGAGGGGCTGCTGTTAGCACCAAGACAGCACCAAGACAGCACCTCTGCTGGCCCCGACGGCCTCGTTGCAGACACGTCCTCGCTGTCGCTGCCCACGGACGCTACGGCCCTGGCTGCAGGGCCCCCGGCACCGCACGGTGGCCTCAGACGTCTGCAGCCGTCGGCCTCCTCCAGCTCTGCCGCACACAGGACACAGTGACAATGCGGAGGGGCCTGGCTCTATTCACAGGGGAAACAGCATCTTGGGATGACCGGGAGGAAGCTATAAAATTTATAGGAGGTTCTGATAAAGATCTTGGATAGATATGTTCGTATTGCTCCAAGTTTCAAAACTAAGAGGCTTTTAATTAAAGGCTGGGGCACTCGGAGCTATCTTACCAAAGAGGTAATAACGTTATTGACTAAATCACTAACAAAAGCAACTGAAGCAAAGAGTTTAAATGATTTCCAGAGACTGTTCTCCAAGTGAAGGTTATAGCGAGAGAGCCAGCAGTGCAATTAAACCAAATGAGGTCAAGCATRTTGGGCCTTAAGGCCTCTGCCTGCTCCTCAGATTTCTTTTGTTCTTATAATTCAATTATAAAGACCCCCCCTCAAGAACCATTTAACTGTCTCATAAAGCAGTTTGTAAAGTTTTTTATTTTTCTGTAAATTGTCTCCTAAAAAGTGGTTTTCAGCATTTAGGGCAGAGCGGGGCGGGCACAGGCTGCATAGGGTCTTTGTTCCCCTTTGCGTGGCCCAGACCCGCGTGCGTGGGGGTTTGCACCGCGGCCRCAGGTCTCCCCTCGCATCCTCCGCCCACGGCGAAGGTGTTTGGAGGTGGCGGCTGGTAAAAGCTGCGCAGAGGAACGCAACAACCCGCGTGTCCTTCCTCGTGCTCTCCTCCTCCTCCCTTCCCCCTGACCGTGTTTTCTTTATCCTGCTTCTACACGAGGCAAAAAGAGGGAAACTCTTTTTTTTTTTTTTGGTGCCTCATTTCCTGTCCACTGGGTCACGCATCCCAACCCTTAACATCATAAATGAATAGGGAAGTCTGCTGGCCAGCAGATGCTTATGGAGATCGAGTCACATATAATTAAACACTTTTAAGGTATAAGGGCAGGAATATATTTGTAAAACAGTTAGGTGGCTGTTTGGTAGCTCTCAAAGGCAAAACTTTTGCAGATTTTGGTTCTGCTGTTCACAGTGCACACTGAACTTAAGTTCTCATCATTTGGAAAGCTTGGAGGAGCTGGTCTCATGATGCAGTTTTTCCTGTGTAAAGAGGCCAAAACAAGTTATTTTCCTCTTTCAGGAAAGAGAACATCTGAGAATCTTGAAACCAGTCCTAGTTCACAATGTAAGTACTTACAGAAGAGGATAGCTGTCCAAACAGGATTTAAAAACTTCTAAGCAATTTAAGCCCAAAATTCCCATTCAAATCAAGGGTTTAGAGGCTTAAATAACATAGGGGTCTTAGGTTCCAATCTGCACCAGGCCTTGGCATCTTTGTAAATCAGGCCTAAGGTGGCCGTCCTCAACCAAGCACAAAGTGAGAGTGTAAACCCCGTGTCTGAACTGTTCACTTCTGGGCTGCAGACTTGTTTCTGTCACATGGAATCTGCAGGAACAGATCTCTCCTTGGAAATGGATCAAATGCTAGACAGGACTCTATGGTAGTAGGAAGAGAAACTTGTGTTCCTCTTTTTTTTTTTTTTTCCTCCTTTTTTTCCTATAAGGGAAACTTCCATCATGTAAAGAACTTGGAGGACCTGGTCTCCTGATGCATTTTTTTCCTGTATAAAAGGCCCAAACCAGTTATTTTCCTCTGTTAAGAGAGAGCTTCTGAAGACCTCAAGATTAACCCTTATCACTAAGAGGTTTTGGCCGAGACCTTGGCAGCTCCTACCGAGCAAGGGGAAGGTGCCATCACCTGGCGAGTGCCAGGCTGAGACCTATTCCCAGGCCAGGGATCGAGGGCACCGGGCAGTGCAGCCCTCTGAAAGGTGTCACCTCATGATCCCCTCCCCCTCTGCTCCCCATCCTGTACATGAGCAGAGTTTAACAGAACAGGAACCTTCCCGTTTTCTGGCGCTGCTGAACTGAAGGGAAGAGCCACGGGAGCAGCAGCACGGAAGTGACTGCAAGTGTTAGAGATGAACTCAGAACTCACTGAGCGACTGATCCCTCTTATAAGGTTAACATCCTCTTTCTCAGTTTGTTAAGAGCTTGTGCCTCCTCTCCCCAAAGGAGAGAAATGTCAATACAACAAAGGAAAAGATAAGTTAATGCAACGCTCAGGTTGCAGAGCTACAGCGATTTGGGAGACGCTGAGGTAAGATGCCCTCTTCAGTGCAAACTCAGCCACATGCATAGATTTAGTGTAATTACCTTTATTAACACCAAGCATCCAGCATGGGCAGTGTGGCTAGTTATTTTGATTTTGTAATGCTTCTTAGTGTCAATTGAACATATTGCCTCCCCAATCTATTAACCAGCTGGGATTTCCTTTGTTGGTGATTTCAGAGAACAAACATTGTCCTCTCCGGACGTTGTGTTGCTTGTTGCTAATGCGGGGAGCTGTGTGAGCAGTGGGAAGGGTGGCAGCTCCGGGCACTCAGGAAGCACCGGGACCGCCGTCCCCTTCGGTCTGGCACCTATAGACTCACCTGTGTGCCTCCAAACCAGCTGCCAGCCCCCTTTGCACTGGCTAGATGGCAAAGGAGATTTCAGCTGTGAAACTGCTCTTATTACTGTAAAAAATTAATGCAAAATGTCAAATATTTCACACCCAAGCCGATACTGGCAAAATGCCAGAAATATTCTGGTTTCGCTTGGGGTGTGAATATATTTGATCATCTGTAATTCAAAAGCTTTTATTTCAAAGGAAAGAGACAGTGTGTTGCAATAGACTTTGGTAGTGATAAATATCAACTGTGCCACTTCTCTCCCAAAAGGGGTTTCCCACAGTTCTACAGTAATACACGGTTCAAAAGGCCACACTGAGATTTATAGAGCTATATATTCCAAAAATGGCATCCGAGTGGCTCTGTGCAGCTGAAGTGGGTTTGACTTGCAGCCCTCGCTTGCCCGGAGGAGCAGCCACCRGTCCCGCGCTCCAGCAGGCCCCAGTGATTAGTGAACGTGTGGCCRCTGGGTCACCCGCGTTGGTGCAAGCAGTTAATCTAGCAGGTCCTGGGTCCTGTGACTAGATAGACCRGAGGCTTTCAAAGGAGTTCGGCCAGGAGATTTAGGTTGGAGTGAAAGGACAAACATTCCTTTAAATCAGCGGAGTCAGAGGAGCTGATAAGAGCAGTGAGTTTGGCGYTCTCCCTGCATTTGTTATTCCTATGAACTGCTCCTCCATTGACCAAAGAGCGTATGTGGTTTTGTTTAGTGATAGCTTTTGGTTAGGAATTTCCACTAAAGGTGCCCAGTGCTTCCTGTGAGGACACTGGAAAGATTTCCACTGATTTTATAAGGGACTTGGTTGGACCTGTACTGAAGAACAGTCATTCTAGAAAAGCCTTAACAAGTGTGTGTGTGTGTTTGAAGCCGCAGGATGCAGCACCATCTGTAAGCCGTGTCCCAAAGTSAATACCCAGTTTATATTCATTCAGAGGTCAATGGGAGCTTTGACTGCATAAGAAGTGAGTAAAGACTGTTGGAGTTGGCTTTATGCTGCATTGCTGTGACCTGACATAGCTGCAGCCTATTGAGAATTCAGTCCTCTCATTTTCTGGGGGGGAAAAAAAAAAGTGTCATAACTTAACAAAGCACGTGAACATTTAAAAATATTTCATTAAAATCCATACTGAGCAGATAATTAGGTTTTCTTCTATCAGAAACCACTATTTACAATGCTGTTTCTTACAAGATTCTACCAAAACGGAGAAAATTACAAAGAAAAACAACTTTATAAACCTACTTGCAATCTCYTCTTCATGTACAGACTATATACACTGATCCATTATGGTTCTCACATGTAAAGGTTTACCCKTACAGATAGGTGCAATGTCTGCAGCATTTACAGGCTTCCCATGCAGTTTTTACAACATGCCCTGGAGGATCTCAAGGCCCAGGAATTCGCGAGCTATGTGGAAATACTAGATTTGTTAAATGGACTGGAATTACTGGTGGTGAGTTTCAATAGCAAATGTGTGAATTGTCAGGCATCTGTAAACAAAAGTGTGCGCCTAGATTTTCAGTCTGTAWATGGTCAGACATGGGAATAGCGTGGAGAGCAGCAGTAAGAGATTTATTATTGAACAGTTTTCCAAGAATTTCATAGA
The DNA here is from genome assembly GCA_003342815.1 of Eudromia elegans. NCBI lineage: Eukaryota > Metazoa > Chordata > Aves > Tinamiformes > Tinamidae > Eudromia > Eudromia elegans. The sequence goes on from PTEX01000097.1 coordinate 416,726, forward strand.
TAAAAGACAAGACATAAAAGAGGACTGCGTAGAGCAGACCCATGGGCTTATGTGGCCCRCTGAGAATTTTGCTTGAACAAGCGCAGTGCTCTGGGAAACTCGCCCTTTTGGACTCTCATCTTGCACTCAGCCACGATATAGACCTGCACGGAGCTGGGACACGTGGAGATTTGCTCCCTCGCAGCCGTTTAAATACCTTTAAAATCAAGAATAGACTGCCCCAAAATAACTAAAAATGGCTTAACAAGTAAGCTAGAATGAGAACAAATGGCATCAGATACAACAGCTATAAATGCTAGTCATGGCTTAAATGTTCATTTGAGAAAGATTTGGGGCTAGTTTCTATTTGGAATGCAAATGTCAAAACTCTCAGTCTGCAAAGAGGAGCACAGCTTGACTCTGTTTTTACTTTTGACCTTTTTGAAAGGCCTATTTTTATTTTGATTTTATTATTAATTTTATTTCTTATTTACATATATTTAGTGCTTGATATCCAGGAAAGCTGAGCAACACCAGCAGAGAGCAGGGTGTGAAGCATTTCACACGGTTTTGTGTATTTTTAGATGTTGTTGTCTTCCCATTTCACTTGAGATGGCATCCCGTGGAATTCCTGTTTTCTTGGGGGTTTCAGAAAACTGCTGATGCTCCAGCCTCCTGTTTCCTAGCATTGTAAATGAAGCCTGTCGTGGAAACTCCAAAGCACTGAGACTGTTTATGTTCCCAGTTGTGCTTAGCAAAAAGCATTTTCAGGAGACATGTGTCCCCCTCAAAGCCACAGTGAGCAATGCTTTGCCTGCAGTTGAAAGAAAAATGAGATTATCTTGGAAGAGCGTCAGTGTTTTGCCTTCCCATCTCTAGATACAGCCACATATCCAGCTGTTTGGCTGATCTATTCCGGTTATACYCTATTAGAATCATAAAGACATTATATTTACAACACATTCATGCTGCTACTTGAAAGCCTACACACTGATGTTGGGAATAATATATAAAATGGCTATAGCTGCAAACTGAGCTTATTCTCATTCCTCGGTGATAAATGTTATAGTAGGAAACCGTTTCAAAAAGCAGRCTGTCAGCTTTACCTTCACAGTACCTCTGAATATTTGAAGTCGCTAACCGAAATAAATATAAAATTGCCTACAAAACTCATTCTACGAAAGAGAGTACCATTTATATTCAGAGTATCTTTGATTTCCACAGATATCTTTATTTAAAGCTGTTCATACAAATACCAAACATGTACATTGCAGAACAAATCAGATTGGGCACAGATGAATTGCACACAGCATTAAAACAAGTTTGCTGCTCTTCCAAGCAACCAGGGTGAGTCCTGGTCTGAGTGAACTTGCAAGTAACGGGCCCATGGGTTTCAATGAGAGAATAATTTGATCCATGCGATTACTTCTGTCTCTTTGATACTGCTGTAATTGCTGCTGCTTCTTTAATCCAAAACAACTGAGATAGAAAGGAGAAGCCACATATGTCTGTATCAGGAAAGGCAATACATAACGTTAAAAAAATGTTTCATCAAAGGTGCAACCATTTAAAATGTAAAACAGATACTAGTGAGGTGGCAAATTCAAGCTCTTGCTCAGGGTTTTTATGTAAGATCTTTGAAGTATTCATTTGCCAGGAGTACTTGTTTAAATTTTTTAATGTATTCAGTCAGTCATATTCGGTTCTCTTTTATGKCCTCTTCTCATGAATCACTTGACAGATGGACTTCCACAGGCTCATCCCTTTGGGGAAAGTAAATTTTAAGCCATAATAAGAACATAAGACCTGCCATACTGGATCAGAGCAAAGGTCTACCCAGTCCATACCCTGATTCTGGCAGTAGCCAAGAGCAGCATATTAGATTTTAACGGTAACGGCTTTGATCTTTCGGTGAGTATTACGTTGGTGACTAAGCAGAAAATGCAAAGAAATCCCAAGAACAGAGTATTCCAAAACTCAGAAGGAAGCCCAAGAGAAGCCCTCTCTCCTTATGCTCCAAATCCAGCCCTTGCTGCCTATGTGACGAGGGACATGGRTCAGGATGAGCAGCCGCAGCAAAGGTGGTGTCCTCGCGGGGAGAGCTGAGGTTGCTGAACCATAAACGCAGCCTTGTAAGCAGCAGCATTTATTTCTCCCAAGTTATGTCCTCTTTCCGAGCTAGGTGAGACTGCTTTAGGGTACAAGGGGCAGGTTTTCCATTGTGGAATGGAAATATATGATTAAACTAATGAATGAATGAAACGTGGAATTAAAATAAATGGTTGGAGAGGAGAGGAATGCAGAGCGGACACCGGGATGTCAGTGTGGGTGCAGCTGAAGGGCTAGCCGTGTTTAGTCCTTCCTAAAGGGATAGCTGGTTTTAGAAATCCGGACTCATAATACACATAGAACTCCATCTTTTCTGTACAATTGGACTTCAGAGTGCTCAGGATTTAAGTCATCTTTTTAATCACTGCTTTTTAATTACTGTCTCAATGAAATTTCATCTGTGATAACAACAGCTCTCCCGGAGATCCAGAAGGAATTCTAACGGATTGTAAGTAAATTAAATGTGTAAATCATTATAAAGTTTAAACCTACTGGTCATTGCAGTAAAAACTATATCTAATGCACATGCTAGGAAATCTTGGGGAGAAAAAAGACAAAAAAAAAAAAAAAAAAAGCTTAGTCTGCCAGAATCTTCAAGGATCATTGATAATTTGTTGATCAGCCTTAGGTTCATTAAGTACATGCACTTCGTTATGTGATTAATTCAGAGGCAGCTTTGTAATCAGCAATGAAATGTTTTAAGATTCTTCTGATCCGGCCTCCCCAACCTCCTGCAGCTCATTAGAAAAGCTAATCAGATTGCATTTTCCACCACGCTGTTTATTGTAGCCCTAATGGAAGACAATCACTTTAAAATTACACACCTGGCTGGTAGCTTCTAAAAGCTGTAGGCCACAGAAGCAGTTTTCTTCCTGGACCATTCCCCTTTGCTTTTCTCTATTAGGGAAAGGTATGCAGGGGGTTCTGATAGGATTTGGGGGGAGAATTTTGCAATATAAGATAAAATGAGGTGCTGCTGAAAATATATTTGTGCYTTTGCCATGATTCTTATCTTGTGATTACACATTGAGAGATGGCTAGGAAGATATGATGAGGTTAGTTTAAAACTTAGATGTGTTTCTACTTTATAATTTCATTATCTGACAGTATTAAAAGCTTCTTCTTGTGTTTTTTTTCTTGGAATGAGTAATATCAGGTTGAAAAAAAATCCATTAGATATGGAGGAAAAGTATGATGATATTTAGTGGAAAAAGAACTGRAAATAAAGATGAACTAAAATATAGGGCACTCCTAAGTGCCTAGCAAGTGGATGCTCATCTATCGTGTCCACAATATTCCTTCTGAAGGGTGGCTGGATGGTGAACACAGCAGAGACAATTCACAGCAGCCTGTGAGACTCAGTCGTTCCACCTATTAYAGGAAAAGGTCCTTTTAGTGACGTAGGTGTGAAGAACCTCAGACCAGGGGCTGCCTCCAAGGTGGCAGGGTGGCTCATCTGGTGCTCCGGGCTCCTTTCCTGAGGAACCCGTCATTTCTGCCTTGCGTGGTCACAAGTTTATCTGTGGCTTGACCGAAGCTTTCCCAATGTGTGTGAAGATGGGAACGTTTCCTCTCGTGTGTCTGGACTAGCATCCGTGGGCTAAGGGAGGCTCTCTGATAGCGTGTGTCTAGAACAGGGCTCATTCTTAATGAAGGTGCTAGTATTTGCACTGTGCAAAGGACATCATGYGGTGGGGAGTGATTTAGGAATAATCTTGATTGATTTATCATAATAGGGACTCTTTCTACATCTGCACCTTCCCTGCCTTGCCAAAAGATGCTCCTTACAGCTCTACCTGCCTGCACTAAAAGGCAAGCACATGCCACAGAACACCATGCAGGAGTCTGCATGCCTAACGCGGGTGAGTGCCTCTCAGCCAGCCTGCTCTAATGCACCAGCCTCAAGGGCTGGCTCCTCTGCTTGGGATTTACCTTCTAGTAGCCATCAGGGCTCTGTGCAGGAGCAGCTAGGTGTTTAAACCCTCTCTCCCTATAAAAGATGTCTTTAGGCTTTCAGGCTGTTTTTGTAACACTCCAGCAATTTGATGAGAATAGTCCCACGGTCATTTGCATTCCTGTAATGAAGCATTCCGAAATTAACTTGYAAGAGAGGACCGAAAGCTAGAAGGTCAAGCTTGCCTCAAAATTCAGATTTGTTTTTAAACAAGCTTGTTCAAAACAGAGATATGCATTAAGATGTGGGTTTTTTTTCTTTCTCTCTTCATAAAATTTATATACTTCACTTACATTTAAAAACTATTGYAGTAGTGAAGAATGCAAAAGGTAACATGGATGAAACACAAGCGTTTTGATTAGAGTTCTCTTTTTAACATGCACTGATGGTAGTACTAAAACTGTTTCTGATGGGATGTTTAACCTAAAAAGCTTTCAGGTGATGCTACCAATATTTGTTTCTTTGGCTCTGGTGCCATCTAATGGTTTGATCCATATTTCATTAAGTTAGTYATTTTAAGCAGCTAGTTCTCTACAGCCCTAAGTGCAAGTGTGGGGTGTCTTGGGGTTTTTTTTCTCTGTTTTAGAAATCTAGATAATAAATGTTGGAATGTTAAGAATTGGTTACAATAGGCAAATATTAGAGAGAAATACTGCTTTTTTACTGCCACAGAATGCATCAAAATGCAAGATTTTTGAGCAAAGCCTTAGAGACTAAGATATCTTGCAATAAGGAAGAAAAGCAGTTTTACACCAATAGTAACCTTAATTTTTCTGTACTTTGTTCTGCCATTGAAAACTATCTGTAGTTTACAAATTACCTTTTTTTTTTTTTTTTTTACAAAAGAATAAAAATCAGAACAGATCCTTGGATTGTATTTATTTAAATACAGTAATCTGGCCACAGCTGTTCAAGCACCTATGGACGACACAAATTAGATGTTTTGAAACTCTGTGGATAAACCATGCTAGGTGATCACCCTAAATGTGCAAAATTCCTTACTCGGAGACTATAACTTATCAGTCACAGAACTAAATGGAAAGCAACAACAAAATTATTTTAAAAGCACTGTTTGTGAAAGGACAAAGGCAAATATTGAAAAAAAAAATAAGGAACTGCTTTATTGTAATAAGTTTACTTAAAAACAAGTAAATGCTGAGACTTGCAAAAACCAAACACTGAACAAAATTTATACAATAAGACAAGGTGAAATATGCAAATAAATTATTAATGCTATAAAAAGAGAAAACCTTCCTCTAGTCTAAATAAATATCTTAAATATATATAATATTCTTTATAAATAAGTATTTGAATATTCACTTATTTAAAAATACTTTCTGTGTAGCTGAAACTCCAAGCTACCCTGCTACCAACCAATTATACACTAGAAATAAGGTATTTCAGTATAGGAAAAAATATTTTAAAAAGCTAACAAGTGAAACAGTTTGTTTCTGGGAAACAACTCTGTGTGAAGGAGATATTTTAATTGGCTACAGAAGACAAAATCTTACTACAAAGTGCACAAAGGTGACCGTTTGTAACCCGGTGTAGGTGAATCCCACATACGGATGGAATCCCTGCAAAACGGGATAACTTAGTGCTAACCAGGCAGTATCATTCCTTTAAAAATCTGTGCCATGGATAGTGTTTTCTCGAGCACGTGTAGCTGGGTAGCATCACACAGCTCGTGTCTTAGCGCAGGAACATTTTTGGTATTGAGTGCTCTGTGAAGCATCAGGGTGTGCATACTTACAGGACAAATGCCTGTGTTTAACACTTCTTAAGGTGGAAGAGAAATGGTTCATTAACACTGTGCCTTTTTCCCAGGAGAAAGTTTTCAGGAATTGGGAGGGRTGAGGGATCCATCACCATCCACAGACCCAAGTGCGGAGAGCTGCATGCAAGTTTGCTTTCCATGTCTCGGCTCAGTGAGTTCTGCCCAGCTATTGCTGATTTGGAGGTAACCAGCCCACTCATTCCAGCCACATCCTCTGTGAGAGGAACCACCCTTTCTTTTCTGCTCTGCTATTTTTTTGTTTTGTTAATTCCCTTTTAAGTGYTGGAACTTGGTCTTAGCAGTGGTTGTTTCACTTTGTTGTTTTTTCACCTGTGCCTCAGACACTACATTGCAGRAAGTATACTCTGCATATTCCCTTCTACAAAAATCATGAGCATCTTTGTCACCAGTTGCATTTATAACCTATTTTTCCTTAAATGGTAGATCAGCCGCATCAAAATTAGAGGGGAGAGCTAGAGATGGGATCACASTCAAAAAACGTCTCAAATACCCTTACAGAACTGTCATTATCGATCACCTCTGAGACTGGGATGGAAAACAAAGATGCCAGTGCCTGGATTTATGCTCATCTTTCTGCTCCAAGCCTACTGAGAAGGAAGAGCTGGAGATTCCTACAGGCTAGAACTATTACGATCCACAGTCTCTACACTATTTGGTCCCTGAACACCTAAATCTAAGCCCTCCTCTTCTTCCAGTATATCTGAAAGACCACGACTATGGCTTTGGTAATTGGGATAATATGACTTCCAGTTTTCCATTCTTGGYGTCCAGCCTTCCTCTTTTTCTCTTTTAGGTTGCCCCACACTGGAGATTTCTTCAGGTAACTTTATTTGTTTCTTATTGGTAGAATCACATAGGCTTTTCTGGATAGGTARCTGGTTTGTTCCAGTGTCTGTAGAATTAACTTTCTCTGGTTCAAGCTGACTAAAATATAGATGGATAGAGCTCAAAGAAGCTCCATCATCTTCCTTAGCATCTCTGCGAGCAGTTGAAAATTCATCAAAGCTGTTATCCGAATCAACATARTGAACCATTCTAGGCTTGTTCATATTGCTTTTGACTGGCAGATTTTCAAGTAAATTGCTTTTAAGCACACACTGTTTTTCTGTCTTATTCCTCTGAACATCCTCAAAATAATCCTCTTTCTGAAAACCTAATGAATCTTCATGCCACGCAGCAGAAAAGTCAAGTCTTGATGACTGTTTGCTGACTTCTCCCTGCTGATAAGGTGRTAAGCATGTGTTACCATCTTCATTTTTTGCAATGTTTGACTTCCGTGGCAATGTGGCAAGCCCATGCATCATGCTAGACTTGGGAGAAAACTGATTTGGGGAAACATTTTTTGGGGGTGAAGTTACAGAGTTGCRGATGTTACCAGTGAAGGGAATGGCCAGTCTGGCATCTTGATTTGCTACCTGTGAGGAGGAGAAAGAGGACGTGCTATGGGCTGAAGTCTGAGAGTCYGGGAATTCCTCATGTGGCTTTCCAGGTGTCAGTCTTACACATGTAGGCTTCGGCAGGCAGGAGCAGCTGGGAGCATTCAGCAAGGCTGGAGGAATCACAGCTGGCACCGAATCAACAGATTCTCCATATGGAGACAAAGTTCTCACAGAAACCTTTGGGGACACTTGGAATACTTCTAAATGGGCCAGATCTACCAGGGCACTCCCAGCTGTTGGAGATAAAATTTCCTTCACCCTCTGTCCGTTGATGTACACGGCATAACCAGTAACTTGCACTCCATTGGAAGATCCTTCAGCATCGATTGTAACTGGTAGCCAGCTGATAAGCAAAGAGTTTACTGATGGTCCCGGTTCCACTTGAACATCAAGCGGAGCATGAGGTACCCCTGCGGATGGAGTGACAAACCTAACGGTGGCTGAATTTTGCGCTGCCTTCTGGCGAGCATGCCACTTCAAATCCTTAGGCCAGGCTTCCACTCGTGCTTCATACTGCATGTTGGGTTGCAGGCTTTGGAAAGCATACCAGTAGACACCCGGCTTYACCATATCACAGTCCCTTTCGTTAAGGTACACGGCGTGCGAATAATTGCTGCTGCTTGGCATCCAGGTCACCTCTGCTGAAGTAGGAGTGATGCTCCTAAGTTTCAAACATTCTGGAGCTATATGAAAGTCCTTCCCTACGAGGATAGTACACTGCATCTTGTCTGAACTTCCTTTCTCTGTTACACTTTGAACTGAAATTCGGTAGGTCTTATTTTTTAGGTCTAGGTCTTTAATCACTGCTTGAGTTTCAGAGCTGAATGTCACGTTCTGGCTACAGAAGCTACACTCGGTATCTACAGAAATGCTGTAGTTCTGCACCTCCTCCCACACACCTAGTACAGGTGGAGGCTCCCAGCCAATAATAATACTGCTTGCAAATTGCTTCATTAGTGTGAGATTTCTTGGATAAGGTACGGGTGCATGACTAAGAGGAGTCTCTGTGTCTCCTGCCCTACCAGTAAACCCACTGACACAGATTCCTTCCTCAAGACCATCATTTTTTCCCCCATCGTGATCACTTCTGCTGCAAAAACTCACTTCATGATCTGAACTTTGCAAGAAATCACTTGGGTCTGGAGGCACAGTCGTCATCAGGTCGTCATCTGAAATTTCTTCTATCAAATTAGAAGGGACCAACCCTCTTCTGCCATCCATGAGTTCACCCTCAAAGAAGCCGTCCTCATCCATGTCTCCAAAGATATAAACGTATTCTCCAGCAGTGAGAGGAAGCTCTATTTCAGGGTGTTTATTAGGACCAACATAAGGATCGTAGCTATATCGAGCTAGAAAGACTCTAAGCTTTGCCGGTTGTTGTCTTGAAGACTCCAGAAACAGGGAATGTTTGTCTGTTACTGATTCTTCTGTGTCACTTACGGCGTCCTCGTCTGAAATATGGCAGGATCTAGGGCTGTCCTGTGTGGAATCGGATTTCACGGTACTTGTTGGGGTTGCCAGGGGCTTTGTTGGCCTCTCAAAAGTATCRGAACTATTTTCACTGCARCAAAGATCATGGGCGTCCTCTGCAYAGGTCTGTGTTGTTGTGGAAAAACATGTGACGTGTGGCAGCTCTGAAATGACACGGTTGGGGTTTTTTACTTTCAATTGTTCAAGTTCCTGAGATAACAGGTTATATTGTTCAGTTTGATTCTCATACTGATTCTTTAGCTCTCTCATCTGGGCTTGAAAGTGTCGCATGACTTCTTCGTGTGCAGCTTTTACTTCTCCTTGAGCCTTCTGTAAATGCCTGACTTCCTCCTCTTTCTTCTGTAGCACCAGCCGTGTTTCCTCATGTTCATTCTCCAGCTGTTGCTTTCTCTCTGCTATTTTTCTCATGTCTTTCAGTTCGTGCTCTAGATCTTCCAGTTTGGTTTGAAGATGGTTTGTCTCTTGGATGGCAGAATTCCGCTCTTCTGTCACTTGTGTTAGTTTCACCTTCAGATCACTGTTTTCAGATCGAACCTTTTCTGTCCATTCTGTCTTCCCAATGAGGTGAGAGTTTTCTTTAGCAAGTCTGGCGTTCTTGTTCATCACTTCCGTAAGCTGCACTTCCAACTCTTCACATCTCTTCTGCTTTTTTGAAACTTCTTGTTCTAGATTTTTGTGCTGCCTTAGCCTTTTGTGGAGCTCCGCTCCCAAGTAGAGGTCTCTCTGCTGCTTGTTGAMTTGGCCTGTATTTAAAATGGTGTTTTCGTACTTCCCAGACACACTTTCTAAAAGCGATTCCCACGACTCTGTGTCTTTTGCCAAAGTGGTAATTTCTGTTTGTGTTTCCTTTGACAAAGATGAGCTGTCTAAGCTCGAGTCCATGCTTGTTGCCACTGTCTTTGTTACTAGGCAYGCTGGAGAAGAAACATCTTGAACAGCTCTTGAGGAGCTCAGAGACCCCTTTAGGTTCCTCACTGCCATCTGTCTCTGTGAGCATAACGCTTCTCTCTGAGATTTGCTTATCAAATGGCTGAAGTTGCTAAAACTGAGACAGTAGGAGCCCTCCCTGTCTGCAGCCAGTTTGGCCTGAAGGTCCCAAAACTTCTTCTGCAAGATTTCTATCTGCTTATCCTTCACCAGAAGAGTTTTAGCATGTTCTCTCATTTCTTTAGCTCTTTGCTGGGCATATGATTTCAGGCACAGTTCCATGCTGGAGCTTTGGAGGGGCAGCGGTATTGGAGCACTGATCACCTTGAGGTTGGTCTCGTGCAGTTGCCGGGACCTTTCCCCCAGTTGCTTGGTGATGACAGCTAGCTCGGCGTTCTTCTGCTTGAGCCTCTTCACCTGCTCGCGCACTTCGGGAAAGCTTCTCTTCCTCAGAAGGCAGTTCTTGCTTTGCAGCTCGCTGCACCTCTTCTCCAGGTCCCTCAGGGCGCTCTGCAGGTGGGTGTTCTCCTCCACCAGCTCCCTGTACCTGCTGTCGAGCAGCCACTCCTGCTGCTGCCCGGCTCTCCGAACGCTCCCCTCGCCCACCGGCCCCGGCACGCCCGGCTTCCCTTCCGGGGGCGAGTCCAGGCACTGCAGCACCAGGTCCTCCCCCACAGCCTCCGGCAGAAACTCCATGCTGTCCCCTTCCTCTGGGAAGCCCTTGGGCATCATCCAGTGCCCCGCCGTGGGGCTTTCGCTCTCCTCGAGGCCCGACGGGGTTTGAGCGAGCTCCTCCTCCGGCGTGCTCCGGGACTTGGCGCGGCCGCCGTCCCCGCCGAGAGCCCGGCTCCCGTGGCCCTGGGGGCTGCAGGCCGTGACGAGGCTCTCCCAGGAGCAGGGCCGGGGGGTCCTGCCGCCCAACAGGGCGCGGGGGCTGCGGCCGGCGGCGCGGGGCGAGCCGGGCGCGTCGCCCTCGTAGCGCTCCAGGATGTACTTGGTGAAGAGGCTGCGCTCGAGCTGCAGCTCGTTCTGCAGCTGCCGGATGCGCGCCGCCTGCTCGCCGTCCGTGTCCCAGCGCAGCTTGCCCAGCACGTCGCGCAGGCGGCCGCGCGCCTCGCCGCCGCCGCGCCGCAGCAGCTCCTCGGCGAGCTGCCGCTGCAGCTCCCGCGCCTGCCGCACGGCGGCGTCGCGCTCCCGCCGCAGCAGCTCCTGCGCCTCGCGCAGCTCCGCCTCCTTCCAGCGCAGCAGCTGCCGGATCTCGGCGGCGCGCTGCCGCTGGCTCAGCTCGCGCAGCCGCTGCAGCTCCCGCGCCTGCTGCTGCTCCCACTTGGAGCGCAGGCGCTCGGCCAGGCGCCGCTGCTCCCGCGCCGCCGCCTCCTTCAGCTCGCGGGCCTCGGCGGCGAAGCGGCGCCGCAGCTCGTGCGAGCGC
>PTEX01000097.1:430994-487360 GCA_003342815.1 Eudromia elegans
GGCGGGGCCTTGGGGGGCCCGGGACCCGGTTCCTCCGCACTCACCAGGGCTCGGCGGAGGGTTGGGGGGCGCCGCGCGGCGCCGCCGCCGCCCCCTCGCTCAGGGGGCTCCCGCGGTGACTAAGCAAAGAGGAAGGGCCGCGCCGGGGGAAGCGCCGCTGTCCGCGCCGGGGCCCTGCGGCGGGACGGGGCGGCCGCCGCCGCGGCCCCGTTACAGGCAGGGCTCCCCCTTCCCCCCCGGCGCCGCGCGTGACGGGCGCGCCGCGCGGGGAGCGGGTTATCGCCCTGAAACATGGACCTGGGGTCACAGGTTTCCTCCGCGCCCGGCGCTGCGGCGGCCCCAGCCCCGCGCTCGGCCCTTCCCGGCTCCCGCGGCCCCTTTGTACAGGTGAACGCGGCCCCTTCCCCCCTCCCGGGGAAGGGCACCCGTAATCTGTGTTAAAATACAGCTTGGGCTGGAGCCCTTGTGCGCCTCGTTGTTTCCTTTGAGAAGGAGGTGCCRCAGGAAAGGAGAGCGATGACCGTGGTGCCCAAAGCGTGAGAGTTATTTTATGTGCCAGCTTATTATTATCATTTAACTTCACGGACTGTGTGCTCCGGGTTTGCCTGGGATGCACGCACTTAGCGGCATAAAATTTAGTCGTCTGTAAAATTCGATGGCTGKAGCCTATGGTATTTGCATGTAAAGTGCCTATGACATAAATCAATGGATTTCACAGGCCGGTGCGGTGGGAAGCCCCCTCACTGCCCGGCAGTCTCTTAACCCTTTTGGAAATCCTGTCCCCAGCGGGTGCCGCGTAGCCCTGCCCTAGCACTTGACAGGTGTATAGGTGATTCTGGTAAGTTTATTCATTACACGTTACTCATATTACACTTTGCAGCTGGCTTCAGGCGTGTGGACCCCTGCTAGGGATGGGGTTTCACTGGGGTATGTAGCTAGCAGGTTTGGAAGTTAAGTTTCTTTAATTGTACAGAGAGGTAGTTAAATGTCATATCTTAATCAATTTAAAGGAATAGATCAATTTTCTTTTCCTAAGGTTAGTTTTACCTTTTTAAATAGGTTTCATCAGAAACYAAAATGTTAATACTAGAATACCTTGTATTGCAGAGCCAGTCATATATGTAAAATCATGGGTGTAAGCATTTAACTGTATGAGACAGCATTCATTTTTTATCTTGTGCTCCATTTAGCTTTTATTATTATTATTTTGACATAGCTGTAAGGTCATTTCATCAATATATCTGTTGCTTCATATTCAAATAAGGTTGCCCTTTGTTTYAGGTAGTAAACTACCATTTAAGTTATCTTTCTGTACGCCCAGCTTTTCTGCGTGCTTCTGTGTTCATTAATTGTTCCAGATCACATCGCTAATGTTCTGGAAAAGGAAATATGTATTTATAAATGCTTGCATTGACAACTTAAAATATAACAGGAAAAATCTAGAAGATGAGAAATTATCCTTAATAACTGCAGTACCTTTTCCTCACCTCACTCTATTTTTAAAAGGTTACAATTAGTKCTGCAATCTTTTAATAAAATACCATTAGTGTTTTGACATTCTGATCTATTTCATTTTTAGGAAACCGGTGTGGTAGCTGCTTTTCAGGGGGAGTGGTGTGGGGAGGAAGGAGACCTTGATAACTTCCCTCTTAACGTTTTTACTTTCATTTCTGTTGTCTTGCGTTAGCAGATTATGCTCTTTTTCTGAGCAAGCTGCACAGCTATGAGGTGCCGTACAGTGTGACTTGTGAAGACTTAAACAGGCAGCTCTGTGGCTTCCTCTGTAGAGCAGAGCTGAGCCAAGCCAACGGGCTTCGAGTTCCCCATCCATCTCGGCAGGAACAGCCTAGAACCGGAGTCCTGATGCTGCARCCCAGATTCCTGCAGCAAGATGTTTTACAGCCTTGTAGGTCCTAATTCGCATGTGTATCAACCCCATACTTTCCTCTAAAGGAAAACTCACCTATCAAAAAAGACATTCTGAAGTCTCTCACTGCTGAAGTTTTTTAAAACATAAAGAGTCTGATGTGTCTTTCACAGAGTCATAGAATAGTTAGTGATTAAAGCAAGTAGAGCTTTTTGTTTGTTTTGTCACATGAGTATTGAAATAATTTAGGATAAGTATTAACTTTGAGTGGTCTTTGAGCCAAATATTAAGTTTGATAAGTGAGAATATATTTTGATCCTTTTATATGTCACATAAGGGAAATAGGAATTTTTTTTAAGGTTTTGCAGATGTTTTGAAGTACTGGAATTCTTCCCTGGGCACGTGTTGTGGAGCTTGGTTATTTGTATTAATTACATTGGCACTGAGAGGCTGGTTGTAATAAGTTCATAATAACATGCTGCCTGCCTMGGAGTGCTTGCTTCTAGTAGAAAATTGGGAACATGAGTATTGTTTCCACCCCCTAACCGGGAGCGGATATCCTTCTCAGATTGTGGAAGATATCCATATCTCGACTTGCAAATCCCCTAGTGAAATAAGCACTGAAATTGTGCTATTGCACAGTTCAGTTTCAAACATTAAGCAAAACTATTACAAGCTTAAGTCTCTATATTGTTATCTTTGACTATACATGAGCAAATACTATTTCTTAAGCCAAAGACCATATTTGCAGGTTATTTTTTCCAAAGCTATATGCCATTAAATATTCCATCTGAAGCTTTCTCTACTGTTTGATTTTCTTTAAGCATTTCCAAGCATAAACMTAGATTAGTGAAAAGATGAAATAAACATAGTTAATGAATCACATCCCACAACACTTGAGGTGGGGTTTTGATTTATAAGCCACCATTACACCGCTTAAAAGAGCCACAATCGTCAGATCTCAACTCCTCATGGAATGTGAGAGGTAGGAATAAAGCCGTCTTTGTCAAGGACGTGTTGTTAAGGACAGTGTCTTAGGGAAGAACAGGCAAATACAAAGTTTAGTTTTATTTAGGAAAGTAGAGGACCCTTCTCTTTTGAGGGAGTTATTTTGCCATAACCACGTCATGACTGTTTCTTCTTTAAAACCTACAGTCTCCAGAAAGGTATGATGGGGAACACAGATCTCCAGAAGAAGTGCCAGGAGATTTGATGGAATTCAGTTCACAGTCGCCACTTACCAGTGTAAAACGAGCAGTTTCCAYGTAAGATCAGTTGCACTGAAAACCAGAAATGACATTGGGAGCAGCAGAGGGTAGCTGAGAGTAGTAATAGATGCTGCTTGCCAATTCACTTTATTAACCTGGTAAAAAACTGCTGGATATTGAGCTGTGGTTTGAGTACCTGTTTTTGTAAGTGCTGCTCAAGATGAGTGTCGCGTCCTGTGTTCGAGGCTACTTCCTTCTCTGCTGATCCACAAGGCGACCAAACCAGCTTTCTATTTGTTTTCTTGTGAGTGTTAAAAAGTGCCCTCAGTGTTAGAAATAGAAAATAGATTTAAACAGTAAACAGCACCTCGTATATGGAGTGCAGTGTATAGATACTTATTTTAATCTTACTGTTTTCCCTCTGCTTTCATAATTGCATAGTTAAACATTTATGCAACTATTGAACTCCGTGATAAAAAGCAAACCCAAAGCCACACCCAGGAACCTCTGGTAGATGGCATGGACGTGCCCGGAGCGGCGCTCTCGTAAACAGCAGCACCGTCCYGCATACGTGAGCCTGGAGCTGTGCCCATATCTGCAAAATAGTTCATGATTCAGAACTGATCCGAACACTGGTTCTCAGTAATGTGGGAAATAGGAATTTCAGCTGGTTTTGAGTAGTATATGGTTGTCCTTATATAGAAGCGAGAATATAGACTGATTCATTTTCCTTTTTTAAAACTCAGAATTGAGAAGAGATTTTTCTTAAAAATAAAAATTTTAAGGACAAAATCTGAGTGAAGATCAAATGGAGATACTTTGCCAAAAAGGAGAATTACTCAGCAAATAAAAGGCATGTGGGTTAGCAGGATTGTAGTGTCTCAGTGGAAACTTAGTAATAACTCTTACAAGAGCTATAATCAATCTAGGAATGTTTACTTTTTTTTTTTTTTTTTTTTTCTTCTACGAGATTCAGAATTGAAATTGGCCATCTCTTTACCAGTGTCTTGGGGCCTGTTTAACTCGTCACGTTTCTCTTAGGGAACATATTTATAAACAGGCAAACATAGACTATAAACAGTAGGTAACCCAGGTTAGAGTTATTTCTATGGACATTTTCTTGGCGCATTTAATAGCATTTGGGGCTTAATGCAGAATGTTACCGTAGTTGAAATGAACTCTTATGGTTATTCCCATAATTCTTGGATTATGCTCTTGCAGGTACTTACCTTCACTTCTCTTTCATRTGTAGCTTGTAGACTTTTTTAGATAAGGGTCGGAGTTTGCATGATGTATGGGCTGAGCAGTTTCAGGATTGTGTCCAAAATCAGCTTTTGTAGTGTTGTGTGAGATGTCATAAACGCGCGGGAACTAGGAGTTCTAAGATCATTAGAAAATCAGGGAAACTGTGGATTTAGTTACAATTGTAATGGCTGAAATGCCTTTTWAAATATTTATTATATTTTAAGATGATGGCATTTATTTTAATTTCAAACATTTAATTTTTTTTCCCATGAATAGGACAAGTGATTGCCCAGTATTGTAAGTCAAAATTGTAAGTACTTATTGATTATATGAGAGAAAGATGACATGTACTTTTATGACTACCTTCAGTGCGCTACTTAAAGATCAGAAAATACATCCAAAACAATATTCTCTCTGTTTTATGTGTTGTGGGTAGCACTTTATCAGAACATGCCCAAACTACAAATGCCATGTTCCCAWGAGAGCCTCATGAAATAAGGAGAAATTTCGATTTTATAAATGGGAAAAACAGTCAYGTGCAAGGTTGATAACAGAGCAGGGAATGAAATATTGACTTAAATTCTTACTTCAGCATTGTACCCATTAGTTAGACTCCTTCAGTGCTCCTCTAATTATGTTACTTAAATTAAGGGGTGGAGGACAAGAATAGGAACTAATCTATTTACTGTGTTGCCTGGGCTCTGAAGGTTTATTTTAAAATAAATAYCTCTACTACATCCTCTTTACCCTGATATGGTAATTTTTGTCTTTTAGACTTGCTTGGGCCCATGATAGATGCAGAATAGCTTTTAATCTCTGCGCTGTTTGAAGGTATTCAGCACCCCAGTGCCTTTAARTGGTGTTTTGGGCTTCACCTGTCACTCTAGGAGTGGGGCAAAGGAAGCAAATGATTCACCTAAGGCCTCTGCTAGTGCCCGCAGTGGTGCCAGGGTGGAAGCTGCCTCTCTATACCCATCATCTGCTTTTCCAGTTGTCAGCCACCCCAGCAGAGCCTGGGGAGGAGGCAGGAAACATAGTCTGATACGCTGCAGGAATTGCTGCTTTTTGGTTTTGAAAGCAAATTCTTGCATGGGCTTCACAGGTTATTTTAAATGGGGAGAGGTTTCRAGCTAGCTCTCTGCTGGCTGTCTGATGTAGTGTCTTCTAGACTCTTTAATTCCCTTTTTAGTGTCATGAGATTCAAAGAAACAAGGGAGCGATTTGTATATTTATTTGAAGCTTTCTGTAGTTTTATTTTGCGGTGATTCCTGCGCTGGGTTGTTGCATTTCTTAATCACAGCATCTCGGTGAGCAAAGCAGCGTTTTAATACARATTTACTTTCTGAAGTGTAAGTGTTCAGTTTTCCAGTAACATGAAGCCACACTTTATTAATTTATTTTATTRGTTTAATAATATGCCTGAGTTACAGACCTGTAATCCACCCTTCATCTGTGTACTGAATTTTTGTCCGAACCAAGAACTGTGTAACACTGGCATCTGAATATGTAATAAAAGCTACTGCGTGGGAGCTGGATCCCCACTGAGACACGATAGCAGGTTTTCTGCAGTACGTGTAATGCGTTTTTAACATAGTGGCTAGAAAATGTCTAAAGTTATGAGTTTTCCTTGGTTTAGAAGGAAGAAGGCACTGATAATACGTGTTTATTCATGCTTAAATGCATGCTGCTTAATCTAGGGGGTTTTCTTTTTTGTTTGTTTCTCATTATGCTTGATGCATTATATCTAGTGTGGAATGGGATTTTCCCTTTTATCCCTTCTAGAGTCGTGGTTTGCTACAACTTAACAGTTCTGTATGTGTGAAAATCAGGCACCCTGAAAGGCAGATTTGAGTGATTTGTGACCTCGACCCTGTCTGGGTTTGTGTCAGTCTCTTCCTGAGCTGGTGCTCTCTATACTGAGCATTCAAAGCCAGATGTTAAGTGTGTTTTAGTTTCAGTGCTGCTAAGTGAGGTCTTATTTCTATGGTAAGTTAGGTTACCTGCTTTGGAATGCTTGGGCTGTTCTGCATCACTACCAGTGTGCTTCATAGGAGCCTTCTCCCGTCCGTGCACGGCGGAGGTGTGTGGGAGCTCAGCCTCTGCTGCMGGCCTCGTGTTGTTTTTCCTTTCTCCTTCCTGTACCTTTGGAAATCTGAGATTCCCTTGGGGTTTCGCATTTTGACATGAACCTGGGATTAAGCTAGAGACTACGGCAGGTATTAAAATGTTGCCAATGAGGTGTGGGAAGGTTTGATCTGTGATGAACATAAAGCAAGTTTAGCTAAACCCCATAACACCAGAGCACCTGTACCGGAACAACTGTTTGTTTGTTTTTCAATATGTATTGCATTTGCTTGTAGCTGGTGACTTTGCCATGCTCATATGAAGTCCARTTTTGCAAACACAGTTGCACCCACCCATGGAATATTGTGCTSCTGGAGGGCACCACTAGTGCTGCATCAGCAACATTTTTCCTGATGTGAGTGGATGCACCCGCATGTGCCTCACTTTGGAAAACACTGAGCAAGTTTTACATTTCACTGTGGGTGATTTTGAATTTACTTTAAAGCTCGGATTCTTAGATAAAGAGCAAAGAGCTACTGTTGTGAAAAGAAGTGGAATTTCAGGTGTTTCTTTTTGGTCTCCTAGTTTYAGGGTGATAGGCTTTGAAAAGCATTTGCTACACTTTGATTGTACATCRTTTTAAGTATAAAATAGACTTGATATTTTTTGGTGATTTCTGGACATCTCAATGATCAAAAATGGTTTGACTGGTGGTTTCTGAATAGAAATGTTTACTTCATACAAGTAATTTCTTTATTCAAGAGAGATATGACTGCAAAGAGAGATATGCTCATAATTACTGTTAGCTCTGAGGGAGGAAATGGTAGGATGCATCTGCTTGAGTAACTGATCTAATAAAACTATTTTGGCTTGAATTAGTATTTTTCTATTTTTGCGTTGATTTAAGTTGATTATGCAGGAATTTGTTAGTTTTCAGTTGACATAATAGGTCTGTTCAGTGACTTTATCAGTGTGTTTGAATAAACAATTTAATAAAATAAATCCTCTAAACCACTAATTTGCACATGTAGAGAAGTCCTATGACAAGCTTTATTTCTGTGTTTCACAGAGTTATCAAAATCTGTTACCAAAGACATTGGTTTGAATACCAGACATAAGACGATTTTTAACAYAATAGAAGTCGGAATGTTTATCTGTAATCTTATTAGTAGGACTTTTTGGTATCATTGTGGCATATCAATAACATTGTCATAATACCCTGCCTTGGATAATTTTATTTTTTGCATTTTTTTTTWAAATTGTGTGTGTTGCAACTCCTGAAACCACAAGTTGTTTAATGTTGAAGAAAGCTGTGATGATCTCTCAAAGCATTTTGGTAAATAAGTATGAACATATTACCCATGATTGTTATTAATTTCCACTTATGACTTTGTTTGCTTTTCAGGAGCTTGAAGAAATCCGCAAATGTGGAATGAAAAACTTCCGTAATATCCAGGTTGATGAAGCTAATTTATTGACCTGGCAAGGGCTTATTGTTCCTGTGAGTACAGACTGCTGCTTATTCTAATGAGCTTTACAATGAAATGGAGACCGTTTGTATCAAATACACAGTTTACTAGTATTTTAAGTGWTAATAGATAATCTTTGCATCCTGACAAGAAATTGTTTGTATTACGAAGCTTACACTCAGATACAGCTGTCTGCAATGCCAGTTGTTAATAAATAGAGCATAACTTTCCACATAGTGCACTGAGGCACCTTAAAACTCTCCAGGATCTCATGGTCTGGGCAGTGAAATGCAGTCCTGTATTGGATCCTTGGTGTCTTTAGACTTCCTTGTATAATCTTGAGTAAATATCATAATCTTCCTGTCTCATTACCTTTGAGATTTTTGTGTGTTTTGCTTTATCAAAATCCGATAATGTTACTGAGTGTCTCTTACAAGTAGTGTAAAGAAAAGCCTGTAGGCAATTGAAAGGGATTTCAGACTTCTGTAACAAATACCTGCCTGTGTGGAGCAAAATTGTGTCTGTGGGTGGCCAGGCTGTGGCCTCAGGGGTGCCCCAAGGTGATGGAAAGGGAAAGCAAGTGCAGTTTGTTATTCTTTGCACCAAACTAAAGCTACCAAATAATATGTCAGCATAGGAAAAAGCTTGAGGTATGAAATGCTCTGTTTGCTTCTTAATAGATTTTTCTTTCTAATTGACTAGATTTATTTCAAGGACAAAATTGAACATTGGAAAAAAAGTTGGATGGAAGGAAAAGGTTTGGATTTTCAGAACTGAACTATATGAAGCAAGTTTCTTTAGTAAGGCATGAATTAGCTTTTTAAGATAATGTTTAATGRAAGTAGATATCTATTTGAGTGACACAGTGGCCAAAGCAAGAATCTGGTCAGTTGGTTTCCTGGCTGAAGCCACTGGGATTTTCACCTCACTTTTCATATGTCCTGTGTTCGCTTCAGTGCGTGACCAGCCTCTAAATCTGTGCCATGGAGGTTGTAGTAGTAGGTCACCTGCTTTCTCCTGGGCAGTGCCTGGAGGGAGAGACCTGTGTAAACGTGTCTTTCTGCACAGCTTCCAAGCACTGACTTGACAGTGCCTCTGCTTCGTTATTTGAAGGCAAATCCTGAACTTGCATCACACAGGCTCCACTGAGGTACTTGCTAGGCCTCGGAGCTTGAAATACTGTAGACCAGCAGATTGAGTTTACTCTGCTTACTTATAGTTGTTCAAGTAATGGCTTTGGGTGTTTTAGGCCCAACTTGCAAACAAAGGAACCAAAATTTGACACTAAAATTTGACACAGCTGATACACGATACCCCTTATGGGCTGTTCTGAGAGTTATGATTTGTGAGTAGCAGTTTACTGTTCTCATACTACTTTGTAGTGGTATAAGGCAGATAAACTTTCTGAAAAGGAAAATGCCAAAATATTTGGTTATTCTTGTTAAAATTGGTGGTGTACAAATAGGCAACTATCTTTAACAAAGTTTCAGCTCTGTGGAGTTTGTGGTTAGTGCTTGCACAGGTTCAGGACTTCAGAAGTGTTACAAATAGCACTGCAGTGCTTCACACCAACCTGCGTGGACTTCATATCTACCTTTTCATTTATATTATAGCATGTTACAAGGGTGTAAATTAGGTTTTGAATTCACTCTCAGTGTAGTTAAGAGAGATTTTTGCATGAACTCTTTATTGTGTTATTTAAGAAAGTAATGTGACGTACCTGTCTTAGGAGTAGTATGGGTTACTGTTTTGAGGATACACTGTAAATGACATTTCCTTTCTTAGCTTTCTTTCTAGCTATTGCACTGCTGGAGTTGATTTAAACATGGCAAACACAAGCCAGTTGCTTTTTTATTTTTTTATGCTGGGTTCTTGCGTTTAAAACATTGCATGTTGTATCCATTTTAGAAAACGTTCAGGATTTAATGACAATTTACTCTTATTTTAGTAGAGCAAATCGATTACTGATTATTAAACTCTGTAACTATGAATTATTTTGGCCAGCCTTTTAATGAAGGTTTCAGAGATAGGATGGCTAATATTTTGGGTAATGCTCATAAAAAATTATTTTGAAAGATACCATTTTAAATGTTGCGGTCATTGTAGGTAACATATATTCTGTTCTTCAGAGCAATGCTTAGTTTTTAAGCGTAAGAATTTGCTCACTTGAAAAACAAATTTGAGCTGGTTTGTCATTTCGCGTATTGTTGCCGTACAGCTTGCCTTCCTGATCTAAATTATGGAATAAACTAGTCTGTGTTCTGTAGTTTGAAATCAAACAAATGATGCTTCTTGTCCTTGTAAGAGGTACTGGAGATCTGAAAATTTCATCTCACTTTAAAACCACTTGTTATGGACAGACTTCTGCAGAGTAGAAATATTCTACGTAAAGACAAATCAAATGTAATTTGTGTTTCTGTATTGTAATTCCGGCTCTGTCACCTTTTCAGTGTCAGAGTAAATACAACARAAGTGTTTGGAAACCAGTCGCTTGAATATTCTGTTTTTCTTGCATTGAAATGATGAGCAATCCATTAGCATGCATTTTAAGTTCCATTTATTAGTGAACTGTACTGCAGAACTGCCCTGACTGAAATAATTGAGCAGAAACCAGACTTTTTTTCAGCCAGATCCACTCCCTTACCAATTCAGTGAACATCTTCACAAGTTAGAGCATGTGGTGGAGGTAAGAACAAGTAAGCAGTGAGAGGAGAAGGCGGTAGCTGCTTAACTTGTCACCGCCACCAAAATGTTTAAGAAAAAAAAATAGTAAAATTTTTAGGATTGCTTAGATGAGGAGTGTTTTTATTTTTAATCCATTTTAGTTATCTCTTCTTTTAGCTGCACAATTATTTAGAAACATGCAGGCAAACTTTTCCTCTGAAACTAAAATTTGAATTTATTTATTGAATCACATTTCAATGGAATTCCCCTGCCTCCCATACTGATGAACTCTTCCAGCTTGCAAAATGCCTTTGATTGCAGRCAGGAGTCTGGTGATGAAGAAAGTGTGTGATTATAGTTTGTGCATACTGGAAAGTCTCATCCTTTGATTTTTATTCCCTACTTCAAGTTTTGGGAAAGACTTCGTGCCATAGTTACTGTTTTCAGTGCAAAATGATGTTTTTATAAGCTTTAGAAGCAGCAGTAGTTTATTTTTCTTCTGGCTTTCCCTTACAGTTGCTACCAAGCATTTGAAGCAGTATTGGTAGCCTAACAGGTTTTCTAAATGAGATGCTGGGCATCATTTTTTCCCCCTGTTTCAGCATGAAGAATTACTTTGCTTGCTTCACAGTCCGCTCATCATACTCCTTCAAAAGTGATCTGAGTTGGTGCTAAAACTGCATACAAATCCAGCRTGTTCTCATCAGCAGACGCAGTGAATATCTATCTTTAGTACAAATGACTGCTCAGCAAATTTTTCTGCAGTCAGCTAGAGCAAAAAGGTTCTCGGAACATGTAGGGTAATCTGACAAATGAAATTATTTTTCTGTTTGTACCTCTATGTTATGAGACACAAAATAATGAGATTTAGAGATACCAGTTTTCTTTGTCAGTGTTAGAATGCTTTTGGAATACACAGTTGGGAATGAAAGTCATTATTAGATAGGACTCCGAGTATGGAGTAAACGGGATCGGACACTTTCTTACCAGTGAAAATGTCGGCCAACGTTCAGAGCAGCGGCAGGGTGAATGCAGAGACTGTGGAAACTCCATTGCCGCTCCGTTAGCAAACTGGTCATGAAGTTTCCTGACACGTAGGGGTGATGGTCCATGTTGGGGCGAAAAGGATCTTAGGTCATTTGATAGTTTGAAGTCTGTGGCATGTGTTTTTTTGCACTGTATCCATTAGAATGTGCCAGATCTGTGATGCTTTTGTCTTCTTGCTGCAGGACAATCCTCCATATGACAAAGGAGCCTTCAGAATCGAAATCAACTTYCCAGCAGAATATCCATTCAAACCTCCTAAGATTACATTTAAAACAAAGATCTATCACCCTAATATTGATGAAAAGGGGCAGGTTTGTCTGCCAGTAATTAGTGCTGAAAACTGGAAGCCAGCAACCAAAACTGACCAAGGTAGGACTCCATGTGGAGAAAGAACTTGATATTGAGAAACTTTGTATTGTGTGTTTGAAGCTAATGGCAGTTTCAGGTGGTCATCTGTTTGCGGCTGCCCTATGAATGGTTTAAGGTTTGCATCCTGAATCACACTTCTTGAGCACAGGGTGCGGCTCTTACGATCCAGTGACAAAATGGGATTCTAAGGTAGTGACACTCACTCTTGGCATCTGCTGCGCTGGCATTTCTACTTCCAGGAMACCCCAAAACTCCTAATGACCAAAGAGTTTAAGGCAGTGCCCTTGGCATAATAAAGAAKAAGAAAAACAGTAATTTCTGGTTGTTGCAATGGGATGTATTTTGTGTTTCTTTTAAACTAGTGATTTTATAAACCAGAGGTGTTCAGTACCTGTCTGATTATTTGGAAGAGAGAGCCTGAAACCTCARGGCTTATTATATTTTATAATCTGTTCAATGTGGCGTAGCAAATTCAACATCTGGTTTGAAATATCTGGGGAACCATAAATAAAAACTGAAATCGTAACACAATTTAACTTTTGGTTCTTAGGAGATGGCTGCATTGAAGCTTATAGTGCGCAATTCTTTGGATAAGAATTTAAATATTTTAAGGAAAAATATTTCATTGGATTTTTGGGCAGATTTAGGATGTTCTTAATAGTTTTTTTTATGGTGATCTTCAGTTAATCTTTGTTTTGAAAATTTCATGTTTTCTAGAGGATGCAAGTAATMAGATATTAAATGTTTATTGTAGTTATTGCAAGAATGTTTGCTATTTTTTCATGCAGTTTTTTAATGTTATGAATACAAATTGGTAGAGTTTAGTGCAGTGTAAAAGCTGTAGTGGCACTGAAGAGTCTTGCTCTGCCAGAGAAAATATATCCTTCCAGGCCCCCTCTAAGGTTTTTGTTTATTTGGTTGAAGTGTGTTCCCAATAGTGAACAGTTCTGTACTTAGCATTTCTTTACRGTATACTAACAAACTTATTATGGTTTACGTCATCATCTTGTCCCAGAGACAAAATAAGAAAATTCCTKTAGTTGATTGGGAAAAGAGCAAGTGGTTGAATGTGGAGAGCAGGTGGGAGGCAAAATGAGCCTTCTAGACTCAGAATAGGTGAGCAAATATCTTGTGTTTTGGGGTTAGTGTATCTCCAATTATACTGGAGACAGACTCTYGGGAGAAAAGAAATTGGAGCAACATATGGGGGGTTTCCCTTAAAATCACAGCAACGGTCTCMGTCTTATCTGTGCATTCCCTCCTGTAGCCGAGGGAAGGAAGGACGGGTGGTCTCGGGCTTGCGGTGCGGGCTGGTCCCAGCTGCGACTCTGGAGGCAGCTCTGCACGGGGGAAACGGGCAGTTCTCACTGAGCGGTAGCAAAACCCTCGGAGGGGGCATAAAAGCTGTTCTAAGATCAGAACTTGGAACAAATCCMGGGCACCAAGGCACTGCAGATCTCGCACTCTAGCTGTTTCGCACTCTCTCGTCTGTCTGTTTCTCCTCTTTTTTTCAAAAGTTGTCTCACTTTCTGGTGTTGTTACTTCAAGTTTGCACAAAGCTACAACACTAACAGCCTGGCTTAAGTGTCTCTACCTCGCTCTCCAAAACTCCTCTACACTGAAAAATAAGCTTCAGCTCGTGTGCCTCCTAGGGCGTTGTCGTGCACCATGGTCTGTATTGAGGGTGATTTCGTTTTCAAATGTATTTTTTCCCATTGTCATTCACAGTTTTTGGTGAACTAAAGCTTGACGTGCTGCTAGAGCTTGTTTGTGCAATGTCTTGGGCCGCTCCTTGAAGACCCCACGTGTATAGGGATGTATTTAAGTACAGTTCATTTCTGTTATTATCKAGGCATTTGTTTGCATCTTGATTTTGAAGTTTAACCGCGTTGCCCTCTGACRATGTTTATACTTCCTTTGACAGTAATCCAGTCCCTCATAGCACTGGTGAATGATCCCCAGCCCGAACACCCCCTCCGGGCTGACCTAGCTGAAGAATACTCTAAGGACCGTAAAAAATTCTGTAAGAACGCTGAAGAGTTTACAAAGAAATATGGTGAGAAGCGACCAGTGGACTAAAATCTGACACAGTTGATGTCAGCAACGTATGATAGAAGATCGGAGCAGTGCATTTGAGACACCCCGTAAAGCAGGACTCTATGGAAAATTGACAAGTGCCACCTCTCGGTGTTAACTTGTGGCTGTTACTAACTTTCTACAGTTTTCTTAATCAAAAGTGGGCTAGGTAACCTGTAAAGAAAGGATTAAAAATTTAAGATGTTCTAGTTCTGCTTTCTTTGTTTAAAAATCACTGCTTCAATATACTTTAAAGTATGCTGTTTTCTTTTTCTTGTCAGAATTTATCGAAAGTATCTTAGACTTATATTCTGCCCTTAAATTGAGAAGGTTATGGCTGTCATTTCTTATTTCTCCCTTGCAGTTCCCACTATCTTGAGTTCATTTAATTCTTCACTGAATTTTTCCCCCTGCCCCCAAACTGATGTCTTAGAGAAATTATCCCAGTTCTGGCAGAAAATGATTGAGTGTTTGGCAGTTTTGTTTACTTTTCTCTTTTAATGTTGCACTGTGCTTTGTGGGACTTGCATTGCAAGCTCCCCTTAACTTCAGTTTGTAACATAATAAACAAAAACAGATGAACCCCACAAAAAAAAAAACCCAATCAGAAATAATGTCCAGGTCTTATGTAAATCTGGCTGATGTTACCACAATAATGTTTATTAAACGGGGAAACCCAAGATTTTGTGTGCGTGATTGAATTAAAATACGGCTGATGTCCTGCTTTTGGAAAACCTGGGGGGAAAAAAATCCATAGCAAATGAATAGTGGAATGTGATTGTGAACTTCCCTCACTTCTGTTCTTACTAGCTATGCAGAGTAGGTAGGAAAAATTGCACAGAACATCATTGCAACCAGGTTAGAAGAGTTTCACGAAAGGGAGACCAAGAGGTGCCAAAGTGATAAACAATCTTTTGGAACTCATAATTTTGAACTAGATACTAGATCTGACAGCACCCTTGGTCCCCTGAGTGTGTTTTTTGTTTTGTTTTCCACCGGAATGATCCGCAACACCCGCGTCTTCGGGGCTGCCGCTTCCCCCGCTCCCCACGAGCTTGCTGTGCACCTCCCCCTGAGACGATGCGCGGGCAGGATGGAGCCGTGCGCGGTGTCGGAGCGCAGCCCACTGCTGCTCCYGCGCTCGGAGAGCGCGCGCGGCTTGGGGGATGCGGTGGGCACTTCCCGTAGCATTCCATCATCCCGGCCGGAGCACCGCACATGCCAAGGGAAGCCCTTCCCCTGCAGAAAGCCGCCGCTTCTCTCCTGTGTCTCCTCCTGGCTGCCTCTCTCGTCTGTGTCCCCCTGGCTCCAGTGCTCACAGCTCTGCCCTGGCCCTGCCAGCAGCCGACCTGCCCTCTGCCTCCTGCCGCAGCGCGTCCTGCTGCACCGGCAGCCTCCTCGCCGGGAGGCCGGAGCRGTGGGAAGGGCGGGAAGTCGCGGTAGCAAACCCCTCTCACCCGGCTGAGTCCTAAAACGAGGGGTTTGCGCTGCTGAAGTAACTTTGGCCGCGGCCTCTGCCCTTGCAGCGTTTCCAAACCACCGGGCCGGGCGGCGGCTCTGCCTCGGGTTCCGCGTCTTGTCTAGTCGCTGTTTCTCCCATCCRTCCCTCTCACCCGGCTTTGATTTCCGAGTTAGTGCAGACAATGACAGCCCAGTACCTCACCTCTGTTGAAAGGAATTTTTTTTATATATATATAAGTTAGGGAGCTAAGAAATTTTATGTTTAAATGTTCTTAGGCAGATTCTTTGGCAGGTAAATAAAGTTAAACCACATTCACCTTATTTACAGAACTTGCATTTCGTAAGTGTTTTCAGGCTTGTGAGAGCACTGTCTATTACCCGATTTTCACATCTTTGTGTCTTCATTTGCAGAAAGTTGGTACTAATTTTGTTTCATTCACGTTCACTCGGATTCATAATAAAATAATGCCAAATTATCTGTCAAACTGAAGTGTCTGTAACTTCTGTCTCGGATACTTGGATGAGTCCCTGTTCCTTTTGATCATGGTGGTTGGTACGGAGCTTTGCCCTCCTCTRCATTCTCTGTCTTTTTATCTACAACCCCAACTGCAGCCCTGCCCTCGTTACTGCCCGCRTTACTGCTAGGTAGCATACGCTATGTATGCTGTAGCATATGTGCCTGTGAAGYTCGGGTATCCGCTGCGTTTGCTGGAATCGGTGTGACTTGGACACCCTGGAAAGGGACTGGGAAGGGAAGGGCTCTGTAATTCCAGGAGCTGCCATTCGGTTTTGCTGCGGCCCCACACGAGRCCTGTGAGGATGATGCTGGAGGAAGGTTTTTCTCCCCGGTCCCTGGGTTTGGCCTCCTCTGCGTCCAAACTGGAAGTGTGACCCAAGCGAAGGTTCCTGTTCGGAAGCGCCCTCTGGAAAGGAGGGATCGAACGCTGAACTGTGCGGCTGAAGTCCGAGGGGAGGGAAAAATCCCAGTCCCAAGAGCTACGTTAGCTCAGGAACTGCAGGTCTCCTCTCTCTGGCGCCCTGAGCCACACAGAATTCCTAACATGCAGTTTGAGATCCAAATACAAGGAAAACGGTGGTGCAGCGACACGCAGGAGTCCTGGCCCTGGCTTTCTGCAGTGCCACCCGCTACCCCAATAAAAACGCTCTCAAAGGCTTGTGGCATGGTTTTCTTTCAGCGAGACTGGGCTGGCATTTATTTACATATTTTTAACTCTCTTGATCTCATGAGCTTTTTAGGGAGGGGTCCTAAGTGCGTTTTCAGCTTGAACTCAATGTCACCTTTAAAGCTTTCACAGAACCTAAGGATTTAGTTCTGTTTCTGTGTACATAACACACACTTTAAAGCTTCCATATTCAGAAATCTTTAAAGGCTTTTATTAWTTTCCCCATTTTTTGAAATTAAAAGAAAAAAATTTAATGCTGTTCATTAAAAATACACCTTTTAAAAAATACTTGCGATACAAAATGACCTCGAGGCGGCCGTCCTGCTGGTTTCAGCGTGCGAATCGGTGTGCGGTGTGAACAGGCCCTGTGGCTGCGAGGGAAGCAAATTCATGAGCTGGACCATGGAGTAAAACACGTTTGGAAGTTACTCCAGAACGGTGTTCCCGCGGTGCGACACCCGCGCGCTGGAGCTGTCCCCTCGCTGCCGGGCGGGTTGCTGGGCTCCGGCACTAGGTGGCACTGACACTTGCACCTCCTCTCTGCAGCTTGGGTCCCTTCCTCTGCTAAGCCACCGTGGTCCGCTCCGGATGCCCACCCTGCCGTGTCCTGTAGCGTGGTCTCCAGACTGGGAAGCCAAAGGCTCCTGAAGCATTGCAGTAAAAAAAAAGGCCTGAGTTGGTCATTCACTTAAAAGAATGACAAAGAATGTTACAATTTTTTAACATTAAAAAAATATGACATTAAATAGATCCATTTTGAGAGGACAGTAAATATGAATAAAAAAAAATCCTCTCTGAGAAAGCTAAGGGAGGATAAAACGGAGATGCAGATGGAGCTGCCATGTAACCTCAATTGAGCCGATCACCAGTGTTTGATGACGTTTGAACGCTCATGTAAGGAATAAAAAGCCAACACCAGGGGCTCCCCGTGCTTGCCAACAGAGCCGTGGCGGGCGCGCGGCCTCCCCCTGGCCCCGGGGGCRAGGGGCAGTGCGGGGCAGTGGCTGCTGAGCTCCCTCGTGCAGCAGCGACRGAAACAGCAGCTGGGCCAACAGTTGCTGTTCTTGCAAAGTCATCCAAAAAGAACCGGCCTCTCTGGAAAGCCCGACGTCGACGCTGCTTTCCCGGGGTGCCTGGATGCCAAGAGGCAACGTAAATAGAACAGTGACCACCTCTGGCCACCGTCTGGCTGGGGACTTGCATGGAGGACGACGGTAGGGAGGCCTAAAACAGCCCCGGCTGCTCCAGCCAGGGACGTGGTCKGAACTAACCTGCCCCCTGCCATAAACGAGGGTGTGTGGGAGGAGAACCAGGCACCAGATCAGGACCGTCTTGTCTGAGTTCTTTGAAGAAACCTGACTGTGGAGCTCGTCTCCGCTGGGCACCTTGCGAGGAGCAGCCGTTGCTCCCCSCCACATGATCTTCTCCCTGCGAGGGGAGCAGCTTTCTGACAAGGGAAGGTCACAGACTGYTCCAAGAGCTCCTGGCTCTAGCATCAGCGTGTGTCTGCGCTGCCTTTGTGCGGGCCGGGGTTGCTGCGAGGCAGGATGGTTTGGCCGGGGCTGCAACAGTGTGAGGGGGGGATGCAGAAGGGATTTGTCACGTCCAAATCAGCCGCCGTGGCCTAAAAAGTGCCAATTCGGGCCCGTTGTTGCGATTCTGCTGCAAGCGCTTGCGGGGTCCAGGGGCCTCCCTTCCCTGCAAGTCCTTCTGCTGTTCCCAGCTCCCATCACCTGCCTCGGGGAGTGCTGCAAGCATTGACAATGGCACCAACTGCCTCTCTTCAGAGGACAGGTCTGTGTGTGTGTGCACCCCCCTGTTTATTTATATATCTTTGAATGAACAGAGCTGAATGTTCCTGGTTTTGTAGTAGCTCTGCAGCTCCGGCTCCATTAAGGTCTGGAGTTCGTGCAGGCGCTCCCAGGACTGCGAGAAGTCGTCGGGTCCCTCCCCGCAGCCGCCGGCGCCGGGGGCACTGGGGTAGCCCGGGTGCACCATGAGCTCCACGGTGACGCTCCGCTCCCCTCGCGCGCCCGGGGGCCCCTGGCCAAGGAAGTCCCCGAGGGCCGCGTCGATGGCGCTGCCGATGCTGCCCACCGACATGTTCCTGCCCATGGTGCTCAAACCGATGTAGATGTCGGGCCACCTGGAGGGAGGGAACGTGGGGACGGGCGTTACCGTGGGCAGCCAGACAAGGGCGTGCTGCCTTCATTGCATTAGGAATTAAAGTTAACCTAAAACTTAAGATAAGAAAGTCTTCATGTTATGAAGCTGTCATAAACTTCTAACTCTAAACAAAAGGAAAATGACAACTACAAGCAAATGTTTTGGTTTTTCTCTCTTTCCTTACTCTCAAGCCTACGATGCTGTTTCAAGCGGTGGTTCCGCAGCCTGGCAGACAGGCCCAGCAAAGCCCCGAACACCTCAGTTACTGCTCCTGCTCCGTGCAACCTCGTGTCACACGAGGGGCTCTTTGGCTTCTGCAGAGTTACAGGCACGCTTGGCTGGCACAGATGGGAAGGATGTGACACAACTGAGAACTTACACCCASCCTGTGAGAATAATTCACTATTGATAGGCCAACCATCAACTGAACGAGAACCCTCTCCAAAGAATGTCCCTTGACTAAGTGGAAACAAAGGACGTGRCTGAAATAAAGTGGAACCCACCAGCTAACAAATCCCTCCCAAACATGTCTTGGAGTCAAAACTACTCAAAAGACAAAACACTAGCGGAGCGTCRTTGCTGCTGAAGACTCTTCAGRGACTGAAGGAAACGGGCTAGAGGCRRCGATCCAGTTCAACACAGCATCACTGTCAGGCACAGCCTTGCCCTCTGCATGCCACACAAGCTGAACTAAAGGAGCTCTGTGTGGAACCTCTTTGTACAGAGATACCACAAGCTGCAGAACTTGAATTGCAACAGTTGGGTTCCCTTTGACTTTGCCTTCAGCTCTTCCATACTYCTGGAAGTCTTAGAGAGCAACCTGTATTTCCCTTATTGCACTTTATCCCATTTCACTCATTCTACGAGGAGAAGAGGTGGAACCAGTTAAGCGTTTGCTGGCCAGCTGCAGCTTCTCCATGCAGRAGGCAGGTGTGGAGCATCAAAGCCATCAGGGAGGGCTGCTGCCATGGGAGGCTATAAGGCCACCGTGCCCTGGCTACCTCAGGGTTGCTGGTGGGAGAGGAGCTCCTGGAGAAGCAGCTTCTGGGAGAGCCCAGGTTCTGCTATCCCAGTGAGGTGCAGCCTGGAGAAGGGCCCTGCAAAGGGGGTCCCCAGCACTGGTGCTGTAATGGAACTGCTCACAAAGGTAGGTTGGCCATCTCTGGCTTARCTTCTCTCTGAGTTGTTGTGCCCTTCTCTTGCTCAGATGTGGGCTTGATATGTGTGTCTCCCCTGGCACTGCAGTGGTGAATCACTGGCTCTTACTGCTGTGTTTAGAAGGGAGCAGTGCTTGAGAGCAATTGATAAATAAATGAACTGAATCATTTTTCTCCCATAAAACACTGTTCCACTTAAGCTTTCCAAAGAAGTATGATAGCAAGGAAGGGTTGGTCTTGACCCCAGTAAGGTGTAGGAAATTAGCAAGACTGTTTGTAGGCCAMCAATCACCTGCTCACTGCAGGTTTGCTCATCGTCTCGCCTGCTGTTAGTGACAAGCATTTGTTTTGAGTCTCTTTGCTACTACTTGAATCACTTTCTTGCTGTTCCTGGAATATTAGAATTCTTTTTTGGAAAACTCTTCTATATCTTTGAAAATTCCAGTGTTGGTTGAGAATTTAAGCTTCCTACTCTTCAGGTGCCAGCCTAGGCTACTTGAGCAGAAAGGCTGAGAAACAAACCTGAAAGGACTGATCAGGTGAGAAGTGAGTCATCTCTGATCAAAAATGCTAAGCCCCAGTGCCTCCCTGCACATTTGCACTCATCTCCTTATCAGCCTTGAAGTGAAGAG
Source organism: Eudromia elegans (assembly GCA_003342815.1). Taxonomy (NCBI): domain Eukaryota; kingdom Metazoa; phylum Chordata; class Aves; order Tinamiformes; family Tinamidae; genus Eudromia; species Eudromia elegans. The sequence continues at coordinate 451,604 of PTEX01000097.1, forward strand.
AGCAATGTTCTTGCATCCTGGGAAGATCTCATCTAGAGATCACAAGATCTCAGTTCTTTTAATATAAACAAGGATGAGAAATGCCTGTCTCACCTTATTCCGTGCTTTGTAAACACATCCRCTGTGTTAAGAGAATCTTTTTCTACTCCCTGGTAGAAGTCCATGAGGGCTGGAGTAATCCAGTGGCACYGACGAAGCCCTGGCTCCACCGGGACACGTGTGTACTTGATCCCATATTCTGCCAACACCTGTGCAAACACRTGCCTGACCTCTACGAGCAAAAAGAAGGACAATTCAGTCRCAAATCAGATCATCAACTCATCTCCCCGGCAAGCTCTTAGTGCAAAGATMTCTTTCCCTCCCATGTTTTTAAAAAACAATCTTTAGTTTGTTTCTGCTGAAATTTCTTCCTTCATTGGGATTAGAGGTTCCTAGCAGTGTTACAGGAAGGGACTTGAACTACAAGGAGTAACACGACTGCTCCAGCATCTGCGAAGCCTTTTCAACAAGCTCCCTTAGGAGGAGTTGCTGGGTCAGATGGGGAAGCTAAGTTGGTGATTCTGGTCTGAGGGTGCAGCTTAGGTGTCTTTGCACTATTGGGAACAAACTCTTCATCAAATCCCTGCACAGTCAAATTTGTTATGTGGGAAAACTGTCAAAGGTAAYTTCATCCAGAAGACGCTGAGTGTTGGGGTGGGGATGTCTGGATTTTTTGCTCACTGAGTTTTCCACCTCTGTACCACAATGACCTCACTTGGAAAATGGGCGCAAAGATATTGCCAGCTGTGGAAAGCAAGCTGGGGCCTGCACACAGGCTGGTCAGGAATGCAACTGATAGGGTGCAGTTCTTATTCTGGTACTTGCAAGAGCTACCAGCTTTAATCTCAGTGGTTACGTGGCAATGTAGAGCACCAGCCACCCAAGTCCTGATGCAACTTCTCTCAAAGGCACCAACTTACTCCAAAGGTGCCCTTGCATGCATTCCACCTGCAGAAAGGCTTTTCTTGATGCTGGRTGAGTCAATCTGCCTAGCAGGAGGCTTGTGCTCCATCTCCCAGCCTCTRCTAGCAGGATCTGTGGCTCCCCCAGCCTGCTGGGAGATGGGGCTGACTTTGGACTCGGAAGCCAGACAAACTCTAAACCCTTGGAAGTCTCGTGGCCTGTGGACTCCTGTTGGAGTGAGGCACATTCAACTAATTATAGTTACTGTGAGTGACTAACAGAACTGAGGAGCTCTCAGCCCTCCCAGCTGCTGCGCTGCCCTGACTGCCAGCACCASAGTCTTGGCAGGACAGTGAATCAAACCCCATTCATGAAGAGGCTTGCAGGCACTTTGGAGCCTTCCGAATGCTGAGCGCTGTCACGGAAGGCTCTGTAATTCCTTCCTTTGCTTGTGTGGTTGGTGCTGCCATCTTTTCCCCCTACATTAATCATCTGGGAGAGCCAGGAAAACATGTGTTTCTAAATGTAACCTGATTGCTTCCTCTCATTGAAGTGACCTCCAAAATTAAGAACCTTTATTACTTTAAGAAAGCATTAGCAGACAACAATAGAGAGAGATTTGTAAGATGGRTCCCTTCTTGCACCAGTTCTGAACATGATAGTATTCCCTGAGTCTTTTCAGCCTTTATTAATGTTGACATATCTGCAAAACAGCGCAAAATGATTYCTGCCTCCCCCTCCACCTGAGGCTCCACATTCAATTGGCACAGGACACAGCTAGGGCAGGGGATGACATGGCCTTGTTGCCCTACCTGGCTACCAGTTTTCTTGTTCCCTTCCCAGCCACACACTCTCCACCATACCAAGAGAGGAGGGAGCAGGAACTAAGCTAACACGTGCAGTGCAGAGTTCCTGCAGCTTGTAAAGCCACAGAATTAGGGTCTGGGTTTTCAACTGGAATTATGGGGCAGGCATCCTACTGTGAGGCTTATTGCCCACATCAAGCCATGACAAGGGGAGCTCYCTCCAAGCCAACTGTCCCTTTTCCTTTGTGGCTGGCTCTCTTACCAGGTAGGACATGAACATGCTGGTGACCATCCATGTGAGGAGGTAGGTGGCCTGTCAGCTCATGGAACAGYTCCACTTGGGCCTTTAGCTCCTGCTCCACCTACACAGAAGAGAATGGGTAATAATATTAATAATAAATACAACTTWAAAAAGACTTGTCAGTAGTGCAGAGATTAGAAGAGAGTGAGGGAGTTTCTGGAGACCTCACCGGCCATGAGCATCTGGGATGAATCCCTGCAAGGCCCAAAGTGCTGTGGTGGATAAATGGGCAATGTTAAGGTCTTCCAAGGCCTTTCCTCGCTCCAGGTTTCTTTGTAGCACTAGCTACAGAGATGGCACAGAGGCTGGGATTTTCAAAAATGTCTGTGGTATTTGGATACTTATTTCCCTGTAAAATGAATGGGGAAATGGGTGTCAACCCATAAATAGTTTTGGTCACCTGCACTTCACCACAGTGACAATGAGGTGTGAATGGCCCACTTTCCTGGGRAACATAGGCATCTCACAAGATAGTGCAAACCCTACTTAGCTCCTACTTAGCACTTCTGTTGTATTTTCCTTGCATCACTCTGCAAGTTCTCTGGGAGTATCTGTTCCTGTGCCTCTCCACCCACCCCTCCAGGTAAGCAGTTTCAGCTCATCTGTGTGTGTGGTCACTGAAGCTTATTGGGGAGGAGTGAGCAGATCAATGCTGCAGAGCAGTTTAATAGCAGAATTGGGCAGCTCCTGCTGCCTGGACAATACAATCCATTAATTTATCTCTAGGCTTTCTCCAACTCTTCAGCTGGGAAGGTCTTCAATCTGGAAAAGATCTTCCACTGTTATGTGCTAGGAGAAGTGTGAGGTGTGTTATGCAAGGGAAGTGAGTTGTGTGGGGCTTTTTTTTCATACCTCTGACATTTTCAGGAGACCTTTTGATAGAGCTGTTCTGAATCCCATTTTCCCATGGAAGAACCCATCCTGGTTAAGCAGAGAGGAGTTTGTCTTGAGCGCTTCACAGACAGGAGAGCCCTCAGAGAGGTTGGCGTGCAGGCCTATCGGGATGTTGTATCTATAGGAAGAATTTAATAGYTATTAAGCTTTGTCTTCCCTTCCTGTCACCAAAGGGACAGAGTTTTCAGTGAAGGATCTAGATGAAGCAAAAAAAAAAAACTTTTTTTTTGGGGGGAGGGATGAGTGGAGCAGGGAGAAGGTGCAAGGCTAAGGAATCACAAGAGTCCAAGTTGCTAGTGATGCTACTGATTGCAACAATAACAAACATAAAGACCACTTGTACCTGTAGAGCTCTTGTCAGCCACAGGCCTTGGCAGACTGCTGGTGTCTTTGTGGCTTCCCCTRTGACAGACAGCAACTGTGAGAACTCAGCTCTGTGCAAAGTCTCACTCCTACTTCTGCAAATCCTCCTGRGGTGACCAAAGTGCTGCTTTGAAATACGGAATGGGAAGATGCTCTCACTGGGAGTGGGAGCCCTTATGAGTTATCCTAGGAAGCTCAGAGGAGTGTTGGCATGGGGCATCTGTAGCATGTAAGGACAGGAGGGCTTCTCCTCCATCCCATGGCCTGCTGTGTACCCAAAGGCAAGGGGGCAGCTTGACTTTTTCTAGAAAACTGCCCCAGATTCTTTATTGTGTTTCTAGGAAGCTTTGACTGCATCAGCTGATAGCAGTGGCTGTGCTGCAAACAGAACTGTCTCTGACAGATTCACGTGTCACCATGAATCAGCAGATGGGAGCTATTTAGTTGAGCATCCTCCCCAAGTGTTGCAGCGGGGCAAAGAAAAGGAACAGCTGCACTTGGTCTCCCGGGGGCATCGGATGAAGGGCCCCCAGTCGTGCGGTGCCTCTCAGGCTGCTCAGGGAGCTATTTCCAGGAAAGGGCAATTCCCCCCGACAGGTGCCGGGCGCCAGGGAGCCGAGCCCTGCGCTGCCAAACAGCAGCCTGGGCAGAGGAGCCGCTCCGAAAGCAGCCGGAGCTGCGGAATGTGCACAATGTGGAAGTGTGGAGAGAGCTGCCCTTGTTCCTGCTGTAAGGGGAGAGGCTGCCTGTAACAGTAGAGCGTGTTCAGAGCTTTGGCTAACACCAGCTGAACATCTTAATAGTTTTCTCTTGGAGCTGGTCACTCCTGACTGTTTGATAGACTTTCCACGCCTCTAAAGTGGAACTGCTGCAGTTTAACGGCTCTGGGATGTCAGTATTGAAACCAAAATGCGAAACAGCACATGAGAAAGCAGTCCAGAAGAATTAATCTGTGGGAGAGAGAGAAGTAGGCACRTGGGGAAAGCCCTGACGATGTGGGAAGGCAGAGCCTGCAGCCAGCACAGCAGGGTTCTGCGACAGACTAGCACTTTCTATTTCTTTTGTACACTTTCTCTTGGTGCAGAGGCCTCTGCTCACGGTAATCAGCACCAAATGCCCTGCTGCCCTGTGTTCAATTCTAACAGTCTTGACACTGCACAWGTGTTTTCAGGTCCCAAGTACAAGGGAGATGAAAACATGAGCAAAACACTGAGCATTATGGCTGGACACAGCCTGTGCCKGGAGGCAGAGCTCTGGCATGCTCTATCGGGATGCTCTATCCAGGTGAGATTGGGAAGAGCCCCTCAAAGCTGAACCAACAGGTTCTTCCCCCAAGCACCCCTCACCACTGAAATGTAGCTTCTGCAACCAAAGCACAAGGGCAAAGACACTGGTATTGTAAAAACGCAGGGCAAAAAGTCAGCATGGGAACACATGGAGACCCCACTTGCAGTAGGGTGCAGGGAGGTGAAGAGGACTCAGCACATGGATCAATTCACTCTTGATAAAACTGAAGGATTGTGTCTAGGAATGCAAGTGTGCATTACAGCAGCACAAGGGGCATTAGACAGGGCTGTCCGAAAGATTGCTGAGACCAGGGCCAGGCAAAGAGGTTCTGCGGCCACTAAAGGCAGTCAATTTGTGAGCTATTTCCACAGAGAGAGGTGGCTGCTGAAGGCAGATTGGCTCTGTGGTTCTCTGCTTACCATCTCCTTAGAAGTGACCAGGAAAGATACCTTTGTGACAAGCGCTAGCAAGGAAGGGGCAATAAGGAATTGAGTCTGAGAGATTTCCTGGTCAACAAGCCAAGCCCAGCTATCAAACAGGGAGAGGGAACTCRATCAGCTAAACTGCTTCCCTTTCAAGCACTTGCTTGTTTTGCTGAGTGAATACTTTGAACAAGTCTCTGCTGAAGCAACAGGCTCCTCTGCAGCTGCAATTCCTTCTCATTCATATCCTCAGCAGTAAAGAGTCCCTGGACATGGTATGTCACTGCACTGAGTCACTCTTTTAAAATGCCCACTAACTTTGTTGCACATCTCTGCTTGGTGGATGGGCAGCAGAGCCCCTGTGCTTCTGGGAGCAGCTGTGGTGGCTGCTGATGTCTTGTGAACTGCGGAATTTGACTACTTTGGTCCATGGTGCACACTTTAGGGTAAGCATGTAAGCTCCTTKGTGAGCAAACAGAGCTCACCTTCAGCATCCTGCTTGTATCTGTTATCAGGGAAATTACCTGCTTGTCAGCTTTCAGCATGTGTGATGCAATTAAGAGCCTCATGTAAATATCTATATTCAGACATCCTGCTCCAGTGAATATCCAAATGTCTGCCATCAGACAAAGCAGAGTTGTGCTCTGAGGGAAGAAGAGCACCTCTTAGTTTCTCTGTGTGGGCATTTACACACATTTTATTTCYACTTTCTCCCTCTAGCAAACTATGATGCAACATCTAACTGTCTTCCACTGAATAACATCTTGTCTTGCTCCCTTAGTGCTAAGGACTTATTTCTGTGGGGGGAAACATTCAAATGYCTCTGTGCTGTTAAGAACTGGTACCGTAATATTGCCAGGGCTGTGACTTTCTTTGTTAATACATCTCTGTATCAGCTGAAACTCTTGTGTCCATGAACTTACATCAGCAAAAAGTGTARTTGCCATGAGGTTAATTGGATTTGGGATTCTTGTTTAAGGCCTCAGAGCAYGAACCCCACCCCCAAAGTAAACAATTCAGCAGTGTAACTGTCTGCCATGTGATTAACAGTCAGATAAAAGGGTGATGAGAAGGCACCAGAGACTTCTAGATTAGTCACATGTTGACCAGGGAGGGTCAGAATTAAGATGCAATTTACACACACATTTTGCAATTAGTGTTGATGGGAAAGGAAGTGAAAACATAGACAGCAATTAAATGTGGTTTTTGTTAGTGTCTTGCTTTAAATGTACCCAGATGTTGTGAGGGCTTCAGCTTTTGTGTAGCTGATGCTCAGCACTTCAGCTGCAAAACCCGTAGGAAGACTGAGGTTGTGTTCTAAAATATGTTGCTCTTCCCCACGTATTTGGACCTAAGCATCCGGAAGGATCCCAAAKCTCAGTCACAACTGAAACAGCTGATAAAGGAGACAAGAAAATATGATGGGTAATCAATCGCAGGTTGTTGGATTCCCACCAGCTCCACACTTCCATTTCTAAGGAAAAATGAAGGGACGCTCTCCATGTAACAAAATATTTCAATCTCTCAGACTCTGAAAGAAGAGCTAGGAAGAGACTGGCTCTTCCTTCAAGGTARTGCTTGATAATACAATCCTGAACACATATTTAAGTGGATAACCAGGAAGACACATTCAATCTATACTCCTTAAACAAGGAAAGTTTTGAGTTTTTGAAAAACAAAACAAAAAAAACCAATGGGAGTCTGTTTTCCTTTCTGCTGCTCTGGTTGTGCAATGGTCTAGTAGCTGTGATTAATAAGTTTGTAGTGTGGTGACGACTCAGACCTCTACTGAAACTAGTTGTTTTTAGTTTTGCCTGAAGGGTGTGGGAYGCTTTTCAGCTCAGTTCTGACAGGAAAGGAAGGAAGTCCAAGATTCAGAGCCTGGGTGTTAGGGMAGGTGTGGTATTTACAGCTTGATTCTGTTCTATTGCAACTTGTGATTCAGCTGGTACAAAGGTCTGCTGACTACCATCACATTTCTGCCAAGACTTCCAACCAAAACACAAGGCAACAGATGGTATAACCAGAGGCCTACAAAATCACCATGAAAATGAAGAGAATAAAATTCCAGGGGAACTGTATCTTTCTGAAGGATGCTGAGTCCTAACCTTTCAGGGCAGCAAGAGATTAAGAAAAATGCTCTTCTGAATAACTTTGCCTACATGCAACTAACTGGAGAATAAGAGGGGAGAAAGCTCAAGACCTGCATGGCAAGCAAGCATGCTATAGCTAGTTAATTAAGAAGGACCTAGATAACCTCTATAAGCAACAGAAACACTCAAATGCTGACACAGTCATGTGCACAAAAGACTAAACCCCACAACACTAGAATGTGCTACAGGASAGAACAAACCATATATTCCAAACCTTTTCTTTCAACTTGTGATAGAGCCAGTTGATTACACCACTGTCTAGTCATAGGCTGAAAGCTTCACCATGGAATTAAGCATATGTGTTTGGAATTTGCTTAGATAAGTAACTGTGGCAGAACAGAGGAGAGGGAAACATGGGCAGACTTTCATTGCCCCTCCAAAAAAAAAAARGTGGCAGAGCTTTAATATCCACAGTGGGATGGGAGACACCATCAGCAATGGCCAGGCAATAAAATTTTCCTCTGTCTCCATAAAGCTTCTCCTGTCACCTGCTGCCTCCAACTTGACTTTTCATACTTGCATCATGTGCTGGGACAAGTGTCATGAACTGGACTGAAAGATGCTTTTTAAACCTCTGATTACATAGCCTACTTTCTGGCTAAAGAAATGAGGCCAGGTGGATTCTATATTTAAAAGCCTAAAGGCCAGGGCTAGAATAGCAAACAGCACTACTGAGCTTTGGGGCTTAAAAGGGTTTCATGGTGCTGCTGTATCTGAGAARCCCTGTTTTAATCTCCCTCATTTACATGCTGTCTCGTCTACTGTCAGGATTTGAGGCAGTTCAGTAGTGATATGCCTAGCCCTGTTGCTTTTCCCCCTCACCAACCTGGAGGTGGTTTCCACCTCGATGTTTTTGTCATCTCTACCTTTAAAAAAGAAATCAGTTAGCACAACACCCTGGCTCTCCTCTCCAGAGAGCATCAATCATTCTCATCAGAAAAGCTACAGACAACAATCCACAAGTATCCCTAAAAGCATAGCTGGCATAGGCAGAGATGCACAAGGGGAACAAAGACTATGACTCTCACAAATGTTCCTTGGAGCAGCTAGATTTRAGAGTAAGGTCTTGACCTTAGGTTCTGCTCCTGGATTGTTTCCCTGCCCTGCTGCTCTCGTTCAGGACATACTTCTGCTTCCAAGTGCCTGCCCACGCTGAGCTGAAGCATTAGGTAGGTTTTACGTTCTAAATACGAGTAATGCTTCCTATGAGAGGATTTGCTGTGCTAGTGCATGAGAACCACACATGCCACTTGATTTGTTACAGAGCCAACTGTGGCAGCAACCTCTGGAGAGTCCTAAGAGTAAAGGTCAAAAATACAAGGCAAATACAAAGTACAGTCATGTTCTTTATACATGTGGGTTTTTTTAAATTTGATTTATTGAGCCTAAAATTAATAGAAATGGGGGTGCCTTTTCCCTAGGTTTTAAGGGATGAAAAGTGAAGTTTTCCACTGTCCAGGTTTGTTTTGCACTTGCAGAATTATCTCTTTTCCTCATTCTATGGTGACCTTAGCTGACTCAGCCTCAATTGTTTATTAAAACTAATGATTCTGTGCTCTAATAGTTTTAGCCTTGTCTGGGCAACATAATGTGGGGTTTTTATTCCGATGGTGCATCTTTCAGCAGTGTGGCAAAGAGACAGACGAACAAACCCAAACTATACCAATCAACTTGCACAAGTAGCTATTTCCCAGGGAAGAAAATGTGCTGCAAATAGCTKGTGCTAGAGGAAGAGCCATTACGGGTACGATTTGCAGGTCAGCGGTGTTATTGGAGGAGTTTTAGTAAAGGTCTGGGGGATTCGCTTTTCTTCCACCGGCCTGGGCTACGACACAGTGTTTCCGCGGGGGATGTAAAAGCGAAAGCCGCTTACCTCCCCGCCAGCGCGGCCGCATCCGCCGCGGCGCTGCCGTTCACCAGGAGGGACACGTTGGACACGGCTCCGGCCAGGAAGCACTCCACGATGCCTTGGTTCCTGCGAGGGCAATAGCCGAAGTCATCTCCGGTTACTATGAGCTTCACCGGGAGCATCCTCAGAGGGCATCCCTAGCAGCAGAGCGGAAAAAGGAACCGGCGGGATCGCCCCATTAGAGCGGGAAAACCGGAGCGGGGGGTGGGAGGGGGGGTTGCCCGGCCGTGACTCAGCCCCGCGCCACCGCCTCCCGCCCCGCGCAGCCCGGTGCGTCCCTCCCGCACCTGAGCTGGGCCCGGGCGCGGCGGGGACACGGGGACGGCGGGCGCAGGGCCCGCGGGCAGCTCGGGCCGCCGCAGCGCGGAGCGGCGGGCGGCACCGGCCCGCGGGCGGCCCCCGGCGGCAGCGCCTCGCAGCGCCTCGCAGCGCCGCCGCTTTCCCGCGTGTCCCGCCTGCCACCCGCGCCTGGAAACGGGGATGAGAGGGCGCGGAGCAGAGCAGGCAGCTCCAGCGAAGGGTGTTTGCAACGTGAGCCGTGCTCAGGGCTGCAGGAAAGCCAGTCCTGCCTGCAAAACCCTGGCACGGAACCGCTGCTTTCCCTCACTGCACAAAATCTGGGCTTGATCTACCGGGATGAAGGTGAAAGCACTGAGCTGCTCAAGGAAGTGGAGGGGGAGATGGCATCAGGCTGCACTTTTGGCTGTGGAAGGATAAAATTAAGTGTYAAAGTAGAAAACATCTTTTCTTGGTCTGGTTATCCCCCTGGTATTTAACCACTGTGCTAYGGCAGGAAAAATAATGAACTGCTGTTTGGAGCAGGGAAGGGTGTAAGTGGCAATTCAGGAAGAGGCAGGATAATGTGGAGTAACCTGTGAGGGGATACAGGAGAGCCGTCTTGGTGACTGCTGTTAACCAGTCCCGGGAAGCAGGGATGACAGGACAGAGATCCCATGGGGATGCRATCTCTCTCCCACCCAGTGCTGAGATGCTAAATACCTGTACAGGGGGTCATGAGCACTTGTGTAGCACATGGTTCTCTACATCTGCTTCCTCACAAGGAATCTGGAGTCAGTGAATCAAGACAGGTTACACCCCAGCTGGTCTCTGGTGTTTCACTGACTGTAGCCCATGTAGGAGTCTGCTACGGGACTTCGTTTTGCCTCAGTGATGCTGGAGGGATTGTTCCTGCCTCCAGTTTGAGAGCGCTCTGCATCAGAAAAAGAATTGTTTTCATCAGGCTGAAAGCATTTACAGGGTTAGCTAATATTCAGATGATCATTTGTAAAAGTATTTTGGTACTTTGGAGAAGGAAAATAAAGCTGGAATGGGTGGTACGAATGGTCACAGAAGAGCTGGTTCGCAGGCTGCACTCTCCCTGTGGGCTCTTGGACAGGCAGAGGGGAGACTGGAGCTGGATCTAGAGCAGACATCTGCTCTCACTTCCAAAAGTTTAATTCTCCCTGGCATGTTAATGAGCGCTGACTAGAGGAAAAGAGCATCACAGYAAGAGGTTGCGACAACCCTCAACCCCCTTATGACATAGGGGAAAAAAAATAAATTCTAAACAAATAATGTTAAAAAAAAAAGAGAACCTGCTTAATATTAATTCTACTACTTTCTATGAACATTTTCACTTTTTAACATTTGCATATCCCTGCTAGCAAAGAATTTTTGATGATCTGCAAGGTTTTCCAGTGCCATGAGCATTTCACAGTGGATATTTGTACAGCTGCCACTTCCCCTTTTGCGAGATGAACCCTGCTGCCTRCCTGCACTGCCTGCATGATGGATATTACTATAGCTGAAGCACAACTCAAGCAACGTCAGGAATCAATAATAATTTWAAAAAGTATCTGTGGCCTTTGTCAATGTAAACTCCGGGGTTTTATGCCTCATGCTACTGTGGTTGATGCTGTTTTRCCTCCACGGAGGTGAGAGGCCGTGTAAGAACCTTAGACAAAATCTGGTTTCTCAGCCGTCTTAATGTTAGTGTGTGTTTAATGCTATTAACAATAACATCCTTTAATCCTGAGTGCATTTCCTGGAAGCTTTGTTTCCTGCTCTCATTCCCATTCACCCAATTCTCCTTCTTTTGTCAGCTGATACTCCCCAACAAGCAAATCTCAGTATTGGGCCACATATATCCTTCATTTTCCAGCCCAAGGTTTTCTCCATAACCTATCTGGCTGCAAAATAGCCCTTGTAGCCCAATCCCACAGAAGAACATTTACAAAYTCAACCTGGAGCTGAAAGGCAAGGTGGGCTTTTTTTCTGGCGAGTCTCTCCTCAGTAAGGACATGAATGAGAATACTGACAATGGCAAAAGGCTTTCACCATAAACTGATTGACTAGAAACCTCAAGAGTTATAAATTTTAAAAGCTTATATCAAAAGTGTAAGTCAGAGATGCTTCTTAGATGTAGGCATACATACATAAAATGGGTCAAAGCTAGCATGGTTATTCAAGTGAGTGCTATCTGTGGGTAGTAAAAAGCTGCACAGAATCGGGACTGGTGAAAAAAAAGAGATAAGAATCAGCTGAGCATCTTATGATGTTCCCACTAGCCAGCAGCATTAACGTGCTTTCTAAATCATCCTATAATAGAAAGTGCAGTGTTGCAGTTCTTTGACACTGTGCCCATAGCATAGAGTTGTTACGACTTAAGTCCCAAGGCAGGTGCCCTTCCTACCTGCTTCCTTGCTGCTAGGAAGGTCAGAAGCTTTTGCTCTGTTAAATTACATTGTATTGCTGAGAGCGTGACACCAAACTCGTGCCAGACTGTCCATGACATGATATATGGGGTAATCAAATGAGTAGTTTCAGAAGCAGAGCTAACGGGCCGTGTTAGCCAAGAGATGTCATCTTTTGTCTGTGGTTGTGTCCTGTTGATAAAAGAGACTTTTTTTGAGGGAAAATAAAATATTTTCAGTCTGCMAAACTATGTAATGATTGAAAGAGGTGTTTCTGCTAATTCATGCATCTCTTTTACAGAGTGCCAGTGCACAATGCATATCAAGTTTAATGAYCTTTTTGTTACAAGAACTTCACAAGAGACAGGATAACAGAAGCTGAACCTAGTGCTTTGAAAGCACAGAGATTATCTTTACATCTTAATGAGAAAGCAATCACTGCCAGCTCTTCTCAGCATAGTATTTGTTCCCTGTCCTGAGAAGCTCCACAGTCATCCAGAGCCTATCTTGTCACAAAAGCTAATTCACTACCATGTATTTTTTTTTAAATCATTTTGTTGCACTAGTGTTTTGAATGAGACTAGCTGTGCTTTTGAGAAAGGCACCTAAAGATGTGGAGGTTTACACTTCTTTAAGGGCAGGAACAGCAGGGAAGAGCTGAACAGCTCCAGCTCACACCCTGCCCACTGCTCGGAGCCTGCGATGGCCTAAAAGCCACAGGCAGGGCTGATCTACCCCCTGGTGTCACCAGCAGCTCCCCGCGCTGCTCCTGAACCGTTGCCTATCCCCAGGCTGCTCCCTAGGGCTGGTTCATGTCTGGTCCGTGTATGGTGAGGACACCCCTTCCTCAGGCTCTGCCCGCAGGGTCCAGCCCTCCCCACCACCCCTTGGCTCCCAGGGCCCATCACAGCTCCTCACATCGGCCCAGCTCCCGCGGCTACGTGTGAGATGAGACAACCACCACCGCAGGCGCGGCCCGCTCTCCTCCCACAGGCACCGATGTCGGCCCGGGAGAGCTCCCGGCCGGGCGGGAGGGCTATTCCTGTCAGCGCGGGGGCCAGGCCGCAGCGCGCCGCAGCTCCGGGATGAGGACGCTCCGCTGCGCGCCAGGGCGGAGGGAGACGTGAGGCAGCGGTGGCGGCTCCAGCAGTGGTGGCGGCTCCAGCCGTGGTGGCAGTAGCAGCGGTGGCGGCTCCGGCACCGAGGATAACCCAAGCCACGCGGCGCCGCAGAGGGCAGCGCGCCGCGTCCCCACGGGCCGTGCCGGGGAGGCGCCACGCTGCTCGCTCTGATTGGCCGCCTCTTCTCCTCGGCCCAATGAGCGCCACACGCCGCGGCGCTCCCACGGGTGAGGTCACTAGCTCCTTGCCCAATGCGGGTGGGTGCCTGAGCAGAGAGCGGGCGTGGATTGGCCGGTGGCGGCGCTGGCAGCGGATGATTGGCTGGCGTGGCCGAGGGCGGGCGGTGGCAGCTGCGCGGCGGAAGGGCCGGCGGCACCGGGCGGGCTGAGGCGCGATGCGGGGCGGCTGCCGCCTCCTCCCGCTGCTGCTGCTGGCGCTGCTGCGCGGTCCGTGTCGCGGCAAGGGGGTCGCGCCGGGCGCTGTTACCTGCGGCTCGGTGCTGAAGCTGCTCAACACGCGGCACAGCGTGCGCCTCCACTCGCACGAGGTCAAGTACGGCTCCGGTGAGCAGGGCCGCGGTGGGGCTGAGGGCACGGGAGCGGCTGGGGCGCCTCAGGAGGGCTCCGGGAAAGGACAGTGGTGAGGGGACAGGCGGGGGAGGGGGCTGTAAAATGGCGGGGGGGGGGGCATGGGGGCTGCTTTGAAATGGCGGAGGGCAGATGGGGAGTGGGACAAGGGGATGGCGGGGAGCCTCTCCATGTCCCTAGTGTGGGGACAGCAGCAGCCAGGCTGTGCTTGTGGGGTGGCCTGGATCACTGTCAGGCTGAGAGGAAAGACCTGGAGAGAAGGGTGCTGAGGCCTGTGGAGGGGAGGGCTTGCAGCAGGGCCCCAAGCGGAGCGGTCAGAGTGCTTGGCACTCCTGCCTGTGGTGACCCCTGCTCCATGTGGGTGGATGGGCCCCAGCAGTCCCTTCTCGTCCCTGTTCTGGCAGGGAAGAGGCTGCTGGGTCCCTTGTTTTCAGTAGTACTTCATGGTCAGAGCTTCTCCTGTGCTCACTGTGACTTTGACAGTTTGCAAACTCCAAACAMGTGCTCTGTTCTAAAGTCACTGGGTATCTGTATTCCCCTTGCAGTCAATATGTGGACTGTGAGAACTAAGCACTTCTGATCATGAAGGTATGAAAACATAAGGGCAGATTTCTTTAGATGTTTGTGCATTAATTTTTTTCTTCTCAGCTCAATTTGTTTATTACTTTGCAGCACAAATAAGGGTATAGAATTAGAGACTGTATAAAACAAAAAATCATTTGAGACTGAAATATTGGTTTTTTGTAGTGTGTTTCAGAAATTTTTGTACTTGCAAAAGTGGGTTAATCCTTCCGCTATTTAATCCTTTTGAAACAGGAAGTGGGCAACAGTCAGTGACAGGAGTTGAAGCTTCAGATGATGCCAACAGTTACTGGCGGATTCGTGGGAAAAGTGATGGCAGCTGCCAGCGAGGAACACCAGTGAAATGTGGGCAAGCTATACGGCTCACCCACGTTAACACAGGAAAAAATCTACACACTCATCACTTCCCATCACCACTCTCCAATAACCAAGTGAGTTATTCTAAATRTTAAAATTGTGTATAAATTTGCCATGAAATTAGCAGTACCTCTCCACAGGTTTTCATGGATTTGAAGATTCAGACTTGGGTATCAGGTGCCAAAAACAATAGTCTATGCATAGATCTCAAGTGCATCTTGGAATGATGTTTTTCAGTTTTGTTGTTGTTGTTTTGTGCATAATGAAGTCTAATCTCTAATTTTTGTTTTAGCCAAAATTCATTTGCTTTAATGGAATGTTCTTAAGTGTAATTGAACTATCCGTTTGAAGGAAAGACCGCAAAAAAGAAAGTTAATAGCTCAATTGAAAGCTCAGTAYAATTGGGTAAAAAAGGAATATGATTACTTTAACTGTTGAGATTTTGGAGTARAAACACATTCTACTGATAAACTATTGCAATAAAAAGCACRATGTTGATTRCACTACAAAGTAACATGTGTGCGGTTTATATTTTTATGTAGTRCAAAGAGTGCAAGCTGCATGAACATTAGTTTTGTTGTTTTGATTTGTTTTTTCTCTGAAGGATTGTTCTGATCYCCATGCTCACAGGCTCTCTTTTATTTAGTTGTAATCCCTTTGTGATGGGGTTTGGTGCTCTGTGTTCACGTGCTTGCTTCTGGATTTGACAGCTGCATATGAAGCAGTGTGAMAACACTTTATGTTTCTTCTCCTCTTTTGTCTTTAAACTTTCTGCTGACTTTGATTGATGTTTTTGTGTGTGCACTGGAGATATTTCCTTACGTTTTCACCTGAGGAAGTTTGTGTCTCTAACAGGAAGTAAGTGCCTTTGGTGATGATGGTGAAGGAGATGACCTGGATATATGGATTGTGCAGTGCAGTGGGACACACTGGGAGCGGGATGATGCTGTGCGCTTCAAACATGTAGGAACTGATGTGTTCCTTTCAATAACTGGGGAACAATATGGGCATCCGATTAGAGGCCAGCGGGAAGTTCATGGCATGACTTCTGCTAATCACCACAACTATTGGAAAGCAATGGAAGGAGTTTTCATCAAACCCAGTATGGACCCATCAAAACACGATGAACTCTGAATTGGTCAGAGGATCTCAAATGCTTCTGTTTACTCCAATGTTGGGAGATGCTAATCCTTGCTCTCTTCTAAGTCCTGCCTTGCCTAGGTGACTGACTTTTCTGTGTAACTGAAGGGCATTAGTTCATTCTAGGAATGCAGCACTTCTGTAAGGAATGGCATCTGCCGGGATTAGACACTGAAASGTGGCAAAATCCTCTCTGAATTTTTGACTTTAATTGTTGAAATTAGTTCATATGTCTGTTAGTTTTCACTGTAATTTGTTTTACTTGTCACTTTTTCTCGAATTTCAAGGAGTGGAAAAACTGAAGTAATGCATTTCTGTAGTCCCAAGTACAATAAAACTTGTATTTTCTTTTTTTTTCCCGTTATAATTAAATATTGGAAAACTTATATCTGCTTGTTAGTGAGAGCAATACTAATGAGGAGATGGAGAAAACCTAGAAAGAGGAAAATTGTTCTCAAGTATGGTGTCTTCTGAATGATTTATAGTCAGTGGTTCAGCCTTCCTGAAGAAAATCTGTGGTCATTTGAAAATCACTTCCAGTGTCTTTTCTTATGAGTTTCATGTGTACTATATTGGAAAATTGAAAATATGTATGTTGAAGTAAGAAGACTTTATTTTCACTTTCTCTTAATCTCCTTTTCCCCAAGAAGTTCAGATTCTTTTATTTATACGATGGCAATACTGCTAATTTTCCAGTAGTGAGACTGTTCTGCTMTGAGAACTGGGCCAGAAAGATGCTGTTTATAAAATCTTAATATTAATTAAACAAACTTCCATGTGGTCTGAAGGAACAGTTGAATCTGGCTTATGTTGTATTAGCATGCCGTTTTGCAAGATCAGTAGGAGATTCTAGATGAATAAATAATAGGATGTTTACCCATGTGGGTGTTTTTGTTGGGATCTAGAAAAAGAAATAGTCTTGGATAATGGTTAAGTCCTGGATTTCTGATGGTGTGGTATGCTCTGTGGTGCTAGCAAGAAATCTGTTTCATTGAACAACTTATTTGAATTTCTGTGTTTCTCTCCCTTTGTAAAAAAAGAACAAAACTAACTCCTTAATATGTCTGTTAAATAAGGTTACCTGACACACTGATTAACACTTAAAATAATATAAAATGTTTATTTGCTCTAAAAGGAAAAGCTCAGCAAATGAGGATGAAGAATCATTAGAAAAGCAGGTGTTACCTCCATGAGTAACTGCTTTACTGATTATGGTCTTAATTAGTCAATCAGTTAAAGAAGCAGCAAGCTGATTTGCAGCTCCTTTCATGTGCTACAGCATTAGTCTGAGGGAGCTGTATGTAGTGAGGTGGTTTAATAAGTGTCTGCATTTAAGTTTCACAAATGTACCTGCTGATATGTGTTTTATGCTCTGACCTATTGTGTAGTTCCACTGCAGGGATTMGCTTAGGTTTTTAACTTTAGGGTCTGAAATTAGCAAAAGCTCTTCATAGGCCATGGAACAAAGAGCAGTTGTTTTGCAGTATCTGGTTATTGTCCTTCAAGAAAAAGGTAAGAATTTTTTTTTCCTTTCTGGTTAATTTTAGTTGAATGATGGTTTTTAAGGATTGTTTTAGGATTGTTTTTGCACAATGAATGTTTTGGCTTAATTGACATTCATAACAAATGGCTATTGATGTTACAACTACAAAAGATAAATGCAGTTTTCTTCTGTTTAGCAACCTGACTTTTACTTTCCTCTATTAAAAAGGAAAGCTTTTCTTTTGGAGTTGGTATGTATGTAACCACAAAAGAAGTGTTAGTGTTCGGCAGGAGGAAGAAATAACAGTTGGCCATGTGACCTGTATTGCTAAGGGCTAAATACTTTAATACCTAAACTGCATTAGCTTAATGTTTTTTGCACCAGTGGGATTCTGAGTTAATTGAGAAGAGGCAAAGCTAGATGGTTCATCTCAGGGTGCTTGCCAGGTACTACCCCACACAGAGGTTATCTCTACTTGAAGTTTTCTGTTCTTAGCTGTGGTACATATGTCGGTTTTGCTAATTGTGCTGACATGGAATCTTATTGGCCCTCGCTCTTCCTACTTTCTGGATTTGAGATAAATTGAGAGCTGAGAGAAAGCAACAACAAATACTTGTTTAAGCTGTTAGTAAGTCTTTAAGCAGTAAGTTATTTTAAAATTTTAAGTGAGATACCTGTGAATGTGAGTTCCTTTAAATTTTGATTCTGACTGAGATGAAAATCTCTTTGGCTCAATCTTTCAGTTGCTTCTGGGTTTTTTTTCTTCCTTCCCCCCCCCCCCCCAATTCTTACTCCTATGAAAATATGCTGAAGGACTCATAAATAAGATGTACTTGAACTAATACATCTTAGGAAAGGGCTACCATAGTGCCAAAACCCTGTATTGTTCCTCATACTGTGCAAAATGTAGACTATAAAGGCTGTGAGTTAATGTCAGAAATGCAAGGGCTTATTGCTGTGAAAACTCATGTCTTGTGCAAGTGATAATGTACTTTCTATGTAACTTTTATTCACCAAGACTCTATTGTTGGCTGCTTTATGTCTTTTATGATTTGACCCGAAATACTGAGACTTCAGACCCTCTTTCAGGTATTCTTATTTACTCTGGCCACTTACAAAACACCTTTTCAGGCTGACCGCGCACAGCTGAGGGCTGGAGAGCTAACTGAGTTTATAAAAGAAATCAGCATATGTATTGTTAGATTTTTGGTTTCTTTTGTGGACTTTTCTGGCTAAAGTAGATAGGTATCTGAGTAAAACATTAAATATTTAGAGTCTGTATATGTGAAAGTCTGGGAAGTTCTCTTTTATATCTGTTGTTTAAGGGAGTAAACTGTAGCTTGTAAGAACTAGTAAAAATTCTCTGTGCACTTTCAAGTTAAATCAAAACTAAGTATTGATTCAATCAAGCCAACCAGGAAACCAGATAGGGATGTGGGGCCTTCTGAGCTGCGTCTGGGTTTGGGCAAGGGGCAACTGCCGCTTTTCAGTCCTCGCTCCCTCGCCTTGCAAGTTGCCGGTGCAGACACCGTTCGATCCCTTGCCTCCCTTTCACGCTTTCATTGCGCCTAGGCCAGACGCTGTAGCCCCTCTCTGTGAAAGCACCTGTTGGGGAGGCCAGCAGCCCTTGGGGGCTGCCGAGGTGAGGASCAGCTCGTGGCTCCCGTTATCCGCCTCGGAGCCGGGTGCTGCYGCCGCTAGTGAGCGCTGCTGCCCCGCTGTGGTGCGGAGCTCGGGGAGGGGACCAGAGCCCCCTGCCCCGCTCCGCGTGGCAGCTCTTGGGGCAGCTCCTGCCCGGCCGCGGGTCGCCCATTCAGGGCGCAGGGCACAGTCTGTCCCTGCCGTTATGTAAAGAGGTTGTTTGGAGCATTGGCGTGGGCTGTAGAGCGCTGCTCTGGACGTTTCGCTATCTTCCTGCAGCATCTATAAAGCGCGTCCCAGACTGGAGTCTCTGCCTAAAGAAGATGATTGAGGCAATTGCCTGTATAATAAAACTAGAATCCGCTTCAGCAGGGGGAGATGGAAGGAAAAAGACGCTCTATATCAGCCATGCTGCTCTGTCTGAGGTCTTGAATGCCAAACTTCACCCTCGCTCGAGTCCTTTCTAGGCAGTGACGGATGCGTTGCCGCTGCCAGGAGCTCAGCCTGGCACTGGTGCAGCCCCCTCGCCTTTCCTCAGCTCCTGCCCCTATCCTCCCGGTGCAGAGCTGCCCCCTCCTACCAAGCCRGTGCCGCCAGGGGGGCTGGCAGTGCCACCCTGGCCGCACACAGGTTTTTCCCGCACTTCTGCTGCGCAGTGCAGCGTCAGCTTCCTCGGAGCCCCTGCGGTCCCAGGGAGCAGTTTGTGAGGCAGCCCCTGCCCGCAGCTGCAGGCAGCGAGATCCTCCCAAGCTGCTGCCCCGTCACAGACCYGTCCTCCTGCCTCGGCTGTGTCCTCCCCACTGTGACAGCTCCCTCCGCTCCCCCGTGCACTGTTGGCCGCCCGTGGCTGCTCCACACTCTGCCCTCTCCGGCAGTGCTGAACCGCTGCCCCTGCCAGCTCCCCTGTCCAGGTCGCCAGTTTAAAGCCCAGTAGCTCAAGACCTTGACAGGCAGCAGCCAGGAAAGCTGATCTGAACAGTACGGGAGAGCGGTGCCTCCCACACCCGAGAATGCAGCAACGAGGCAGCGCTCACCCAGCAGCAGAGGGCAGATGGAGCGGGGAACCTCCACATGGGCACCCCGGGCATGGGGGTTCTCTCGGCCCCAGGATATCCCTGGGGACAGGGGCTTGCTGAGACCTGCATATTGCTGAGTAGCAGATGCAGGGCTTGTGAGAGACTTCCGTGTCCTGTCCAGCTGGACGCGGTTTTGGCATCATGAGAGTGTGACCTAGAAAGGGTCCCAAGGCAGCCTCAGTGGTTTCTTCCCCACCACAGGGAGGACAGGGAAACCCTGTCCATGTGAAAGACATTGGGATGATGACATGGGCTTATCAGCAGTCAYTAGACTAGTCCACTAGTCCACCTGTAACTTCCCCATTTATTTGAAATGGAATTACCTCTGATTTTTGCCAGCAAGATTTAATATGGGGACTGTGTTRTGTGTGTATGGGTACATTGCCAAAAAGATTCTTGTACTATTTAAAAGGGACAATGCAGAATGCAAGGGTACTGTCAAGGTAGCACTGAGGGGCAACTTTTTTTGTAAAAACTGTATTTGAATGTATTGTCTCCCCCTTCACTAGGTGAGTGTGTGGGCAGGGTTGTTATTGAGCTGGTGACAATTTTCTAAAAAGCTGTATAGCAAAACAYATCTATTTGGCTCAGCAATTCGGAAGTGCAATGGTGCGGGTGTCTTTCAGCCAAGCTTAGAAATGTCAAAGTTTCTTTCTAGTTAACTCTAAGTAGATGTTAATACCTTTATTTCCCTCCTTCCATCCCACTGTTCTCCCTGATGGAACAGAGACTGTTTACAGTGAGGGACTGGCTGAAATCTTGTTTAAAATCCCCAGCAGTGACTTACCACCAGCAGCCTCAAAACTGAGTGCAAAAGTGTTTCACAAGGGTAATTTGAAAAGCTGCTTTATGAGACTAAGCACAGACTTCTGAAGGCAGAAGGGCTGCAGCTGGGCAGGAGACGCRTGTGGTGGGACTGGCTAGGATGGTGATATTTCCTTGGCAACTGAATTCTCAGCTGGGAGAGGGCACCCTTCTTTCTTATCYGAAAGGAAAGAAGTAACTGTGAGTTTGAAAGTCCCAGCAAGAGTGGAAGGGATGTGTCCCATGAAGAGCTGTGGTGTGCAGACCCCAGGACAGAGGGAACCTCACTGCTGCAAGTGAGGTACCTCTCCACTGCTAGACAGCAGAGACATTAGTGGGACAGTCCTTGGTCCCACAAGAGCCCACGGTGGCTCTGGGGGTACCCTGCTCTGCGCTGGCCCCTGCCTACTCAGTGCTTTCAGACCCAGAGCCCAGTGTCCAGCGGGTTGTCGTGCTGCAAATTGAGCCCTGGCCCATGGTGAGAGCCAGGGGAGCCCAGGACCTCTTGCTACTGGGGAGACCCTCCACTCTGGGCACGACAGTGGCAGCAGGACCAGGTACCCTGAGCCTGCTCTGCCCACRTGTTTCTGTGCTGCATGTTGGGCTTAAAATTCAGTTTACCAGAGCCAGGGAAAGATGTGCTTGGCTGTTGGGAATGTCTTAGGCAGGACTAATCGCAAGTGTGTGAGTAACCTGGGCAAAGCTTGCTCAACAAGGCAACCTGTCCTGCTTGTTGTCTTTTTCCCCATCAATTTTGCTATATGCCCTAGAGTTTGTCACAATGTTTTGGGAAGTTTATTTCCCAAAGTGGCTTTGCTCAGTGTTCCTTTTGCACTGCCTCGAGCCTTCCTTTTGCCAGGACCAACAGACCTGATCTTTTCCATGCCACGCTCCCACCAGTGTGGCCTGGAAAGCTGACTCCAAATGCACCTTCATCCCCGCCATCCTCAGAGGGGCAGCTCCTTGGGGCTTGGCCATCTTCCCTTTGGCCAGAGCTGTGTGAACAACGCAGCCAGGCTGGCTGTCAGCAGGGTCCTTTCAAGAGCCACGAGCCGGGAGACCCTCCGAAATCCCCGTGCAATCGGTTTGCAGAGGTCGGTCTCGCTTGGCAGCAGCTGGTGGACTGGGGTGGCTGCACTGCCTGGTGCAGCACCCGGGCTGCACCGCTCTGCTCCGTGGCAGCCGCCGGGGGTTCGGGACCAGCACGGAGCCCCAGCAGGGCCTCCCTCCCTCCATCCCTCCCACTCCAGCACCCGTCTGGAGCCCCCAGTCACAGCTTCATCTCCCGCTGCCATGAAATCTGGACCCCGCGAGYGGCTCCTTGTGCCTGAGGAGGGAGGCGGACCCGCGTCTTCAGCCTGCCCGCCCCAGGCTGCCCTGCTCGAGGTGGTGCTGTCGCTGGTCCCCAAATGCAGGGTAGAAAATAGTAGCGACCCCCACCACCATCCTCGCAGTTTAAACGTACCTTTTATTGGCCAGCAATTCCACTAGGGAACACTAAAACTGCCCTTCGGCTCACTCTGAAAGCTGCAGGAATTGCACTAGACGAATCGCTGGCATCTGGGTGCTGGCCCCAGGGAACCCTTCTCTTTGCTCGTGCTTGGTGTCTCTAGCAGTTCGCACATCTAGTAGTCTTCCCTGCTTCTCCATGGCTGTTGAGAGAGAGCCCTTTCCTTCAGGACTGGAGATCTTTCATTTTCCACTTCTCCTAGATCAGAGCTTCCCTTTTGTTTGACTTTTTCAAAATAATTTAGGGATATGTTAAAGCTAACCACAGTAAAAAGAAACTAAGCAACTACATTTTCTGCTGGTGGGTTGTATAAAACCAGATTGCTGACACTACTTAAAAATGATGGGGATTCGCAGTGGAGGAACAAGCTGGAATTTGTCTTCTAGCACTGCGCCATGGGGCTTTTGTACCTAGCAGAACTCCCCATCGCTTTTAATTGGGTGAACTGCTGGCAAAGACGGATCAGCTCCTGGGAAAGGTGTTGCCTCTCAGTGGGTCGGTGTTTGAGAGAGTCTGTGAATTGTTGTAAAGCAGTAGCAGGGCAACACCTTAACGTGCCTGGTTTATTACACCCCATGCAAAATGGTACATTGAAGCTGACACTGCACAGAACGTGTCATTGTCACTTGATGACTTGGTGTCTGTCTTGGGGGATTTACAAGACCTCATAGGTTTATGTAGCAAGGTCTTGCCCACCTCCCAGGTGGGTAAGCAAGGAGGGCTTTTACTGAGTTGATCCACGATGCTGAGCACAGGCGTGGTGCCCAGTCCTGGGCAGCACCAGGAGGACAATTCTGGCTTGTTCATTAGCCACCCACCCCGTTCTGCTAGCAGATGTCTTTGTCCAGGGAATTGCTGCAAAGACCCACTGAAGGGCATGGTTTGAAAGCTGTGATGCTGTGAGATTCTTCTCCCATCAGTTTGTGTGTGAGCAGAGAGAGGCCGTGCAAGGACACAGGCTGCTAGATCCAGCTCCTCCTGGGGAAGACTGCGTTCCCAGAAGGGGTTTAGTGGGAGGCTCTGCAGCTGTSTATGGATGGAGTTGGACTCTAAAGAGTGGGCTGATGCCATGGGCACTGGGCATTGGAGCAGCTTGGTCATTTGCCACTCYCTTTGGGTAGGAACAGGATGCTCAGTGGAAAGCTTCTCAGGAAGGAAATGTACTTTCAGGTACCCCTGAAGGGGTTTTTCAGGAAGAGCTAACTGAATACTTCTTTCTAATCACTTACTCCAAGGAAGGCTCTAGGATATCTTTTTTACACCTTATCAGCTTACTTAGCACCTAGTTTGTTCTAACTGCCAGACCATATCCAGCCCCTGCTCTCTGCTGGGGTGAAGCCTGAGGACTGGATGTGGAGCAGTGGCAGGATATGGCCCTAAAAATCAGCTTCCTGCAGGGAAATGGCCCTCTGTAGTGGCCTGTCTAGGGAAAGAGCAGCACCAGCCACTGCTCTGAGTAAGTGCAGCCAGGACTGGGCAGCCCTAGGGGGAAAAAACCTGTGGTGCACTGGCCTTCAGTAAATATACTATGAGCTACCTGGTGGTATTAGGTCTAATCACAGGAGTTTTCCTCTTAAAGCTGTGGTTGGATTTATGTTGATCACTTTAAAACAAATCTCACAGATATATTTAGTAGAAGAATGTGTAAAACCCCAACCCCCGAATGGTATTATGTAACCAAGACAGTATTTAAGTGCCCCCTGTGCAAACTAACTGAAAAGCCTGCTGTTTGCCTTCCCCGGCGCTGTTGTGTGTTGGTCAACTGAAGCCAGGCACTCTGTTTGCTGTTCTGATTACGATTTTGAAAGGAAAGATCCATAGGATCATGTTATCCAGAAAAGGAAAAAGACTTAAACCCACTTGCTGGGCTTAGAGCTGGCTCAGGTCTGCGTGAGCCCTCCTGGGGGCTGCCAAGTGAGCTCCAGCCCTTCGGAAGCGTGTCCGCACTGTGGACCTTGTCTCTTTATTTTGGCATGTGCCGCTATGGCCGCTCTTGTGGCCTCTGCAGCCCCCTTGGTGCTGGGCTGGGCTGAGCTGGCCAATGCTCGGATGTGTCCGCGTGAGATCCAGGGGCTGGTGGCAGCAAGGGAAGTGTCCGGGTGTGGAGTTTCTGCAGCCAGGGCTGGGAGCGGGAAGGGGAGTTGCTCTTGCACTGAACCGGGAGGAGTTTGAGGACTTTCCCCCAATATGCTGTTATTGATCTGGCATCAGCAACTTGCTCAGTCAACTCCTTTATTCAAGGTGCTGGATCTTAGGAGCGCCAGGGCTCCCATTATTGTTATAATCTTTTGCTAAAGAGAGATTCCTCCTTCTCAGCAACCCACCAAAGTGGAAGTAATCGCTCTTTTTTTCTTCTTGCATTTGTCCTTTCCTGTTTCATTCACCGATTGAAAAATGGCTAAAGAGCAGCCCCCATTTCACCTCCTCTTTTCCCTGATTGACTCAGCAGCTCCTGGGAYAGAGAGAGGAAAGGGGCCTCGAGGTCACAACCTTCACAATCTTCAAAGCCCCTGCCGCTTCCAGCAGCTGTCACAGCTCTCACTGACCATATCCCCAGAAGGTCAGCAAAAAAATAAACACTGGGGCCCAACAGGTCCCCTTCTCATGCAAACTGGCCATTTCCCTCCCTAGCTCCCATTCCATGCATAGCTCACACTTAGGAGACCCCCTTGGATTTGCACAGAGCTATGCAAGAGCAAAATGCCACAGAAAATAAAAGCAGAAGGGCTTCCTGGGCAGGCAGGGTGGGAAAAAGCAGAGCAGCTTCCTGAGCTGTCCATGCCCACCCACAGGCTGCCGCAGCCATTTTGTGTGCGCAGAGCCCGAGGTGAGGATGGGGAGGGGGCGACTTCTCYCTGGGAGAGGCTGCAGCGAAGGATGCGGCTTTTATATCTGCCCGCGCACGTGAGAGAAGAAAGGGAGAATCCCAGAGAAATAGGAAGCGAAGCATAGGCTGGAAAAGCTTTTTTGTCAGGGTTGGATCACATCCCGCATGCAGTCAGGCTGCTTTCTGCACTCACCTTCCTCGACAAAAGTCACAATGAGGCAGAATTGGTGCCGGGGAGAAGCTCAGGGTGAAAAGGCCAGGGGGGAAAGGTCCTTTGCTCAAGGAAATGCTCCCTCCCCAGCCTGCTTTTATAGCAGTATCCATTTCAGCATTGCCCCTAGCAGCAAAGCGGCTGTTTCCTGGCCTGCCCAGCACAGYTCCCCTGTGCGGAGGCAGCTCCATCCCCATCAGCGCAAATGCCTCCCTTCCTGGCCCACGCTCCTTCCCGGCCCCACGCGCCCCTTCCCAAGCCCAGTGCTGGGCAACCCCTCAACCAGTTCCACAGGCTCCGYAGTGAAGCAGGACACGTGTTTCCCTATTAGCATTTCCAGCCTTTCCTCACAAAGGACAAWCAGGCACTAAAGGCAGCATCCGAGTGGATCTTTATCAATGTCCCATGGCYGGAGGGGGAGGCAGAAGGGACTGGAGACCTGCAAGAACATCCCCCCACCTGCAGGAAGAAAAGGCAGGACAGGGCCGTGGGAAGTCACTTTATTGASTTGGTGCTGGCTGGGTACAGTAGAGGTTCCTGCTCCGCGCCCGGGTYGCTGCGCGGATCTGCTCACCTTGCCCTGCTCCTGTGCGTGCTCTGGATGCTGCAGCTTGAACAAAGAAAGTTGCACAATCAAAGCCGTGTGTTGGGGCCCCCTAGCCCCCCCCATTAAGGTGGCTCCCGGTGGGGGGGTGTTGCAGGATGTCCCGTCCCTGCCCGCTGTCACGCTCGGAGGCTGGCTCGTCCCCTGCTCTCGCTGCTCCCCGGCGCACTGACGCCCTTTCATTATTGCACTGCTTGCTGCATGGGTGACAGTAGTGCAACAGGGAAAGAGGGGCAGCCCGCCCGGTGCTCCTGCTGCCGGCCCAGCAGCTGCAGCCAGGGGAGAGCCCAGGGCCAGGTGTCCTTCCTGCCTTTGTCCTGGCACTGGCCGCTGCCCCGGGCCACATGGGCAGGTTACCACGAGGGCAGGGGCAGCTGTGCAGCCCCCAGAGAGCTGCAGGAGGCTCAGTGCATCCCGGGGCCTGGTTTGCAAAGCCCTGYGGCGGCGGCTGCTCGGCCACACCAAATCCCCTCCCTTTCCCTGGGCCTCAGAGGTCCCGAAAAGGGACCGAGGCGACCACCTGAAATGGAAGGCAGGGCCACCCACTCGGCTGTCCCGAGCTGATGGTTTGCAGGGTGGAGAAGAGGGTCTCCCCTGGCAGCCTGTTCCTGTGCCATGGCAGCTGGTTCCTGTGCCATGTAGCTCTGTGCCCAGCTCGGGCAAGGGCCGCACATCTTGACTGCCATGCGGCTCCTGTTCATGAGGACCTGGCTTTGTTCCTAGGAGGTTGCTGGGATCACAGATTTGGCCTCCTTGAGCAATGCTCTACTTTGCACCAGTTTTCAGGCTAGATCGGGCACACAGATGGAGCAGGTGTGGCTATGTGCATCTCCTCCTATCCCTTGATAGGTGTTTACATCATTATGTAAAAGAGGCACCCTACGAACATCTCGAGTCTGATACTATTTTAAAATGGAGACRTGATGGGTTTCTCCAGTTTCAGTCGCTGCTTGTGCTTTTTAAGCACAAGGCCGTTTCGAAGCCTGTGTGATAACATCCAAAATATGCCCATTACTCACAACCTGAGTCACCACAATAGCACATTACTTGTCACAAATAACATCTCTGAGCAATTACTTGCCTATCTAACAATGCTTCACATTTCACAACTTCTCCCTTAACTCGATGGGCACACAGGATTATTTTTTTTCCTGATGTGGCTTTCTTCTCTCCATGAAGAATACCCTCCAAAGAAAAGACCCTATAAGCAATATTGCACTACTACCCCGATCACAAAAGCAGAGGCAATATTGATAGGGTCTCATCCTTAAGGTTAGGAAGCTGGATTATGTGTCTTGCGGCAGGTGGCTGGAGGGAGCTTCATTCCTGCAAATGGGGAAGGGGTAAAAAGTTAGAAAGCGGCGCAGGRCCCTATGCAGTGCAGCACCACGGGCGCCCAGGCAGGTCGGGGCACTGAGGGGTGCAGGGACAGAGCAGTCTCTGACCCCAGAGAACTCGTGCGTGGCCTCTCTCCCTTCCCTCAGGACGTGTTTAATGGCAATGTGGATTTTATCTAGGTTTCCAGTCCTCTGTTCCCATTCCTTGCATTCCTCCTCTGTGTAAATTTCTCTCCTTTATTAATGAACTTGGTCAATTAGCTGTTAGGGGTTGGGAAGCACTCTTTATTTGATTAGCGGCTAGTTGTATTCTGAACGATTTAGGAAAAGGCATCAAGCCCTCCGAGAACTTCCTTTCTAGGGCTGTCCTGCTTGGAGAGCTCAGTGTTTTAAAATATCCCTCCCTTCCTTAGAAATCACAGGATTAAGTACACACCAAAAATTAGAAAGCGAAACAAGATCTCCAGGGCTGGTTCTCCAGCACTGACTTCACATTAGCACACCCAGATTAAACAGGGATTGGAGACGCACGTGTTTTGCCCTTGCTCAGTTTGTTTGGCTGTTTCGTCTTTCCCGTCCTCAGCACCCTCTCTGTCCAAGGCTCAAGGCAGTTTTCAGCAGGGCTGGTCAGTGCTGAACACACCAAGGAGGCCAGGAGAGAACCCCAGGGAGGGCCAGGATGCCTCCAGTTTCAGGGCCCTTTTGCCACACAGATTTTTCCTCCACAAACCTGTCCCGCTGCATCTGTCACCTTAGGAGCACTTGGGAGCCCAGGGTGAAGGGGGAAGGAGTCTTCATTCCCAGGCCATCCCCAAACCAGTTCATGGTTTTGACACTTTAAGCTTCTTTTTGCTCAGCCTGCTTTCCAGTGGATTCAATAAGAGTGCAATGGAGAGACAATCCCCTAATTCATGGATTCCTGGCTAATTTATGCATACCACATTGATCTGGTCTTTGCCATTAGAGATCCCTGGTGTTTGGCATGCTGGTGTGAGGCAGCTCTGGAGCCCCTTTGATGTTGCCTGACTTGCCCAAAGCAGCTGAAAACCAAGGACATGGCAAAGAAAAAGGAATAGGGGGAAGGTCCATTAATTGTTTGGTTTTCTAGTGYGCTGATAAAACAGAATTTCCAGTTGGCCCCAACTCTGTCCCCCTTACTCGAGATGCCCCTTGGAACAAATGGGAATTCTCTCCCCCCACCCTACCCTCTGGCATTACTTATTTCCATTAGCCTTTGCTTATGCTAATTAAAAGGCAATGTTCACAGAGATTGCTGTGTGCAGCTCAATTAGCTTTATCAAACTTTGGTATTTTTGTTACCTTGGCAAAACCTCTGATTTCACCCTGCCATTTTGCTTCTCAGCAATCCCTGCTACCTAATACACCTGGTTGGACTAACTATTTATTTATTTTATTCTATTATTTTATGCATAACTAGGCTCAGCCTTACCTTTACATCTATTACTGTTCGGTCTCTATTTTGCTTATATTTACTATGACTTTTTCCACACCTCAGCCTTGCTGTTATCTCAAACAAGACTTACATTTAACACATGCAATTTAGCTTCTCAGACAGCCCAACAGACAAACCCTCGGCTGAGGTTACAGTTGAAATAATTCATACCCTGAGTGATGCTGCTAGTGAGTCTGTGATGGGAGAGCACAGTTTGGCAATTTCTGCACAACTTAGGTTTTCAGTAGTTGCAGAAGCTACAATTGGCAGGAGAGAGCAAGGGATGTAATTAGAAAAGTCAGACATGAGTTAAGGTCCAAGCAAAGGCAATTAAGTTATTTTGTCTTTGTTTCTGGGTCTGTGCTGAGTGCCTAGATSTGTCTCAAGAATTTCCTTATCTCCAGCACTCCAAGCAGGCGCCCTGCACCCTGGAGTGGTGCCTTGGCATAGGGCTCCCCACACCTTCCTTCTTATTTTTAGTGAGACAGAAAAGTAAAAGACTGAAGCAACCTCCAATAATTTGCTCCCAGTTTGCAAACAATATGCGAAGCCTGAGTCAATCTATGCCCTATAGCAGGGAGGCTTCTCTGGAATGTATATGGGGTTATTTTAAAATAAACGTTTAAACACGAGATTATGAAATGCATGCTATTTATACTCCAGGAGGCTCAGCATCTCTAGATATGTTTAGAAACCTCTCTCGCCTTTAATCGCAGTTATAGAAACTAAATGGAAACGACACCGGGACTAGTATGGAAATAACGCTTTAAATGTCGCTCAATAAAGGAAGGGKGTGTGTATATATATATTTTTTTGCTAGCATGGGGGAAACTTTAACTGGAGAGGAGTCATTGCGATATTTTTTTAAGCCCCCCTGTCCTCATGTTAGCAGATGGATAGACTGAAGCGTCGCTACTATGAAGCTCAGGGCTAAATAAAGTAGGGAGCCGATTCTCGGAGCTCCRAGGCCTCCGGCTCCCGCTGGGATGGCAGCGGGTCTCCCCTGGAGCAGTCCAGGGAGCTGTTTCCCCTTCCCTTTGCTGCTGCTTGTTTGTTTGTTTTCCCTTGTGGTTAAAGGTGCCACTTCAGGCGCGTGGGTTTTTTAAAATTTCCAGCTCAGTTGCAACCTCACAAAAGCAACAACTCTTCAGTCTGGCCTTGTTTCCCTGGCCACAGCCATTTCGCTAGCCTGAGGAAAGGAGACCATTTAAAAGCCATCTTGCAATTAAAAACATTATATAGTCTACAATATATTTTCTGCAAAGGAATTGACACTATTACCAAAGGTCAGAGCAAACGCTTTGGAAACAGCTGTAGGCTGCGACTTGATTTAGAGCTTTCCATTCTATCAGATATTTTTATCATTGTTTTAAAACTGGAAAGTGTTGCCTTTTTAATTCTCGCTCTCTTTTTTTTTGAGAGAGAGAGGGAGAAAATTCTTAGCATTCCAGTCCTGGCTCCTTAAGTCTATCTAGCAAGTTTGTACAAATCCATCGGGAGGAAAAGGGGATTCTTGCCTCCGTGCAAGAGTCAACCTGTCCAGGTGTGAGGCTGCAGAGMGTGAGGGCTGGTAATCGCCTCCGAAAACGCCGCCTCCCCAAGCGCTCGCGCTGGCTCAGCTGGGGATCGCTGGTCCCCCCCTTCCCCTGCGTTGGAGGGGATTTCACTCCAGAACCTCCCGCCATTTGATTCTCGCTTATAATATTTAGTTTGTGGGTTTCAATAACCCTTTTCTCAGCAGCAACATTTCCTCGGCTGGCAGAAGCCAGATCTGCGTCAGTGAGCTCCATTAAAAGGAATGACAGAGCTCCTTAAACAGCCTAGACTTTGTAACCCCACAATACGGCTTTTCTGCATGGTGTTTACCAGCGCTCTGCTGTCTGCTGAGGGGGGAAAAATCTCGTGGTCCTAAACGCAGGAGCAAAATAGGTAAAATCCCATCAGCACCCCGGCCGCAGGCCTTGCGGGGCGAGAGGAAGCTGTGCCGATGGGCRACAGAGGATGCGTGGGGCGGCCTTGGGGCATCTCCCCACATCCTCAGCCCCCCATCACCCTTTGCCCCAGGGCCTAACCATGGAGCGCAGGTCCCCATGCAGGGCCACGTTGGGTGCTTCAGGAGGGGACAAGGCTCTGGGCGGAGGCCCTGCCTCCCCTGAGCCACCCAGGAGCAGCGGGAGCAGGAGCGACCTTAACGCAGCTCCAGCACTAAACGCAATGACTCAAAAAGTCCCCCTGAAAAAAAAAAAAAAAAAATCCCTCTGAAAACTTAAACCATCTGATTTCACTTTCCGCTCCAATTGGTTGTGTAGCCAGGGCGCAGGTCTGGCCTCCTCCACCACACTAATACCCTATGTGTGCTGCCTCCACAGAGGAGGGGTTCTTTTAACAAGTTTATGCAACAACAGGATGGAGGCTCCGCGAGCCCTTCCCCCCGCGGCCCGACCTGATTCCCCGCATTCCTCCCGCGCCCTCCCCCTCCGACCCAACCGGAGCCGCACTCTGGCATCTCCACACACATGCAAATGGTTTCCCTTGCACAAATACAGACTCCTGAAGGGGCCTTTGCTTCCGAATCCCACCCCCCCTTTTTTTTTTTTAAAAATTGCCCCGAGGGCTTTTTTTTTTTTTTTTTTTTTTTTTTTGCCCTTTCCCCCCTCCCCCCCCCCCCCGGTTTAAAAAAAAAAAAAAAAAAAAAAAAAAGAAAAAGCGAGCAGAGAGGGGAGGGCGGGTTTGGAATGTGTAGCCTCCATCGCAGGCCCAAGCCCCGGGGAAGCCCCTCTGGCGGCTCCGGGCCCGGAGCCCCAGCCTGGAGCGRCGGCTCCAGCTCCGGCCTCTCGCCTCGCTGCCCGCTCAGCACCCCTGACCACAGACCACAGGGGCTTTGAGTGTGGCTCTCATACCAGTCTTAAGCGCAGAACTTTAGATAGAGAAAACCAGATCTATACGTTTTCCCCCGCCCATGCTCTCTCCACCCCCAAACAAGGCCAGCTCCCATGGCGGAGAGGCCATCTTAGAGCCCCGCGAGGCTCCCGCTTGCTGCGGGCTCCCTGCGCCCGGGGCTGYTCCACAACGGGCCGGCCTCCATCTTCTATCTCGTCCTCCCTTCCTGCCCGTCCCGCCTTGCCGGGCGAGGGCCCCTCGTGTGCGCCGAGTGATGCCGAGGGGGAACGATCCCCACAAACCGGCAGAGCCTTTTCCTGCTTCACACTCTCCCACTTTTTAATTAATCCCCCCCTCCCTATCAAAAATAAATCAGGAGCAGGCGGGAAGAGCTGCCCAGGGAAGCAGGCCTYCCTGTCCCTTAGCACATGCAAAAATGGCAACCATGCCGCAAGGCGCAGAGCTGCCTGGAAGAAAAGCCCCGGAGAAAGGGAGCCCTGCGGGCTCAGGTTACCTCCAGGGAGGCCTGGGAACCGTCCCGCATCCGCCACGGGCCCCGCGGCCCCCGTTCGGCTGCGGAGCCTTGGCCTCCTCCTGTGGGCGCCAAGGGGAGCCGGGCTTCAGTGCAGCGCGGGCGCTGGAAAAGGTGCCTTTTGTCTGCGCCCTTGCTCCCTGGGGAGCGGGAATGCCCCACGGAGGCTTCGGCTGCCCTCAGGGAAGGCGTTCACCCCTCGGGATGTGGTCCTCCATTTTCTGCCTCCCCAAGGCTCGCTCGCTCACACGCCCTGGCTTGGCTTGGGATGCGCAACGCAGTCGGAAAAGGCTCCTTTACCTAGATTTGATTTCCAATATGACGGTTCTCCCCACCCCCACTCTTTGCTCCCAAGGTAACAGCTCAAGGCTTCAGGAAAAAAAAAAAAAAGGGAGAGAGAGAGAGAAAAAAAGAGAAAGGTCCCATCCCCCAGCCCTCGGAGCCCCTTCCCAGCAGCTGCAAGGGAAAATACCACATCTGCCTCCAAGTGCTCAGCGAGTGACAGTCACCAGCATATCATTATTTAAAGATCAATTGGAAGGCAGCGCTGCTRCTCCCAGGCCTGCCGGCCACCCCGGCCCCGCTCGGCGCTCGCCATCGCGCAGCGCGGCAGGAGCCGGYCTCCCGCCGCCCTGGGGAGCGGGGCCGCACGGGCCTTGGGGGGGGTCTCTAAAGGAAAAYGGGGGTATCAACATTACTTCAACCCTAACGGGAGTGCCTCTGAAAGTGGAGTGCAATGGAACGGGGAAAAAAATGCATCAATAGGAAGCAAAAATTAAATAGCCTGCGCGTATATGTGTATACATTGAAGTCACTGAATTCCATACACAACAATAACATCCTTAGGTTCATAAAACTCTTGGCTTTTAAAGCAGAAGCAACAAAATCCTCAAAGCTGYTCAGGGTATTTTTAAAGGTGGTGGTTGCTCTAAAGGAGGACAAGAGGGCTTTAAAATGTGAATAGGCCAGCTTTTTATTTTACAACTTGGACACACAGACCCACGCTAGTGGCAGAAAGGGCAATCCATTTTGTACACTGAAGGAGCCAGCGTGGGGAACAAAACCCAAGGAATTTCCATACAGACCACTCAAGCTAAACATAAAACAAACAAACAAAAGCGTAGGTATTTTGGGGGCAGTTTCTGCATATCTTGACATTTTTATGCTGGCTCACGCCTCTTTGGGGGAGAGGAGAGGGATAAAAATCAGAGTAGGGAGCTGGCTCCCCACTAAAATGCATTAAATAACTACAGAATCCCATAATGTCAGGGGCTGGGTGTGCAACAGTAACTGATCATAAGGATGTATTAGGACTGGAACCAAATGCTTTGACAATATTATTGCACTGCTTTATTTGTGCAGACAGTAGTGCAACATTGTCAGAGCCAGCGATACCAGCAGCCACTGTCACGTTCTGCACAGCTGTCCCTGCATCCTTTTGTAAGGGACTGTTACATTAGTGTTAACCACAATAACGTTTTTGTGTTTAGCCCCAATAAAATTCTGCATGGCAAAGTTTATTTCCAATCGTAATTAGACAAGGTAAGAAAAACAAAAACACAAAGTTTAAAGAGATAAAAAAAAGAGAGAGAGAGAGAAAGGGAGGGAGAAAAGGGAAGAAGGGGGGGGCAAAAAAAAGACTACTGTTAGTGTGGCTTGTTAAACCATTCGAGTCTTTTGCTGCATGGCCAGTGTATCTAGGCACAGTGCATTTTAAAGGTTTTATACAATMAAATATTTTGCTTTAGCAATACAGAATAAAAGAACAAGAGATAATAAATCAGTATCCCCAATCAGTATCCCCAAATGTATGTGTTTCCATAAAATGCAAACTGGTCAATCAATGAATCTGAGGTATATAATTTAAGTAAATGCTCCCAGAAAGGGCTACCCCCTCCCCTGGCTTCAGAAGCTTCCTCAGTTGTGCTCTGTGTTTCCTGCTGGTTGACCAGCASAGACCAAAAAGTCTGATACTGGTGTGTAAATATAATGGTATWAATACACAGTGCTTTGATGTGCTATGGAAAATGTTACAGAAACGGTGAGACTTTGTATACAGAAATCTCTAGTGTCTGTTTTAACCTCTCACATATCTGTATGTGCCACCCCACCAAAGACACTGTATAAACACCCCCAATTCTTAGAAGCAAATCAACAGCAGTAAATCCCCATGGACATTAATAGGGACCACCTCAAACACACAGGGAAAAGTTTCTATAAGGTGGAAAACTGTAATGAAATTGTCATACAATTTCAATGTATATCTTGTATGGAAGTGCATTGAAATTAGCAATAAATTAGTCCCAATGTATTGGTAAACARAGCAGTCAAGGCGATGCCTTGAGAAGTCCCAGAAATGTTTGGGGCTTACGCTTTAAACAGGATATGTTTAAATTATTCCTGCCCCTTTATGTATAATGACATATGAAAGTSTATAACCCAGAACCTCTCTCCTTATTTAAAACCACTCCCACATGTATAAAACCTTATTTCACACACGTGCATAAATACATTGGAGGAGGCATCTATTTTAGGGTTGTTTGCCCACTCTGAAGAGGGTGGGCTGCTAAAGGGGGTCATGTTTCTGCCAGCCAATGCCCTTTTAATATTGCACTGCTCATCATAATTGCCAGTAGTACAACAGAAAAAGGGCTCTGGACAACAGCATATTTTCAGAGACTTTCCAATATAAATGATAAAGCAGTGAGAAACTTCTCCAAGTGATGGCTTCTGTGCATGACTTACTCTCAAAACAGATCTGTTGCATGCAAAAAAAAGAAAAAAAAAAGAAAAGAAAAAAAAGAGAAAAAGAAAAAAAAGGAGTTTCTTCAACAACCACATTGATTCAATGCTATTTTTCAAAACTAAGATTTTAATATTTTACAACTGCACCTTGTATCAACTTCAGCAAGAATTTAGATGAGCTTGTTTTAGGGACTTTTCTTCTTTGTGATAAATGTGTTTGCATTCAAGTTTATGAAAGCAAAGACCAGGATTGGATTGTCCTCCTCATGTTTCAGTATATTACAAAAGTATGTGTAATGAACTAGATTAAATATTCTTATAAAGACACAATAGAGGAGAAGTTCACATCTTTTTCTATTACTTTTATCTGAATCCTCTGCTAAAATAGTTGATATTTATTAAGTACATACTTGCTAGTAGCTTAAATTATTCTGATTTATTTTTAAGGGCTAAGGAAGTTTGGCTATTTTAAACAAGCATCTAAACAAGTTTTCAAAACAGCTGCTACCCAGAAGTGAGAGCCTTTTACAAAACAYCTACTTGCACTGTGAAAACAATAGAATTGAATTTTCTTTTCTCTTAAAAAAATATATTGGTAGTAAGGAGAAAACAAGAGTTAATCATTACAAATCAGACATTCCAAATAATTTTTGCAATAAGTAACATTTAAAAGTCAACTTGTTAGACTTTTGGTTGAAAAGTGTTTACCATTTGTTTCTTTAAACAATTTCAAACTTTAAAAAATAAACCACTGRAAAATGCAAGTACTTCTTAAATAAGAGACACTAGTAAAAAAACATAAAATACTTTGATTTCAGCCTTTAAACAATGCAAAAATCTATGCAAAAAAATCCAAACTTTCAACACAGCTTTCCCTAAACTGCAGAGACCAGCTAAGAATCGCAGCAATTGCTAAAATGAATTGGACTGATTGGAGTCAGGGAGAGTTTTGCCCTGAGTGAGAAAATGCACTAAATGAATTTTACTTGTCAGATTTACAGAGTCGTATTAACAAAACGCCAATTGCCTTGGAAGTGTCCCAACCCAATTAGAATCTTAGACCGTATCATCATCACTTTCTGACTGCTTTTTAATAT